>JABUIW010000214.1:11317111-11329191 GCA_013363375.1 Menidia beryllina
GCCCAGTTTAGATAGAGCTCCTGTGTGATAGATAGATAGATAGATAGATAGATAGATAGATAGATAGATAGATAGATAGATAGATAGATAGATAGATAGATAGATAGATAGATAGATAGATAGATAGATAGATAGATAGATGGATAGATAGATATAACTGTTTACTATTTATTTACTATTTACTACTATTTACTATTTATTTAACCTTACTTAAAATTCCTTATTTGAAATTAAATAACTTAAAATCATTCAAAACTATCTATTAAATTTAGATGTATTTAAAATGATCATTTCTATTAAATTTTTTAATTAGTATTTATATCTTATATGTTGCCTCTGTCTCTTTCTGTTCTTCTTTATGATGCTAAGTGCCTGTTAATCCACATTTAGCCCTATAATGCCAAATGTATCATATTTGATTCATACGGTTTCTGAAATGTTTTGCGTCTGACACCTTTTGCATAATTTAATGGGAAAAACTTTGCTCAAAATCCTATTGTACACAATCAGATATACCTGATAACAGGGGGCAGAAGACTACACAACAAATAATCTTGACTTATTGCATAGTAATAAATTATAAATATTTAAAATGTATTTTTGTTTTTTTCTTTTTATATATTTTGCTAAAAGGCTAAATAAAGACTTCAAACAAAAAAAAAAGTAATTTTATGTTTTGTTTTATTCTTGGATCAGGCTTTAAAGGGTTAAGGCGATAAAGTTATAAATAATAAAGGTTTCCTCTTTAGAAAAATGGAGGCGGACACCTCCGGTCGGACTGATCTAACTCATCGTTAGCCAGAAGCTGAATGAAAACCAACTGTGGAGTGGGCACCTCTTATGACATACATAAAATCTCTGCCCTTATAATGTATAGATAGATGTGATTGACCCTTCATGTCATGTGACTTAAATTTACACAATAACTGAGTGAAGAGTTGTTGCCTTTTAGCTTCTCAATGCCGTCCAAACCCCCCTCCATCCCACCCCTATTTTTTTTAATCTGTTTTATTTATTTATTTATTTAATTTATTTAATTTAATTTATTTAATTATTATTTTTTTTAAATTAATTAATTTATTCTTTGGTTGTTAATGTATCCTTTTCTTTCTTTCTTTCTTTCTTTATTTAATGTAATTATACTTATTTGGTCCTGTTTTTGTTATGTTAGAAGAGGGAAGGGGAAAAAAAAACAAAACTGTGTAAACTGTGTAAAAAAAAAAGAAAACATAAATATTGGAGAAGTCATGTAAGCTTTGTACAATGTATGCTACATCAATATATGTATGTTCTCCTGATGTGTAAATAAATGTTACACAGTAAAATAAAAATATAAAAAAAAAAAAAAAAGTCCATTAGGACTCTTCAGCTGATCCAGAATGCTGCAGCACGTGTTCTTACAGGAACCAGAAAAAGAGATCATATTTCTCCTGTCTTGGCTTCTCCTCACTGCCTTCCTGTTAAATCCAGAATAGAATTTAAAATCCTTCTCCTTACGTACAAAGCTCTTCATGGTCAGGCCCCATCTTATCTTAAAGAGCTCTTAGCACCTTACTGCCCCACCAGAGAACTGCGCTCCCAGAATGAAGGGTTACTGGCAGTTCCTAGAGTCTTGAAAACTAGAATGGGCGCTAGAACGTTCAGCTATCAGAGTCCTCTTTTGTGGAACCAGGTTCCAGTTTGGGTCCAGGAAGCAGACACCGTCTCTATATTTAAGAGTAGGCTTAAGACTTTCCTTTATGATAGAGCTTATAGTTAGAGTCCACCCCTGGTTGTGCTGCTATAGGCCTAGACTGCCGGGGGATGCATCATGATGCACCAAGCTCCCCTTTCCTTTCTCTCTCTCCCTCCCGGTGCAACCTCATTCCATTAACAATGTTACTAACTGGACTCTCTCCTTTCCCCGTAGTCGTGTGCTTTCTCGTCCCCCTTCTCTCTCCTCTCTCCTCCTAACACTTTCTGCAGATATTCCTGGCTCTGGAGCTGTGGGGCCTGGATCTGTGGTTGGGAGTCTCCTCCTATCACTTCCTGCAGGTGTTCCTAGAGCTGTGGAGTCTGGATCTGTGGTTGGAAGTTTCCTGCTGCCCCAGTGTTCCTGCTCTGTTGCCGTCATAACTTCTACCATCATCATTAGTATTAATATCATTGCCATTTTTCATCTAGTCTACGTGTTGCTGTGTTGGCTGCCTCTCTCTGCTCCCTCTGTCCTTCTTTCTCTCTCTCTCTTGCCCTCTCTTTCCCTCCCCCCCAACCGGCCGAGGCAGATGGCCGCCCACCCTGAGCCATGGTTCTGCTCGAGGTTTCTGCCTGTTAAAAGGAAGTTTTTCCTTGCCTGTGTCGCCTAGTGCTTGCTCATGGTGGGAATTGTTGGGTTTCTGTAGTTAACTTCAGAGTAGGGTCCGACCGGCTCTGTTTGGAAAGCGCTGTGAGACGACTGTTGTTGTGATGTGGCGCTATATAAATAAAATTTAATTTAATTGAATTGAAATTGAACTTCGAGCTGCAGCCGTCCTGTTTTCCCACGGACTGGTCCAGGGTCGCGTATGTGATTTCCCTGTTGGATGGCAAAGCTAGACTATGGGGGGTTTCTGAGTGGCAGAACAACACTTCCATTTGCCACTCATACTATGACTTTTCCCAGGAGCTGACCAGAGTGTTCATCGACTCAGGGGCCGACAGAGAGTTTATGGATGAGGAGCTGGCGAGGAGGCTCAACATCCAACTCCACCCTGGCTCATCTCCCCACAGTGTGCTCCCTCTGGATGGCCACGAGCTCAACCACTCCCGTCTCGTCTCGGAGCAGCAGATACAGTAGTCTGATAAAGGTAAAAGGGTATATTACAACCCTTATACAACAGAAAGGAACATATAGAAACAAAACAAAACAGAGAAAGAAAAAAAAATGAAAAAAAAACAAATTAATTAATTAATTAAAATAAAAATAAAATAATTTAAATGAAATAAAATAAATAAAAATGGCGACAACTGAATTCTCTAACTGAATTCTTACAGGACCTAAGAGACCATATTCCAAAAACATATGTAAACAAAAATGGTGATTACCGGAATTCCTGGATCTTATCTGCCATTGTTTGCCAAGCTTGAATAATATTGGCTCCAGCACCGTATGTCAATGTACATGTTAATCCATTGGGGCTTATTAACTGTATGTTGAGGTTTCCAGCGTAAAGCCAACATCTTTTTGGCAGCAGTGATGCCGGTTAGGAGAATACGTTTTTTCCAGCATGTCAATTTTAATGAGGTGGTATCATTCAGGAGTAACACAACAGGAGAACATGGTACATCAACCTCCAACACATTAGATAAAGTAGAGCAAACCTCAACCCAGAAAAACTTCACATCCTTGCATTTCCAGTACATATGATAAATGAATATATTCGGGAAACCAAACCCCTTTTTCGTCCTCTGTTGACTTATCAGCCGCATTTGACACAGTCAATCATGACATCCTTCTGTCTATACTCTCAAGTATGGGCATCACAGGGAGAGCACACTCCTGGTTTGAATCGTACCTCACTGATCGATCATTTAAAGTATCCTGGCTTGGTCACACTTCTGCAGCGCACCACCTTGCCACAGGGGTTCCTCAAGGTTCAGTACTTGGACCTCTTCTCTTTGCTATATACACCACTTCTTTGGCCCAGATCATTCAATCACACAGTTTCTCCTACCACTGCTATGCTGATGATACACAGCTCTATCTGTCATTCCCACCTGATGACCACTCGGTCTCAGCACGCATCTCAGACTGTCTCTCTGACATTTCAAAATGGATGAAAGCCCACCACCTAACGGCCCCCTTCTCCCCCACAGTTGTTGAGCCTTCTTTGTCTTTTTTGGAGACCAATAAACCTTTTTTTTTTTGCACTTTACAAAGACTCCGCTTTATTAAGGGGTGCCAAGTTCTCTCCTCCCTTCCATTGGTGGGGCAGGGGACGTAACAATTGGGGGCTCGTCCGGGATCTAAACCCGGGACATCTCTCAGAGACCAATAAGGTTTATTGGTCTCCAAAAAAGACAAAGAAGGCCCAACAACTGTGGGGGAGAAGGGGGCCATTAGGTTGTGCCAAATCAAAGAAATGAGCAAAACAAAACAGGGCCTAACTAACAACACCTCTGAAAGAACGCAAAAGAAAAGAAAACCCTGCTACTCTAAGCTAACAAAGATTTATAATAATACAAGGGTGGCACCAACCTATTTACCTAGGGTATCTAACAGAAATTCACCTGCGTGATGAAGGTGTACAGGGTACCCTAACTTACCTAGCCCACAATCTCCCACCACAAACCTTCAGACAAGCTTCCTGCCATCCAGGATAGACCTGGATGGCAGGAAGAAAGAAATAGCCGAGACTTTCTCTCAGTTCACAGTTGAGTCGCCGGGACCCGCTGAGCTGAGGCACCATAGGAAGTGCTACTCGAAGTACACGGACAAAACAAAAATTGGGAGAGCAAGTAAACGTGTTGTACGCGAGCAAACCCAAAGCACTCCTTACTGTGATCATGAAAGAAGCTGATACCAGACTTCTACTTCATGCAAAGCATGCTTATTTGGAAAATAAAGTCAATGTTATCTTGAGCCCAGACACTGATGTCATGGTCTTGGCTTTGGGTTGTGTGCATTGTTTTGAGAGTACTATCTATTTTAAGACAAGGACTGGCAACAAAACTCGTATTGTTAATGTTTCTCATCTAGAAAGTCTTCATGGTCCAAGGAAAGGTCTAGCTTTTGTTGGTCTTCATGCTTTTACTGGATGTGACATGTTAAGTGCCGTTAAAGGAAAAGTTAAAGCCTTAAGGCTGATGCTTGAATCAGAGCCAGCTGTTAATTGCTTTCAAATTCTTGGGAAAAATTGGGATGTTGATGATAAATTGTTCATTCAGCTTGAAGAATTTGTCTGTCACTTGTATGGACAGAAAAACTGGGTTAATGATGCCAGGTTTAAAATGTTTAAACTTCTCTGTAAATCAGATAAATCTCTTCCACCAATGAGAATTGTCTTTGACAACATTCTAAGCGAGCTCCATACCAGCTAGCAATTTATAGAAGGTGTTTCGACCAGTTTATTAACGCCCCTAACCCAGAAGGCCATGGCTGGTCCTTTGAAGATGGGGTCCTCTCCTATTGTTGGATGGTAAATCCTCCAGCTCCATCTGATGTCACAATGGACATGTCTTGCAAGTGCAAGACAAATGCACGTACTACACAAATCTGTCTATGCAAAAGGGGTCATTTGCCATGTAGTGACCTCTGCCAATGTGTCAACTGTGCAAACTGTCCTGCTATGATTGAAAATGAGAATGATGTGGAAGGGATATACTCAAATGATAATGAGGACTTGGATGACTCAGATGATGAGTTGTTATGTTTTTCATATATGTTGTAAGTTTTTGATGAAAATATAAAAGATATAAATATGAGAGGTCTGGATTTAAATAATATGATGTAAATATGATATGTTTGGATTTAAATAGTATGATGTCGCGAGGAAAGGTTAAGTAAAATAATATAACTGTAAATATGAGGGGTTCAGATTTTTATATTGGACATAAATATGGATCCTTAGTTTTTATTGACAGTGAAAATAATATATTATTCCATTTTTTATACCAAGGTTTACTTGTGATAGTAGTTGTTTTTCTCTCATTAAGTTAATAAATGCAATATGATGGAAAGTTAAGTGTCAGTTTTTCAATAATTAAATTAGTAAGAAATTATTTGGACCAAAAACAAGGGTTTTGCATATTAAATTATTATTTTTTGTCTTGCTATGGCTGTATAAAGTGGAAAATATGTAGTATTCAGGTTCAGGGGCCCTCTGGCAGCGAAAATAGAAACTAAAGGTCTAAATTGCATTTCCATGTTGATTCCATCAGTATTTGCATTAAAAAAACTTTTCTAATGATCAACCTTAATGATCTTAAAGTATTTTTGGTAAAGATCACTTGGTTAAAACCAAAAATACAGAGATTTTATTAGTTTTAGCCACCTATAGGTCAGATGTGGAACTACCGAAATTTTAATTGGCCGTAATTAATTAATGTGCAAGTGAAAACGCGGGAACATTGGCTTTTTGAGATCACTGAAGTACAAGGTATCTAACTAAACTGGAAGAAAGTTGCCCCCAAAAAGTTCAAACGGAAAGTCATTGTACAGATTCTGGCCCACGGACTATTTGTAGGACACCAGGTCAAAAGTGCATACCATGTAACAAAGGCTTGGTCTTTAAAGCCCCAAGAAACCCTGCAACATCCCTGCACTTTATTGCTGTTTCTTGTAGAAGTTGTTAAAAACAAAGGTCAAGTGCAAAACTGGCTTTCTCAATTAAGATGTTTTTGTCCATACCATTCATACTATATTACCATCTGGTGGAAAATTGAGGTACAACAAATACTCTCTATATACAGTAGTTCTATTCATAAACTCTTATCAGAGGGATAGTTAAACAACCAAGTTCTCAGGATGGGTGTGTATAGTCTGTAAGAACTTGTTGTACTATACTTGTTAGCATCTTTAATAACCAGGCCTTAACAGTTGTGCCCATTTCCCTACACAATTAGCAACTCACTATTAGCAGACTGTTCGTTTTTGTTGGTGTAAAATCAGCTGGTTAGTTATTTTTGTCATGTGACTAATTATTATATTTCCTTCTGTTAAATCTAATCAGTTTTATGCACATTCCTTCTGGGGCAAGGTCCACAAAGGGCTGCCACACTTTCTCAGGAAATCTGTTCAATGCACAGGCATCATACAATATGCAGTGATAAAAGCATGATTTCTACAGCATGACATGGTAGTACACTCATTTATGCAGTCGTCTGTAATATGGTTTTGGTATGACTCACTGCTGAGATGCAAACTGATTAGATTACAGGATTTTGCTGCATCATTTCTATCTTGGTTGTAAATGTTTTCATAAGAAAAAAAAAAGATGAGCAAAGGATTATCATAATGCCTTTCAGCAATATTCTTTTCTGGCCTGTGTCACTGATAACTGACTCATGTATTTCCTCTCCTTCAGTCCTCAGGTTGATGTGACCTCTGCAGAAACAGAGGTGGTGGCTGCCAAATATTTTTTACCTCCTGGCCTTCAAACCTCAGGAAGCCTGATTCCTGCCAGCTCTACCATATTTAGCCAAGTTATTAAAGGACTCAAAAGGTTGTGCTGCTTTCATAAACTTTTCTGTGTGAAAACATGTGACAGGTTATAGAGGTTAAACCTATAATGGCATTTGTATCATACTGTATTTGATTCATGCGGTTTCTGGATTGCATCTTGTTTTTCATATTTCATTTAAGGGCCAAATAAAGACTTCAAACAAACAAAACAAAAAAATCTCTCAATTTTTTTCTTGGATCAGGCTTTAAAGGGTTAAGGAAGTTTGTCTGCTTTATTTTTATGCAAGCTATTCCTACTCGCATATTAAGTATAAAAGATTGATGTATAGTGTTTTAAAAGTGTTCATGTTTGCTTTTGTGCAACGAGTACAATTCTCATGTCTTCATGCTCCATATGGAGCCGGAGTTTTCAGCCAGCTTAAAGATTGGAAACAGAGAAAGTGTCGGTAGGCTTATATGTAGGTTTTGTACACAAAAAACACATAGATTTAAGTCCTTGCTATTTTGATAAACTTAGCTGTTTTGCTCAAGTGTATGATGTTTAATATTTACAATTCAGATGTGAGAGTATTATTATTATTATTTCCCAAAATGTATATACAGCATTTGTGTGGTGAGAGCTGCGGTATCATAGTTGTTTTAACAGAATTAGAATTTGGGACCTTAAAAAGATATGTGCTTATTTACATTTAATCTTAAATATCTGGATTGAATTTATAGGGATTACTTTTTGTGATCTTATTGTGATTGTAAATACTCAGACAGGCACACAAATTAGTTCAACATCTTAAGAAAATGTTAAACTAAATGTCACTAGAGGGAGGCATTTCATAGGACATGCTTGTTAATGAGCTAATGATGTCTCTATTTTAGAGAACCATCAAAATACTGTATTCTGCTAATTGTGAGAATGTTAAAAGTGTACATTTTGTAATGATTATTTTGAAGATGTGTGTTTTTTCTCTGATTGTGTATTCACTCTGCTTTATATATGGCGTTAATGGGAAGGAATTCAATCACCCTTGCCATAAGCTGTGAATTTTGATAGTATACTTAAAAAAAAATTGTGTTAATAAAAAGTTTTATAAAAAAAAGTAATGCAGGTAAGTTTTTTTCACTCTCTCAAAGAGTAGCTAAACTGAAAGTAAGAAATTTAAAGTACACTTTTAAAAGAAAGATCCAAAGGCTGTCCTCATGAATAGCTAAATGAGCTTCATACAGTAAATGATCTTTTAAACATTTTTAAAATTATCTTTCAAATGTAGAATTATACAATTGGAAGTTATATATGTACCGTCTGTATAATCATGTGTTCACAAACATTTATTCCTTAATTTATAAGCTTCACATTGTTCTCTAAAAAGATAGATATGATAGTAGGGCTGAAAAAAGGTCTGATATGTCACATATACTAAATCTGGTGCAGGTGGACACACTCTTATAGGTTTTCAGTTTTCAATATTCTGTGTCTCGTCCATGTTAGTAGTGTCGATACTGGTGTATAATGGAGAGAAAACAATTATAATGCAATTTAAGCACTGATGGGCCATCAGGGCCTGCAAGGCCTGCTCAGCTGACCTAAAAGTTTTAGGATTCACCAACTGATGTTGATTATATTCTATCCATGAAACATATACAAAATTCCAAATGATATGCTTTTTCATAGCTTTTACCCCGGGTTGTCCTGCTTCCAGAAGTGTATTCTTATATGAAAGTATTTAACCAACCACATTTCACCTATCATTTGTTACTATGGTCAAAGAAATTTGGCTGGAGGCCTTCACAATTACTTCTGCGGGCCCTGTACCTTAAAATATGTATGAATGAAACTGTTGCTTCAGGCAATCAGAATTTGAGTTGGTGACACCAATCTCCTTCAGCAGGCATATTCATGCCTTGACGGCAGCGTATTCACGCCTGTCCACTGGACAATCAGAGCCCGTACTAGATACAGGTAACAAAGTGCATCATTGCGTTAAGGACTATGGCTATTCTGGCCACTAGGGACCGCTGTTCGACACCTTTCTGTCATGTGGTCCGGCTCCGCCCTCTCGTTGTGGTTCCCTCCTCTGTTTTCTGTAGTGTAATCAGTGTATTTAAGGTCTGTTTTTTTTTTGTTTTTTTTGTAGGGTACTGAGTCTTTGTCTTGCGCCCATATCACTGGTGAGCTACTCTGTATTTTTTGTGATACCTTGTTTTGGGATGTTAATGCCACATTCCTATTGGCATTTTACGTTTGGTGTTACCAAACATTTTTTGTTCAACTGTTGGAGCCCTTGTATTTTTTATTTCTCAAAAGCCCTGAGACCTTTTGTGAGACCCTGCCAAGCTGATGACCCAGGTTCAATTCCTGTGTCTGCTGTAACCTGGTCAGTTGTAGGACTTTCAAAAGTTAAGACTTTTAAAGCTGTCCCATCCAGCCGAGGGAGGGCTGTGACGGGAGCTACTCTCCTCAGTTCCCTGGCCAAGGAGTTTTTCTCCCTGTCACTATCTCGTGGGGTAAAGGTAGTCACTCCTGCCATGCCCTGGTTGACTCCGGCACTGCGGGAAATTTTATAGACACTTACTTTGCCTGCCAACTCATGGTTTCCTGTTGTTCCTCTCAAGCTGCCTCTCTCTGTCTGCTTTGGATGGCCAGCCCCCTGGGTAACGGCCAGGTAACTTTTCAGCCCTTAAGCTAATTAAAAGTTATAGTAGAAATACAACAGATCAAGGACTTCTTGATGGAACTGAAACATAAAATAAATCATTATGACAGAGTAATTGAACTCTTCTTTTGGGGGGGGGGGGGGGGGGTGACGATATATTTTGTGTAGGGTTTTGGTGAGTAAAATGTTACTATTTGCTTAAATAATAAAATAATTCTGCATTTTAAGATTTTTTATAGCCATAAAATGTTTATTGATAAGTAATTTGATTCAGATGAGGCACCACTGAAGGCCAAGGAGTGAAATGCATGGCCCGCCACTGAATTTACAATACAGTGCGCATGGAAAGTATTCAGACCCCTTTAAAATTATCACTCTCTTTGTCATTGCAGCCTTTTGGTAAAATGAGAAAAGTTCATGTTATTTCTCATTAATGTTCCCTCAGAACCCCATCTTGAAATAAAAAAACAGAAATGTAAAAATGTTTTTGAATTTATTAAAGAAAAACTGAAATATCTGATGGTCATAAGTATTTAGACCCTTTACTGCGACACTCATATTTGACTCACATGCTGTTAATTTCTTCTGATCTTCCTTGAGATAGTTCTGCTTGTTCATTGGAGTCAAGCTGTGCTTAATTAAACTGATTGGACTTGATTATGAAAGGCACACACATGTCTATTACAGCTTACCTTATAGCTCACAGTGCATGTCAGAGCAAACGACAATCATAAGATGGAAGGAATGCCCCAAGGAGCTCGGAGACAGAATTGTGGCAAGGTACAGATCTGGCCAAGGTTACCAAAGAATTTCTGCAGCGCTCAAGGTTCCTAAGAGCACAATGGCCTCCATTATCCCTAAATTGAAAAAGTTTGGGACAACCAGAACTCTTCCTAGACCTGGTCGTCCAGCCAGGGTTTCAGCTGCAGGGACAGGACGACTGGTTGCAATTGAAGGAAAGATGAATGTGGCCAAATACAGAGATATCCTGGAGGAAAATCTCTTCCAGAGACTTTGAATTGAACACTTGAGCACTGCCTGACGGGCAAGTCATTTAAATGCTTGGTATATGACTTCTCATTATTGTATGGTTCACAACACATTTGTCATGTGGTGTACATAAATTGCTCGAGACACCAATCAAAACATGCAGTTCTTTTTAACCCAGAAATGTTTTTTGTTCTTTATTGTAATTTCATACATTAAGAATGCTTGGAAAGCAAATGCTAAATAGACTTTTCCCTCATCTTTTCTATTTGCTGAAGAACACCCTTTGTGGGTGGTAAAAATGACAAAAGTATGTTTGCCAGGAACCACTGCTGTTGTTGTAAATATTGTGTTTTACACTATCTTTTATTCATTTTAACTGACAGTTTGTTCACAACAATTTGTTCATCTACATTTCTGGCTGCTGCTTCCTCTTCTTCTTCTGTTGGCTAAGTGCTGGCGAAACACTGAACTGACTTTTGCCCACTAAGGACCAGCATAACAAGGGCTGCACAGTTTGAAAATTAGATAATACAAAAATCATTCAAATTTTCTGTGAAACACCAATGTTTATATTCTACACCAGTGTGAGTATTCTGCTTAGAGATGCAGACATTAAGATAGTATTTTTAAACAGCATTCAGGTACATTTATTTCATGTCAGATCTTTTTCTCTCATTCTTTAGATTTCCTGAGCCTCCCCACATTTTTTGTTCTTAGCGGTTGAGAAGGTGCCCTTTTTTGTGGTCCAAGTTTGAAAATGAATTTTTTTTCTGCATTAAATGATGTGCATCTGTCGTTATATAGTTGATGGTCATCACAACACTTAATTAGAATTTTTGCAAGTTTTGCAGTCCTAATTCTGTTAAGGATTCATAACACCTTTGGAGAGAGTTAAGGTAATTTCTTTGTAGAATTTAATGTAAAGAGAGTGGCAGTTAAGCACACAGTTTTGTGGTACAATCTTTCTTTGATTGGTTGGGAAGCAGTATTCAATTTTCACTGAATCCAGAAACTCAGTAAAGTGTCAAAATGCTGCATATCATCTGGTGATTATGAGCCTCCCTTTGCGTTTGATGTTTTCAGATTTATGAGCCTAAATTTTAGTTTTTAATTATAAACAGCAGGCTATTTATTGGATTAATACTGAGATCGATCATTTCCATCCCATGAAATGAGTCTGCTCTGCTGAAGTGAGAACAGAACACAATAAACATGCAGGTTTGAGTGATTTATTGCTATTGATCTGTTTTTGAAATACACTATATTGCCAAAAGTATTTGCTCACCCATCCAAATTATCGG
>JABUIW010000214.1:11332542-11356438 GCA_013363375.1 Menidia beryllina
TATCTATCTATCTATCTATCTATCTATCTATCTATCTATCTATCTATACTTTCAGTGTACACTAAAATGCAAAAAATATCCTAACAGGCTTTTTTTGAGACTTTGATGTTGATGTTTTGATGTTGCAACAAATAATTTTCAGTAATCAATGCTGTCATTATAATGCATATGGAATTTGAAGGTTAAATTGTGACATTGTTGTTTTAGCACTTGCGTAAAACTTTATTCACTTGACAGAAATCTTGTTTTGAAGTAATGAGGGAATTAACTATTTTCCAATTAAAACAAAAAAGGTATGACAGTAATTTATCATTTTAATTTTGTAATGCTCTTGTTTGCAAAACTAACCATATTCGGCTTTCAACCCCACTTGAATACAGAGTAAGAAAATATGATGTTTCTCAACTGTTGCAGAATCATGGTGTTCTGAAAGAAAATTAACTGTAACCATTCAACAGTTTTGTCCATACAAAGCAGCTGGACATGAGAAGTAATGAGTGCTCTGGTTTAGGACTACACAAATCCATTGGACTTGTTAAGAAGATCTTTTTAGCTATTGAGAAATGGTACTCTGAGTAGAAATGTGTGTTTTCACATCTCATAAATTCTAATGAAAAGGGCTTGATCATCCTTAACGCCATACCATAATAATGTTTTGACTTGAACAGCGGTAAAGGTAACAGTATATCTGTAAAAAAATACATGTCTGAAAGTCATTGATGTAAAATTGAATAGAGGTTCTGTTCACTCACATAACAACAAAAAACATTATTTTAAAAACGACAATAACAAAACAACATATTTAATTTAATTTGAGAGATTACAGTTCAATGTGAGGAAATAAACTTTACCCCTCTCATTTGCTAATAATTTTTGCCCTTTGGAATCGAAGAAATGTGTCCAATACAATGCGATTAAAAACGTTTAATGTTATAACATCTATGTATGCCCCCCCCCCATGGGAATATTTCAAAGAGTATAATTTTGTTATTTTTAAAACAGCATTTATATTTCAAATATTTTAATACGTAAACTCTCGATAGAGTAGAACTAGAATTCTTACTCCTCACTGCAGCGGAACTATCTGCAGTCAGTCCACACGGACGACATCAACAACAGGGAATCGCGGCACTTCCGTTGCCCATGACACCAGAGCGAAGTTCTGACAGCTGATTCACAAGTCAGTTTCCATCCATTTTCAGCCTCTGAGTCCTAATATTTGAAGTTGTCTGGAACCGGGTAGGCCTGCTAAAACCCCAAGCCGGTGTTGCCAACTACCATTTGAAAAGAGGAGGCTAGCTGATTATGGTGTAGCCGGGAGCGCTAGCTCAGAGACAGCAGGTAATAACATTCAGATAACACACACGCGAACACCGGTTAGCATTTGTTCGTATTGTCACCGTTTAAAACAAAACATTTCCTCACGCATTTATTCATGGGTGAAAGGAAAAATCCTGACCTGATATGGGTTTTAGGGCTGGCGTTGATGTATAGCTAGCAGTAATTAGCAACATTAGCAAGATGTTATTACGGTAAAATAACGTTAACAGATCAGTTAACTTGAATCAATTGGAAAAAGATTAAACTGTCTGTTGGCAATATGAATCATATTACATAGCGGGAGTTATGTGTCCTTTCTATCGTAGTAGCATGGCCTGGCATTATTTTAAAATCCAACATTATTTGTTTGTTAAGTTAAGTTTCGTACTTTGTAAATAAAAGCACGGGTTCTCATTGAGCGTGCTGTCCCGGGGCACAGTGACTGACAGCTGGGACAGGTGGGCATTGAGTCTGGATCAGTGACACATTTCATTGGCCTCACTGATAACTGATATCCACTCTCGTCTTCTCTACTCTCCACAAATGAGCTCATCCACTGTACAGGCTGGACACAAAGAGAGGAGAGATACTGTTAACCCACAGAGGTTAACACACAGCTACATGGACATAGCTAAATAGTATTCAAAATAGCACATTTTTATGTCATACCAGGCATATTTCTTCATACTATCTTTGCTATGTTGATAACTTGCACAGCATGTCAGATAGTGTGACAACTTGTTAGCACAAGTAGTGGCATTGGTTTGACAGCAATTCAGCATAACCACATAACAATGCTTTATAAAGAAATATAGAAGCAGTCTTCATTTGTTTCAGACTGTTATCAGACAAGCATATGTTCTCCCTGTGCTTGCATGGGTCTGGGGACTCCAGCTTCCTCCAACCATCCAAAAAAATGCATGTAAGGTTAATTGTACATTCCAAAACGCCCCTAGAAGTCACTACTCATTTCTGAGTCAGTTTTTGACATCTTGATTTATCTTTTATGAGGTTTTAGCTGAGGTCTTAAACTTTTGATCAGCTACTGATAGCTTGTTTCAGTTAAATTGTTTTTGCTAAATTGCCTGCTCAACACTTTTGGTCCCTTGGCCCCATTTCTTCTTTTTGCATTTCAAAGCTTTACTTAGTACCTTCTTCAGCTCCAACAGTGCAAAATCTAAATAATTCACATTTTTTAACTGATCTTAAAGGAGGCATATTATACCCTATTTCAACAAGTTAAACTAGTTCCCTGGTGTCCTAATGTAATGTCTGTGACAAGCTTACGTCAAAACACCATAAGGATGAAGCACAATCACCCTCAATCACAGTTCACAGTTCACAGTTCAATCACCCTGCCAAAACAGCCCCGTTCAGAGCGCTTGGTTTTGAGTGCCTGTCTCTCTAAATGCAAATGAGACACAGGCAATCCACCCACTTCCGGGAGGTGTTCCGAAGTCGGCCCGCTAACGCTACAATGCTAACGCGTACGCTCACGCTACCACGACGTCTGCCACAGATAGGCGGAGTAAGCTGAGGTGTGTGGCAACATGCGGGTGAAAGGCTGGAATATTGTAATGAGCTAGAGCTAATGACGTCATAAACTACCGATTTCTGAAACCGCATGATTTATCTCCTGTATTGAGACTGAGGCGGCCCACAAAATATGACTGAGTTTTTTTTTCACACTTTGCCTGCTGATCGGTCCCAAATGCACATAATAAAATTATTAAAAACTTGGCTTTGCATAATATGTCCCCTTTAAGATTTTGATCTGAAGTGTAATAGGGGAAGTACTTCTCCCTCTTTTCTAAAGACCAATTTCTTTGTTTTCAACACTTTTCTCATAATGTATTTATTTAATCTTTTCAACTAGGAGCTCAAAAGTGTTGCTTATTAAAAGGATCTATAGCTAAATACTGTTTTAAATGGTCTCAAATCCACCTTAAAGTACTAAAATGAGTACTAAAGTGAGTGAAGTCTAAAAGCATAGCTGTCTGGTGCTGGTGTCCCTCGACTTTTTCACATTAGATTTGGTTTTGTATCGGTGGTGTAGTTTAATCAAATACACATCTGTCTTCCATTATAATTATGCAGCTGAATTGCTTTAGATGTCATAGCTCACAGTTACAAAGCCACCAAAATCTGTCCAGGGTATAATCTTTGCCCTTGTTGCAAAAGCATGTTTTTGTCTTCTGCAGCTGTCAGCCAGCAGGTTTTACACATGCCTCTCAGAGCACCAATTCTGCATTATTATTGACAAATGTGTAGTGTATTGAGCACAAATCAGGCCTTATCTCCCATGAATATGCCCTTAAGAAATTAAAAACAATCTACCAAACAGTCATAGTTTTCTGTTACAGCGGGGAAATCACAGAATATTTCCCACTCTGAGAAAAGAAGTAGTGCCTGAAGTAATATATACTTGTTTTATTGTTTCTATTACACTCTCACAGTGACGTGTTTTGGTTGTTTAATTGTTTTCAGGCTCTATAATCTTTTCTCAGTACCCATGGTAGTTATTATTCATTATCACGTAAGATGAAGGCAACCAAATTGCTCTCAGGAGCATCCATTGTTTTCTTTCCAAAAAATAGCTTTGGAATGGTTTGTTTTTTCACAGATCATCTCTGCATCTCTGTTTGTTACCACTCTTACCTGACAGAACCTAATTTTAACTTAATAATTAATTAATTAATAATTAAGATTTAGCTAAACCTGTGTTCAAATCCAGGGATTGATTGTTAAATGTCCTGTTGTTATACTGTATACATTATTTAGTAAGAAATATAAATTAATGGAGTATATCTTATGATGAAGACACACAATAGATCTTAAATCTACCGTTTGGATTGTGTTCAAAAGTTGGAACATTTTTAAACAGCTGGCATTGATTGAGTACAGCAGCAGCACAACAGACTGTTACATGCACCCTGGTGCTAAATCTGCTCCAAGACACAGTAAGGGCAGAAATATTGAAGACTTTTTGCCAAGTCACAATACTAGCAATGAGTGACTATATGTATGATACAGTATTCATACATTTGGGCTGACGCGGCTGAGTAGATTGAAGTGGAAAGCTCTTTCTCTCAGGGTAGGGGATGAGTACCTGCTTCAGCTGTAATAGGGAACTGGTATATTTTGGTGAAATTTTATTGGGCCATTTCTCTACATGAAATTGTAGATGGAAGGAGCAGAAAAGGATTTACTTTAGAAGTTGGTTGAAGAATGGCTGCTGCTCCTCTGAATCAAAAGGTGTTAGCTGAGGTTATTCGGATTCCTCCTGGTCACCTTCCTTTAAAAGATACCTGGGCAGATTTAAGAGGGTTTATAAATCTGTTATAGATCAATGGCACCTTAGGATCCACCAGAACAGTGTTCCTCAGAGCCTCTTGACCTGCATGTTTTCCATGTTTCCCAGCTCCAGCACACCTGTCTTTCCTTGTCAGCCCTCACAAAGCTTTAAAAAGCTGAAGACCTCAGAACTATGGGTCCTCAGGACTAGGGTTAGGACACCGCCCTAAAGTGTGCTTGAGAAAAAGATGTTTTGTCTTCCCTTTTGAACTTCCATCTTTTCCCTCAGAAACTCGATAATGGTGTGGATGGATAATCAATACCACATTTAAAGAATTTACCTGTTTTACTAGAGAATTATAATAAACTCTGTTAACGAAATGATTTAACTGAATCAAATCACAAAGCACCTTTCTCTAAAGAACTCAGACCAAACTGAAATAATTGTCTGAGGCCCACAGAAACAAAGAGAAAGTATCAATAGCTGCCATATGTTTAATCTTCATATGTTAATTCCCAAATATTTACATTGATATTCTTCATAAAATATTGTGTAACAATGTGCTATGTCATTCTGACACTGTGTAAAATGACGCAAGCACTTCACAAATAGGACATTTTGTGTTTTTTCTGTTTCTTGCAATAAGTGTGCTTGTTTTATCAGAGTTTTATTCTTCTTTTTGTGAAGTTTTTTGGTTCTGAGCGGGAGCACACCAACTAAAATGATTTATTGTTGTTTAAACTCAGCCTTCTTTTGACACTGAATGTAACTTTGTCTCTAGTTTTCAATTTCACACTGATAAGTAGTCTGGAATAAGTAAAGTTTGATGAAATTACGTATTTTCTTCTTCTTTTTTTTTGGCTTCTGTGTGATTGCCAGAAGTTCGACCAGCGGTACAGCACATTGTGGTGGGGGGCAGACAGGGGCATATCACAGCTGTCAAGCCATGCTTACGTTGGCCAGCAAGTTGAAGAAGGATGATGGGGGAAAAATGGGCCGTGCCTCTGGAGTCTCAGATTCAACCAACAGGGTCTCCATCAGGGACCGCCTCCTTACCAAAGGTACCCAGGCTTTTTCCTCCTTTGAAATTGATTGATAAATTATTAGAGTAAACCAAACTGTGAGTATGTTACCATGATTGTAACTGTTCCCCATTGAGTGTGAATATGCTCATATAATTGGAGGTGCCTGCATTTGCTAACTGTTAACAGAGAGAGGATATACCTTTTGCCCTCTACATTCTGTACCAGCCCTGCCTCTTGTTAACTAGACAGAAACCTTAAATATGAGACCTAGATCTAATTATGCTGTGTACACAATGTTGTAGTATGTCAGTAGTTCACTCCTCTTATCCTCTTACTGTCCATGTGTTTTATTTATCTGCTCGTTTACTTTTTGGATTTATAAGTTCCTCTTACTGTGTCCTCTCGCCCTTTTGGGTGCCTCTCTGCTTGCTTTTCTTGTAATTCTTTTTAAATTACATTGCAGGGTGACGGTTAGCATAGTGGTGAGTGTCCCCGCCTGTCAAACAGGAGACTGGGTTTGATACTCTGATGGGGAGATACACATGTATATATACCACTTTGTACATCACTTTGAATAAAAGCTTCTGCTAAATGCATACACATTTGCATTTAGCATAGGCTTTTTTCCAATGCAACTTAGAAAAAGAAGGTTTAACATTCAACTACAACACTAGTTACACAATTAATTTACCTTGAGTGCAATATGCTCTCATTCTTGTTACCTTTTCCATTCTGAGTCTGACACATTATTTATTTACCCTTCTAACCTGTCCTTGCTTTTACACTACCTGTGACCAATGATCTTCTTGGGGATAAAATCAACTCCCACAATTGTAAAAAAAAGTTTTTTTCTTCTTTTGTTTTTTGAATATCTCAAATACAAAGTTATGGTAAAAAACAGCAACAACTACATCTGTGGCACAACTTTAGATAAACAGAGCCTTACAAAACTGGAGTGGAAATTAAATTTGAGATGACTATGTCAAAAATTAAACAATGCTTACTCCTGCAACACTCACTTCAAAAGCATTTGGCCATCTCCAAAGCTAAATTTTTTCTGCTTCCAAGGGGGAGCATAATAAATTAATCGATAAGCACTGCTAGACATTTATATAAACCTTGCATAGTGGTTATAGTAGGAGGTATTCCACAGCTATTAACCTAAAAACAAATTGATATGTTGAAATGTACCTCAACCTGATGACCTTTTGTGGACTTTTATATAATTGATCTTTTTAGCTACACTCTTATCTCTTTTTACTTATTGTCTCAACAGAAGTCGCAGATCTTGAAGCCAATCTCCCTTGTAAGTATACCTACACATTTTTCCATGTGCCTGAAATTTACATCTAATTTTATATACCATACATTTTCTACTATACATTTTGGTTCTGTTTTCCCAACTAAGAATTATGCAAGACAAGTAAAGAAAAAGCTTCTAGATGTGATTTATTTCTTTCATGTCTTGTCTTTTTAAACAAAATAATTTTGATTTGATAATGCCGTTAGTTTTCTAACTAAAAGTAATTGAAGTTATTCCCTAACTATTGATGATTTCATAGTTTAAAAAAATCCTTCCGTAATTCAGTTAATCAAAGTTTAATGTTTGTTAGATTTGCATTCGAAGGATACATTTTAACCACATAAATCTAGCTTTATCAAGCAGATAATGAGTTCTGGTCATAGACATAACAATGTGCTGTGGGTCTACTGGGACTGACAGTTTTATTCCTCGAATGTGGAGGAACTTGCTCGTACAGAATCCACATCAGCTTCTACAGAGAAGAGGCTTTTATTTTAGATATCCCCTGGTTTATCAAACATTTATCAGAATTCAGTCTACTTGTTGGTATGCAAAGAAGCAGACATATTCATAATTGCTTGATTTGAGGGTAGTATGTTTGCCAGCTGTTATTATTTGTCTGGTCTGATGAGTTTGCTTTTGTAGTTGTTGTCTGTAAGAAAGCTGATAGTTTTGTAAAAAAATTTTTTTTTATTTCTTGTATCATTCATTTTTCATGTAACAGTGGCACTGCCCAGAACGACACTTCTGTGGCAGATGCAGTTAGTTACTTTTACCGTCACTGATTTTATACATTCTCCCCTACAAACATGTCTAAAGAGGGATTCAAGCATTGATGTCCATTTCATAAACGAGGCCTTTGTGCCAAATCATGATCCCAGTCCCCTTTTTAGATCACTGTTTGTAATAATTATAAATGTTTTCTAACACTTTATTGCTGCTAGCAATAAAGTGTCTTTTCCTCTGTATTCCATTTTCTATTTTTCTTGTCTGATATTAGAAACAAAATAAATATATATTCTGTCCCCATTTTTCTTATTCAGTGTTGTACAGGGTTCCTTTCGTTTTCATGAAACCACAGTCTGTTGTTGCGGCTTGTATGGTGGATCTTCACTTGCCCCATTATATGCTGATAAATGACCAGTATTGTTGACAGGAACAGCAGCCAAGGGGAAGAGGGTTTTGTGTCTCCATGGTGTAAAAGGGTGGTGAAACACCATTACAAACACTTGGTTTGAGTTTGTAGTCTCCTTTTTTAAGCTTTTCCTAATGCAGTAATGGGATACCTACACTTTGTATCTACTGCATGGTTTTATTTTGAATTGCGTTTCCAATAGTGCAGCATACTTAAAAGAGAGGATGTAGTCAAACTGGGATAGGGACTTGGAACCAAATTGAAAGCAAATTATCTGGAATGTTTTAAAGGAGGTATTCAAATCTTGCAACCCAACAGGCATGGCTCTGTTTACCCAATAGAAGCTTTGACATATAATACAGGTCTTCCTTTTTTAATTGTCAGTTTTTCTTTCAATATCCTGCTGTGATATATCCTGCTTTGATATATCCACTGCTGGTCTGAATAGATTAGATGCGCACTGTCACATTAATTTAAAAAAGGAAGATGGACAAGAAGAAAAACTCAATTATATATATAGATTTTTGCTTGCAGTAGCATATCATTAACACTGGGGGGAATATGGTTCCACAGTGACACCTAAAGGCATATCCCCCTGTTATGAACAAACCATGGCTTCAGAAGTATTTATTGATAATACAGTATTTGGCAGAAACACTTTCATGCAGCTGATTCAGGCTCCAATATCTGACCCTGACAAACTGCTAACTTCTGCTATCTCTCCACTTTCATTTTTTTTGTGCAGGTACATGCAAAGCCAGTTTCCCAGATGAAAATAAGCTGCATCATTTTCAACTGGCAGTTTCTCCTGGTAAGAGATAGTAAACGAATACCCTGCTAATGCCTATTAAAAAGGCATTTTACTTCCTGCATGTCTATGGTCCTTAATAATTTTTTTTTGTTTTGTATCATATTAACCCCAATGATGTGATATACCATTTTAACTTCAGAGAAACACAATTAGGACAAAAACTCAAATTTACAAAAATGTACGACCAATACTTTGTTGTGGTGCAGGGAATTCTTTCATTATAGAGAGAACAAGTTCAAGACTTTAGTTTCTTTTTGTGTCTTAACATTTTCACTCTTAGTACATTTTTGTACTCCCACATTACTGCTTCTCTTTCATTTATCCCAAAGTCAGTGCTGCTTGCTCAGCAATGTTCCAACCTAAGTGGGGGGCCTATCGTATTGTGAAACACAAATACACTGGCGAGGATCTAATGCCTCTAATTTCCCCTTCCCTACCTGTCATGCACAAACTATTACTATGCCCAGTGTTACCTTCCTGCCAGCCTCATTTAGAGTGAGGGGCTGACATCTTGTGAACAATAATACACTTCATAAAAGCTAAAAACTGAGAGCAATGCAAAGTATTTCTCCCTTGTTGAAGATGAGCTCCTGATTACTTTATGGTGATCCTAAGAATTTGAAGAAGAGCAGTTGCACTTCTTCTTGGATGTTAAATAATTTTACCTTTTTATCTAAAAGGCTTTTCAGTTATAAAATTGAAGGTATCAGTAATATCAATTTATAGGGAGAGACGGTAGTGAAGTTACTGAACCTCCAGAAGCACATGTACTCAAATAACCTTAAAAGGACTAAACTTTTTATCCAGGCTGTCTGGATAATTTAATAACACATTTTTAATAATCTTATTTTATAGAAAAGAAAACAGTAGGAACAAAAAGCAGTAGAGCATGTCAAAGCTGACTTACGAAGTCTGTGAAATGTAATAGTTCATGTAGAAGACAAATGTAATGTTACCGGTCCTTTCGCATAGCAGTTATTGTATTTTTTCATTATTTCACAGTCAGTGAAGTTGAAACACAATAAAAGTAATTGGCTTTCTTGAATCTAATTAGTATTGAATGGAATCTTGTATGTTTTCTTTTCTTTTCTAAGCAAATATATCCTTAAGTCATCCTTTTTGTTCTGTTGCATTTTTCATTTGCTCCTGTCATTTATTTTATATCTTATTCGAGTTACATGCTTTTTCTCTAGCTCAGTATAATTCATGACACAAGCAAGGCTGTCACAGTTTTTACATTATCGCCTGATTGTGTTTTTTTAACCAAGTGAAATCAGCATCATAGTCCTCTTTTTTCCTAAGAAAATCAATAAGTAAGTATTGATCTCAAGCAGCCAGGTGAGCTGTCTTTTATTCGCTATTTTTTAATGAGCATCTATTGGTGTAATGGATTGCACTCCAAAGGCAACTGGACAGCTGGGAGAAAGGCCACTTACTTTAAGGATGCTTTTAATCAGAAATGCAGTAAAAAAAAACTGAGTTAAAAGTGAGACTACTGATTGGAGTAACCGTCTGCACAGTCACCACTCAACCACTCCACCCTGATCATTGAACTTGCAAATTTAGCTCTGGAGCTAATAGGTTTTCAGAATATCCTAAGGGTAATATGGTCGTTCAGCAGTTTATTTCTGTCCGAGTTCCTCTGATTGAGCCAGTTGGGGTGATGAATGTAGCTTCAAAATGGAACAAATTGAATTTTCAGTCCATGCTCATGCTGCACCCATCTCTGCTAGGCAAGGAGATCCTTTTTTGCTTTGCACAGCACAGATCTATGTAAATGAGTTTGTAAGCGGAGTGCAGCAACCACCATGTCTTCAGTCAGAGCTCTTTGAGGGTGCAGATACCTGAACAATATTGACCTGGATGTCAGTTGGCGCTGGTAGCCGATTGAACCATTAATATTTGTGGTATTTTACTCAAATTTAGCTAAGCTTTGTGTGAAAACCTTTGTTGGGCTTTTCTACATTTCTGGACCACTCAAGTTTTTTATGTAATTAAAAAAAGATGTATACAATTAAATACTATTCTGTCAATATATATCACTACTTTTAAAAAATATTTTCCCCATTAATTGATGTCTCAATTATTTGATCAAGTCACATCAGATCTTAAACGATTTAGATAATGCAAATAAATAATTTTCTGTAGCTTCTATCTCATGGTGAATATTGAAGTAATAAGTATGTCTTTTTTCTGCTTCCATACTGCAGCAGTTTCTGTTAATTTGCTGCATTCAGTGTGGTTTTTCTACTTAGCAGCTCTGGATTGAACATGCTCTGATCTGTCCTAATTTGGGTGATTTCACTTAGTGATGAGAAGGAATTAATTAAAAGATGCCCATATACCTTATGACCGTCCTCCCAGTGTTCACTCCATCATTTTTTTACAGTATTGTTTGTCCAAAATGTAGATGCATTCATTTTTGACTGAGGAAGTCTGTATGTTTTTGTTCAAAGATACAATTCATACATACAGTTCATGATGTTTTGACATTTTTAACTTAAATTCTAGGCCAGAAATGAAAAAACAAACATTCTTTTGCAGAAATCCTGGACTCTATTATTTTGTTTTTGGCATTTGTATTTAAAAGGCAGTTGTGCATGGACAGTGAACATGGAGGCTGTCTGTGTTAATGACAC
This sequence comes from Menidia beryllina, assembly GCA_013363375.1. NCBI lineage: Eukaryota > Metazoa > Chordata > Actinopteri > Atheriniformes > Atherinopsidae > Menidia > Menidia beryllina. The sequence goes on from JABUIW010000214.1 coordinate 11,344,071, forward strand.
TTTCTCAAACCTAATCACTGGCTGGTGATGATTATGTCAGACTCTGACATGTCAAACTCTGACATAATCCGCAGTTACTTATCATCCTTTGTCTCACTTCAGATGAGGGCTACTACCAAAGCGGAAGGTTTCAGTTTGAAATAGATGTCCCAGAGGCCTATAACATGGTGGTGAGTAGTTCAGTTGTCAATTAATAATTACATTTATTTTCTATGTGTGAGCCTCTCCTAATACCAGTGCATTTTTAATGTAATATATTAATGTAATGCAATAATTATATCTTTAAAAAAAAGGAAAATTATTAATATTTTGATGCTGAGTCAATTTTATTGAATTCTGAATTGTTTGTATGTCTCTGTTCTAGGTAAATCAATAAAACTTGAAGCTTATAACACAAGACAGACTCAATGAAAAAAATAGTGTTTTGTCTGATTTTCATCAGAGGGGAAGTTTTTGTTGAAGATATTATGCAGTCCACTGTAAACAATCAGGTTGTTCTCGCCAAAACAGGTTTTTGGGAAAGAGTAAATCCTAAGTCATCCCCTTATTTTTTATTTTCTTACCTCTTACATAATGACATCTGTTTGAAAATTGTGCCTGGGACAGGATGAATACAGCTGAATGACCTGGGATTTCCTCTTTCGACACAGTTTGGCTTCCACTTTGTCTTGGGCCCCTCACACTGACAGTGCAGCTCAGAAGAAGTTTGTTTGCCTTGACAGATTTTTTGCTTTGTCAGTTCTTATTCTGGGGATTGTATTGCCCCAGAGCTTGATGTTAAAAAATTTAAAGTCATTTGGGAAGTTTGCTCCTGCTCTGATCTAACAATGAACATCACTGTCGTACCAGCAAAGCTGTCAATTCGATTACCTGTTAGAGGGGGTTAGCACTTGTCTGCTTGTAAATAATCGCTAGTAACTCAGCGGATAATTATGATGATATTTTTCATTATGTTCATAAATATGCCATCCATTGCTTCGATGTAAGTGGGATTATAGAGATGTGCCAACTGCTTTTTACGTGGCTGAGAGATGCTTATCACAATGACAATTTTATGCATGCAAACTGCAGGCATCTGGCTCAAATTTATTTCTCACCTGTCATGACAATTGTGAATAAGAGTGGGAATGTCCTAGTTGTGGTGGATGTCCTTGAAATAGAGCTACCACTTTTCTCTCTTTACTCTTGTTGTTTCTGGATGACTTGAGCTGATAATCACAGAGGTGGACGACAAACTCTTACTGGACACTTCAAAACTCTGCATGAGATTTTGATTGTTGCCAGGTTCCCAAATGTTAAAATATTTAGTCTTCTACTGCAAAGTACTCGCAGATCCAAGACCTTCTGCTTAATATCCAACAGCATGTTCTGCTGATACGTCCAGTTAACAAGCTCTTTATTAAATATGGCATGGAAAAAAGATGTCAGCTTGGATTATAAACTGGGCTGTTGATGATGAAAAAGATCTGATTCCACACCAGCATTTTATGGGTTGTTCTTTTACCTGTTGTCCAACTTTCCACCAAGTCTCTTTAAACCCATACCTGTACTTCTATTCTGTTTTTCTAAAAACATAATAACTAATAAGCAGACAAATGAAAAAGCAATCACTCCTGTCTTGTTTGAGGAATTCTGGGGAAATTATTTGTGTGTACTCAGACAGGGAGAAGTTGAGTGACTTTGTGCACACAATCTGTAGGTGTGGCCTTTTATTTTTAGAACTTGTTGCATCTGTTTGTGTTTATGGTGTTGTAATCTTAATTTCGAGTTACTTCATCTCAATTTGAGGGGGTTTGGGTTATTTATTCTGGTGGCACTGTGCCCCTTAGTTTTGAGACTCACATTCTTAAAGATTTTGTATCAAATAGTCAGCCATGCTGAAGTGTTATTTCTTGGAGTTAGAGCAACAACTTTTTAGACTTAAATATCTAAAATCAAGAATCCTATTGTTTTTATTTTAGATGCAACTAAATCCAGTGTATGTAGTTTAATTGTCAATGTAAAGTTTGTGCAACCCCAGGTGTTTTTGTGTTGTACGTAGAACAAACAGCTCATGTTCTCCCAATTCCTTTTGTGTCAGTCGCATTGTCCTACTGCTTTTATCAGTCTCTAAATCAGTTTCTTGAGTATCCTTTTATCTGATGGGATTTTCTGGCTAACAAAGAAAGACTGACAGATTGAATATAATTTTTAAAATCTGAACTAATGTGAAGCAGAGATTGAAGTTCTCTTTGTCTCTTTTGGCGTTTTTAAAAAGTATGTATTTATGGGAAATTCATTAGTAAGTAGGTGATATTTAAATTGTTTTCAAATAGTGTTCGCTGCTTCTTTCTTCTTTCTATCTCTTTTCGTTGTCTTTGACTCAGGGCACTATAACCAGGACGTGTCAAACCATAGATGAGTGGAAAGCTGATCAACACATATTAGCTACAGTGGTCATAAAATTATACCTCGGTATAACTTTGTATGAACGAAATGTGAAGTGAAATATTAATTTTAATTATTACAGTTTTACAGCTCATTTTATTGAAGCTATTCCCACATTGTGAGATATAGCAAAGTCTCAGGGTTTTAATGAGACCATTTGCAGGTCATGAAAGGGGCAGAATTTTTTCTTGTTTGTATCATTGTGTTAATAGGTATAAGTCTGTAATTTTGCAAGGATTTGTAGACTGAATTAGAGGTTGACTGTAAATGCTGATCCTAATAAACTCAAAGAAGCATTTCAGCTGAAAGTTTAGTATTATCACTAGTAATGTGATATATGAAAATATATTATCAATCAGTGGATTAATTGAAGTATCTGGCTTTTTTTTTTGCTGTTCTTCAGCCTCCTAAAGTCAGGTGTCTGACAAGAATATGGCATCCAAACATCACAGAGAATGGAGAGATCTGTTTGAGGTAACAATCTATATTTCCCCCGTGACTTCTCTGTCCCACTGTCTCAAAATTTGTAACACTGTTTTTCCATTTCTTTTTCATGCAGCTTATTACGCGAACATTCTATTGATGGCACAGGATGGGCCCCGACTAGAACATTAAAGGTAATTCTCTTCATTTTTTTTATGAAAGTGTAACTCTTGCCTACCTAGGTAGGCTCTGGTATCTAATAACTAATAAATCTTGCTAATATCAGGTCCGCTTATCTATTCTTAAGGATCGTACAGGAGGACTGCGGTAGTGAATGCTATTTACTGTATTAAGTTGCCTCTACCCACAATGACACACACACACACCAATCGAATTGTAGCAAAATATTATGTATTATAGGAAAAAAGTCATGTTAATGCATATCACTCCATATCAGTATGTATAAAAATTAATTTAAAAAAAAGTGATGTTGTGCAAAACCAACTGAAATCGTGTGTATCAGAAATGTATAATAAGAAACATCAATACAGATTATATAAATTCACTCTTAACAAGTGCAGCAACAATATGAAGGACCAATGCAGATTAAAAAAATCTGTGCAGCTGCATAGAACAGACAGAATAACATGTAATATAACTTCAGACCATTAAAAAAAAATAACCCATGTTGGATCCAACAATCAAAGAAGGGGAAAAAAACGTCCAAGGCCTTTAAATTGAGATCTCAATAAAAATGTATGTGGGAGGGGAAAAAAAAGTTTAGTCCGGAAAATCAAAGATGCGTTCACGTGTGTGAAAAAAAAAACAAAAATCCAGCTCTGTGTCCTACCACTCCCTTGGTAATCAATCAGCCCTCCAAAGACGTGGGATGTGGCGTCAGCGAGGACAGGTGAATTCACAGCGATCACCAATCAGACCGGGGGGGGGGAAACCAGCCTGTACACACGTATGCGTAGCAGTTAGAAAAATCACATAAATACAGGGTTCATCGATTCGTTATCCAAATTTTCATATCACAGTTCACAACATGAATATATAACAGCTGTGTCTACTGGATAGAGATTCACATTGAATGTTCTGGTCGAACATTCTCGAACATTCTAGAACATTCCTGCCAGTTAGAAGATCTAACGGCTAACGTAGCTAATTCACCTAATGTGGTTGGCTAGAGTTCAACTCACCAGGATATCTTCAACAACAAGAACAAGTCTTCCAAGTTCTTCAAAATAATCACCAGGGGAAAAAAACTGTCAGTGTAGTGATATTCTGTGTTTGTGATCTAATTGTTATCTCTTGTTATCTCTCCGATCGTCTCACTTCCGTGTCAAAACAAATGGGCGGAGCTTAAGAAAAAAATGGAACGTATTTCTCTTCCTTGTGGGAGGGCCTTAGGAAGTGTCAATCAATCCCAACTACCAATAACATGGATGTACAGTATAGTGTATGTGATGAAATTAAAAGCAGTAGTACGATAAAAAAAATGAATATGTGAATGTGGTGCAATAAACTATAAGGGTTACAAAAGCAGTGTCCCATCCAGGCCATGTTCACAATTAAGGACCTACTTATTTGCACAAGGCACAAACATGGGAGGTCAGGGGATTCAGAGAGCCCAGTCTGACTTATTTCAGTATTGACTGTGTAGTTTTAAAAAGCTATGAAGACTCAATGAGTGTTGTCATTAAGGCGTGGTAAACCTTTTGGTATATTGAATAAATACTCGAGAGTGCAAAAGAGAGTATGACTCACCTTGACCATGGGTTTCTTGTAGTAGGCCGTGGGCCAGAATCTGTACGATGACTTTTCGTTTTAACTTTTTGGGGGTAACTTTGGACTTCAGTGATGTCAAAAAGCCAATGTTCCCACGTTTTCACTTGCACATTAATTAATTACAGCCAATTAAAATTTCGGTAGTTCCACATCTGACCAATAGGTGGCTAAAAGTAAGAGAATCTTCATATTTTTGGCTTTAACCAATTCATCTTTACCAAAATACTTTAAAATCGTTAAGGTTGATCATTATAAAACTTTTTTTATACAAAAAATTCTGGACTCAACACGGAAATGCAATTTTGACCTTCAGTTTTAATTTTCGCCACCAGGGGGCCACTGAACCTGAACTACTACATATTTTCCACTTTATACAGCCATAGCAAGACAAAGGAAATAATTGAATTTGCAAACACCTTGTTTTTTGTCCAAATAATTTCTTACTAATTTAATTATTGAAAAACTGACATCACTGTCCTTCATATTGCTTTTATTAACTTAATGAGCGAAAAACCATATAGAGTACTTTCAGTCTAAAAATTAATCAAAACAACATAATACAGTTGAATAAAGTCTTACTATCCCAAGTAAACCTTGCTATAAAAAATCTAATAATATATCATTTTCACTGTCAATAAAAAGTAACTAGGGATCCATATTTATATACAATATAAAAATCTGAATCTCTCATATTTACAGTTATATTATTTCGATCTTAACCTTTCCTTGTGAAATCATACTATTTAAATCCAGACAAATTATATTTACATCATATTATTTAAATCCAGACCTTTCATATTTATATTTTTTATATTTTCTTCAAAAACTTACAACATATATGAAAAACATTACAAGTCATCATCTGAATCATCCAAGTCCTCTTTATCATTTGAATATATCCCTTCCACAACATTCTTATTTTCATTTAATTTCTTGCACTAGCAAGATATGTCCATCGTGACATCAGATGGAGCTTGGGGATTTGCCATCAAACAATATAAGAGCACTCCATCTTCAAAAGACCAGGTCGAAACACCTCCTTTAAATTGCTAGCTGGTATGCAGCTCGCTTAGAATGTTGTCAAAGACAATCCTCATTTGGTGGAAGAGACGTATCTGATTTAAAGAGAAGTTTGAACATTTTAAACCTGGCATCATTAACCCGGTTGTAGTTTTTCTGTCCAAATAAGTGACAGACAAATTCTTCAAACCAAAGGAACAATTTATCATCAACATCCCAATTTGTCCCAAGAATTTGAAAGCAATTAACAGCTGGCTCTCATACAAGCATCAGCCTTAGGGCTTTAACTTTTCCTTTAAAGGCACTTACTGTGTCACATCCAGTAAAAACATTAAGAACAACAATAGCTCAACATTTCCTTGGACCATGAGGACTTGCTAGATGTTAAATATTTACAATACGACTTTTGTTGCCAGTCCCTGTCTTAAAATAGATAGTACTCTCAAAACAATGCACACAACCCAAAGTCAAGACCATGACATCACTGTCTGGGCTCAAGATAATATCTTTATTTTCCAAAGAAGCAGGCTTTGCATGAAATAGAAGTATGGTATCAGCCTCTTTCATGATCACAGCAAAGAGTGCTTTGGGTTCGCTCGCGTACAACACCTTTACGTGCTCTCCCAATTTTTGTTTAGTGCGTGTACTTCGAGTAGCACTTCCTATGGCACCCCAGCTCAGCGGGTCAGCGACTCAACTATGTACTGAGAGAAAGTCTCGGCTATTTATTTCTCCCTGCCATCCAGGTCTATCCAGGACTTGCAACATTCAATAAATCGCTGCCAAGTCGCAGCAGTCTTGAAGCAAGTGCGAACAACATTTCATGGGCGCTGCCATATTGAAATGACCGAGCTCCCGCGCTGAGATTCATGCATCTGATTGGCTAAGCAAAACTCGAATCTCGCGATTTATTAGATTATGGCAGAACAAATTATGTTTTTAATTGACTATAACTAATTAATATGCAAGTGAAAGGGTTGGAACATGGGTGACTTAAGATCACTGTACTCTCTAGCAATTTCTCCAAGTGAAAGAAAGTTGCCCCCTAAAAGTTCAAACGGAATTGCTTAAGGAGACGTCATACAGATTCTGCGCCACAGCCTATAGGTTAAGAAAATACAGCTCAGAATCTGAAAGTACGCTGCTCTAACAATAAAGTAGGAAAAAAAGTTATGCAAAACTGTGTAAAAATGAAAAAGTGAAAGACTTTTTTAGATTTTATGCTTTATCCTTCACCCACCCTCTTTTACAAGATGATAAAGAGTAGTTCCTATCATTTTAAAAAAGGGCCAGCTCCATTATCCCCATGAGGATTTGACTAAAATAACACCTCACTGTAGTAGATGCTGTTGAACTGCACTTGATGTTATTTAAGCATTTGTCACACCTTATTATCCCCAGACACTGAAGCCTTCCACTTACTTTTTTGTTTGAGAAATTGTCTGTTAAGACAAAAGAGGATATTTTAAAGTTAAACTTTCTTCTTCCCTTCTTAAATAAGGAATAATAATTGGATTGCAGGCTGAAAAAGCAACTTGATTATTCTCTAATAACAATGATTGGAATTAATGTAGCTATTACGCTGACAAGGACAAATTTAGCAATTAAATAAAAGAAATATCAGCATTTTGTTTACATAGTTGCATTTCAAGTTAGTTGAGTGAACTTGTTTAGTCAACCGTTAACATTTTCAATGTCTGAATAAATTGATATTATTTAAATGAATAATCAATGAAGCTCTGTCACTAAAGCCTTTTAAAATGCTCAAACTGATGCCATTACATATGGCTGCGGGACTGTTTTTGTTTTCCACATGGCATACGTTTTTTCAGATTCCTGCTATAACTCTTTAGGGCTGGCACAATACGGCTGATTTAAAACAGACATCAAAGTTGGGGTTGTCTCAGTAACTCCAATAACAATCAATCAAGAAGACACCCTGTTCGGAACCTTGATCTGATACTTCAAAATTAGATTTCCTGCCTCATAATTCAATTGCATAAAATAAATTAATTCATCACATAGCTGACATTTAGTCTATACTATTTTCATTCAACAGCACAGTCTTCAGTGGAAAGAGTACTAGAACATCTGTGGAATGTTTAATGACATTCAGATGCCCTCCTCTTCTGATTATTTAAATCAGGGTTTTCATTTAGAGGATTAAACTTGTATGAAAAATACGATAAGAAACTATCCACAGCAAAGCTTTAAACAGTTTACCTTGGCTTAGTTTCTTAGAGGACACAGCTAGAAATCAGCTTTGCATAACGGATATGATCATGATTTTCCATGGATTGGTGATCATCGCTGCTCTTTGTTTTTGACAATAGGTGAATTATAAGAAACAAACCCTCTTATGGATGATGTGTTGGTCTCTAGGAAGGATATTATGAAGTTTTGATTAAATTGTCTCAATTTTTTAAATGATCCCCTTTCTTATCTGAGTGTGATCATTTAAGTTCGGATTTGAAAGTAAACCTGTTATTTTTGTCTATTTGTATTTCTGATCTATTGACCACAAGGCACATGTATGACGTTTTTTAAATTAATACAGCTATCATGTAGCTAGTTGTAGCAGCTCTGAGAAACTGAGATATGAGTGGGATGTAAGATTGTGCATTGACGGTCATACATTTTGTAGTTTGGCTATTTGTTTCCTTCCCTGCAGGGTTTTGTTTGTCTGTTTATATGTGTGTCTGCCTGGTTTAATTTGAGAAGTGCTCCTTGTTTGCTTTAAGGTAGGTGTAGATACAGTCACAAGCGTGTTAGTACTGGGACTTGAGTTCAAGTGTGTCATCATTGTGAATGCACAAAAATATGTAAGCAAAAGTGCAAAAGCTGCAAATCACAAAGGATTTTGCTGAGTGGGTGTTCAAATAATTTAAAAAATATATATATTTTTTGTATAAATATCAGGGCAACTCCCCAAAAAAATAAAACAAGGTACTTCAGTTTTTTTTCAGCTTTATTCATTTAGGGAAGGTAAATATTTAGAAGCAAAAAGCATTAAAGTTCCTTTTATGTTTTTATATGTTTTACCTATTCATGAGACTGTAATTGGAAATCAGTCTTCCTCAATCAGGGGCTTCTTCAGATTGGTTGTAAGAGGGACCGCTGTAGAAGATCTTTCCTGCCCACAGCCATCATAATCTATATATATATTTTTAATTTCCCTCTGACATGAGTAAAGTATTTTTTTTATTTAATTGAATTAATTGTAAGGTAACAGCAAAGGAAGGCATACTATTGCATGGCATTGTAGGTGTTGTTCTACAACTTATGCTTATAAACTTTAATTTTTATAGATAATAATATGTTAAAGCTCAGAGTTTCCATATAGTATTCTTAGTTTTTCATGTGTTTTATGTTTCATTGTCCGGCTTGAAGGTGTTCCCCCTGCTTTGTTATGTTGTCGTTCAAATTATGAAAGAAAGACTCTAAACACCTGAAAAAGAACACATCATAAGTTTCGTGGTGGCATTTTTTTAGTCTTAAATGCTGATTGCTTCACTCCTTGCTCTTACATTTACAGCATTTAAGTTTTCATAATTTATTAAATTTTGGTCATTAATGTTTTTCCTGATGTTTTCTCTCTAGGATGTAGTCTGGGGATTGAACTCCTTGTTTACAGTAAGTTTACTTTGTTTTACTTTTGACACACTACCAGTCTGTAGTGAATGTAATTGTTTTTTTCAAATGTATTATCCTCCTACCACCTAACTATGGCCCTACTGTAACATAAACCTATTTATGGTTTTAAGGGTCAAACGTTAAATCTCCATCATAAAAGTACCAACTGCTTCCTCTCATATAGCAGCTCTTCTTTTTGTGGTTTTACTTTTCTGCTTTTACATTAGTTTTTGTATCAAATGTGTTACAGGAGACCCAGACCCTTATGACTCTTAGTTCTGTCAGTAAATGTAGTAAGAACCATTTTTCTCTGTGGGTTCATTTATGTCCAGACAGATATTTAAGCTTATGTGTATACGTAGCATAATTTTCTTTTGTGTTGAATTAATTGATTTAGTGCTACATAAATAAACCTGAATTTAAATAGATAAGGGTTGGAATGTAGATAAACCAGTAAATCCAGAGCTTTGCCTTTGGTTCAGCTCCTTCTTCACCATGACAGACTGATGCAGAGTCCACATCACTGCAGACCCCACAACGATCCGCCTGAGGAGCTCTCTCCATCCTTCCCCTCACTTGTTAACAAAACCCTGAGATACTTGAACTCCTCAAACGGGACCTCATTCCCGTTCTGAGGACGACACTCTACCATTTTCCAGTTAAGGACCATTGTCTTGGATTTGGAGGTGCTGGTTCTCATTCCAGCAGCTTTACACTTGACTGTGAATGACTCTGTGAGTGCTGGAGATCCTAGCCTGATTTAGCCAACAGAACTATTATCTAATATTATCTGCCACCAAACAGCATCCCCTTAACTTCTCGGCCAAAACTTATGACCATAGATAAGGCAGAAGCCAATTGGTTAATCAAGAGCTTCACTTTTATGCTTTAGTATTAGGTTATTAATCTATTATTTTTTTATAGTCATTACATAGTCTTTAGGAAAATTCAGGATAATTAATCAGGTTTGGGGATAGAAAATGTTTGTGGGAGAGTACAAGCAAACAACCTTTAAGCAGTTTATTCAAGTGAGTTTCTGTAACTTTGCAAAGTAAAAAGAAAAAAGATAGTTAAGGTTATATCATGAATTACAGCAGTGCGGATTAAGATATGATAATGATGGTCTGTCCAGTTGGATGGTCATGCCTCTAGTCTTACCTCTTAATCAGGAACTGACTCCTCATGCCATACTGGTTTTTGTCTTTATAAGAACTCTCGACTTTCTGGATATTTGTGGTGTCTCTGAAGCCACCAAGTATTTAGGCCATTTTGTTTGTCAGTGGCAGAAGCCAAAGTGACATTGCAGATGGCAAGCGGTGTTGAAGTGGTTGAATGGATTACATATACCATGGCAACCTTTCTTAATGAACAACATTTGACCCATGGAAAGAAGTATTTAACCCTGCAAGATGTTTCGTTCATTAACAGGATGTACAAGAGCTTCTTGCCTTAAACAATGAAACATTGATGTATTTGATACATTGTTTTAAGATTTCCATACACCATCCCTCTCCTCACCTCCTCTTCAGGACCTGCTCAACTTTGATGACCCTCTGAATATCGATGCTGCAGAACACCATCTCAGAGACAAGGTAAGGTGCATTGAGAAATAATCAACTACAGATTTAACTTAAACAGTCATTCTTGCGTTTGACATGTATATGATCCATTTATGAATCCTACTGTTAATGTTACAGAAATGTTTCTAATAATACTGATATCTTTGATTTTGTGGATGTTCTCTATGGACAAGCTGTTTGGCCTAGACATACAGCCAATGCAAAAATTTGTATCTTTTACTTTTAGTAATGCACTGTGGGATCTGTTACGTTGTAGGTGGAATTATGTGACAGTAGAGAGTGCTTTAGTCTGGAATAGTGGGCTGTAGAAAAAAGTGCAGAGCAGCCGCTCTGCCGCTTGCAGTGGTTGTGTTTATCTCCAAAACTGTATACGCAGAGGAGGTATTTAAAAAGAGACACTTGGCCATGCTCAGCCTCAAAATGTCATGCTTCTATGGTAGGAGCAGCATTTACACTTTGAAAATCAGTTGCATGAGTCTTTGACTTGTATCAGGGCTTTCTCAATTTTTGGGGATTTTAAATATTTAAATAAAGTAGACCAAATGAGTTCATATTCTTCATCAGATAATAATTGATGAACTAGTGTAAGTAGGTTTATTTTTATATGTTTCAACAAACTAACAATCTCCAGAAGTCTAACATTATTTAGCTCCTGAGATATGAATATATTTCTGTTTTCTTTGTAACAGATGAAGGCCCAAACTGTAGACTTTAGTCTGCAATAAATCCGCACCAAATGTATGAATAAGTCTAACGTACCACTAAATGTGCTCACTTGTTGTGTTAACTAGGCTTAACTTAACTAAGGTACTTAAGTTGTTTCCTTGCCAGCACCGAACCCCCAAACACAGGATATTCTCCAGGTTAGCAACTCGAATGCGCGCTTCTCTATGAATCACTGGCCATAAAAGGCACATACCAATTTCTCCACTAAAACATATGCAACAAAACTTTGCTGGTCTTTGATAAGGGCATAGACAAATTGTTTTACCTGAGAAATAGCCTCTTTGAGGCTATATGTGAGTTGATAACATGGGTTTGATTATAGCTGAAGTCCACTTTTGTAAGACTCAATTGGGCATCATGCCATTTAGAATTGAGTAAAAAAGTGGCTGGACCTCATATTTCAAAATGAAAATGATGTCACCAATTTGTCAGTGTTGGGTCTAAATACGACTCCTAGTTCCTCACTATCAAGAGTTTAGTTATTATTCAATAGACCCAGGAAGAGGCATCGAAATAAAAGCTTGACACAGAGGATAAGTTTTTTCTCAACTGTACAGGAGGGAGAGACGGAGTGGACCCGAGAATGCTTCTCGCCTCACACATCGAATCTCACCGTCATTCCTCCAGCAGTTGGGTTTTATTAGACTGATAGTTGCTAAGCAGTGTACATATTATGGGATAGGAAAGTTTTGGACACAGTATCTGTCATGCCCTTATAAGGTTTTTCCCGGTAGTTGGCTGTTATTGACGGCCAGACCTTGGAAGACA
>JABUIW010000214.1:11356448-11378535 GCA_013363375.1 Menidia beryllina
TGGATTTTAGCTTCACACTAATGTAAATACGAAAAATAGCTTCTACAGTCAGGTGTCACCTGAGGATGCGACTGCTCTTGCATCAGCAAATCCTCTCCTCAAGAGACGCACCAGGAGACGGACACTTCAGTCCTACTACTATTGAGCTATGGTAGAACAGCCTTAACTAGAAGAACCTAATTGGACATGGAGGAATTGAGAAACTAGAGAAATCCACAGAGAAGAATCCGTCTCTGGATCCACAGAAAAGGCTAAAGATGGCACTGTGTGGTTCCACCATAAATTTGGAGACCTTTTCTGCTCATAAAAAATCACAGACACCATTGAATAAATCTCAAGAACTTACAGTGAATGTCAGCATGTTGTTGACCATCAGAAACTGCACAGTCCAGGAGGCAGATGAGTGTCTTCAAGTTGATGCCATCCTCAGACCCGTCCATCTGTTGTCCATACCAGTTTTTTCCAAATGCCACATAGAAAAAAGAAACCAGTCTCTCTAAATCTCAAATTAATCTATCATGGATGTTTTTGGATGGTTGGATGAAGCTTAAAAAAATGGTAGAAAACCTACACGTATACGGGAGCAATATGCAAACTCCACACAGAAAGTACCCCAGCCAGTATTAAACTAAAAACCCCTCTGATTTGAGATGGCAAGGCTTACAGAGCAAAAAAATAAAACTAAAAAGCTAAAAACATGACTCACTTAGGAAACTAACAGAATAAAATCAAAACATCTCTTTGATTCAAACCCCTGTCCGGAATGTGCTTGAGGTGGCAGTGAATATGCTTGATTAACGAACCTTGAGCATGAAATGCTAAAGCTGATTATAAATGCTACTTTTTAACGATAGTCTGTTTTTTAAATTATGAAGGACAACAAATTGTAATAGCCTGTTTCCAACTTGTAATAGCCTGTCTCCAAACGATTTCAAAGAAGATCATTTAGGAAGATTCCAGTGTAGACCCAGGGGTTATACATCCAGTCTGATCTTGGACTGTCTTGGCTATCCCAGAGAAGGAGCTGGGGAGTGTCGCTGGGAAAAGCCATGTCTGGATTTCCCTCCTGAACCTGTACCTGATCTCATAGTAGTCGACAAAAATGGATTAATTGATTTATGGATGGATAAAATGTAAGAGTCAAAATTTGCTATTTTCTTATTTTGATATGTTGGCCGACCTTTCTGTGTGGAGTTTGCATGTTCTCCCTGTGACTGCGTGGGTTCTCTTTGGGTTTCTCTGGCTTTTGGGTCCCACTGTCTAAAAGCATGCTTGTGTGGTTATTTGCAAACTCTAAATTTACCCTAGGAGTGAATGTGAGTGTCTGGGGTTGTTTGCAGGGATAGGCTACAGCCTATAAAATGGATGAATGTTTTAATTAAAAACAAAAGAGAATTTCTTCATTACAAAGCAAAGTAGAGAGAAAAAGAACTTTGCTTTGTTTTAACTTTGCACCTCTGACATACATGGGGAGGATTTTGTGTTCTGAGTTGGGAGTCACATAGAAATCAATGGTTAATATCAGCAACTCACTGAAGTATTTTGATTATCTAAGGCTACTAATCCAATCTAGTGTTTGTTTTTCAGATTTTTTTAAGCATTTCTATACCCAAACATGTCATATCATGCACCTTATGCCTTTGATCTATGGGTCTCTCATATGGTGATTTTTATGAATACACTCTGTCTAGAACCATGAGTGTTATGTTTTTGTCTACTACTATTTGTCTACTTACGCAGTGGGTACTACTTCAGCACACCTGGAGAGTGGTGCCATCTCTCAGTTTCATATTTTAAGAGCAAATGAATACGTGTCCTGGACACAAGTCAGTTGTAAAAGTCACAGTGTGCAGTGGAGCAAGTTGTGCCAGGAGGAGACTTGCTGATGACTTCAGTGACAGTCTGCAGCAGACCAAGAGCATCACAGCAGCCACCAAACTTGTGCTGCAGTTTTGTGCTGAGTGCACAATGAAAAAAACCCTGACTTTTTCTTTACCATTATGTATGTCTATCGCATGAGTACTAGTATTAAAAATAATTATTACTTAAAACATGAAGATAAAGCTCTTGACATTCAACGCCATTACATAATTCTACTGTCTGTAAAATGTAAGTGCTATTTAAATGTCCTGTTGTGCAACTCTAAAGTCACAACAACTGAAAACACAAAGTCATCCATCTGTAACCCTCTCCCACCGAGTCACAGCTTTTCATAATCAACTTCAGCAGCTAGTGGATAGAGATGTGGGAGGCTGTGTGTCAGCACACAGGCTTACTTGTGTATGGGGATGTGTTATCTTGTGTGTGTGGAGGCTTTTGAAGTGGAGCTACTACTGTGGCTGCGCTCTGAATACATTAACTGCTGGAAGTGACTAAAAGGAGGCATCCTCATGGGACAAACTAGTGTGTGAAGTATAAGCATAATATATGTGGATGGTTAGTAATGGTGGGTCTGTGCCAGTGTTATATGTGAGTGGGTTTTTGCTGCATAGATCCAGATGCTTGGCTGAAAATTATTTTTATGTAATTACTGTCTTGCAGTGTATGGGAGTGTTTATTATGTTTTACATACTGTAATTTCATTCTCACCTTAAAAACCATGTTGTCTCATTCCATTTTAGAGTGCATCACTGCTATATGTTTTAGATGACACTGGAGACAAGTTGCAGGTTGAAACGGGGGTAGATTATTTGTTGTTTGTTATATATCCTTTGATACATTTCTATTTAACTTTCTCAGCCAGTTTAATGGTGAGATGGAAACAAAGGTGAATGCATGGCAATGCAGGTGTTTACAGTATTGGAATTTTTCCAATGATGCTTGTCCTCGTAAAATTTGTCTAGTACATTTAATATGTTGTGTCTTACAGGTATTTAGTAAATATATACTGAGCAATGTTTTGAATAAATATTGAAGTAATTATCGGCCATCTTAATTAAGGCTTATTTTAAACGTTTCTTTTACACTTTATCATTTCATTTATTTATTTGATTTATACACCTCCTTCATGTGAGGACTAATTAAGCCAGACATACGCTTTGTAATATATTTTCATTCCGCCTCTAATATTCTACTTTTTTTTCAGAAAAATATTAAGTCATATTCTTTAAATATATGGTTTGACATCTCAGATGAAAAAGATCTTAGAGATACTTTTTATTCATGGCTCGAGATTGCAGGTTGCTGAGGATGTTGACAGGAAACACAGGAATGGATGGCATAATCCTGTACATGCTGCACCAGGCATATGCTTATCTAAATTATAAGGGTGCTGTTTTAGTGTGAAAATGTAATTTTCCCCATGAGGGATATATAAAGTATTTTAGAGGCATCTATGTTGACAGATGGATAACTAATTTAAATTGTACATATACTGTGGCCATTTATCAGTTATCAGATAACTATGGCCAGTTATAACAGTGCAAGGCAGGATTTCATTTCAGAATGAAATCTTGTCTTTGTTATGGATCTGCCAGTGCAATGATAAAAATAAACATACTTCAAATGCAAATTTGGATAAAACCAGAATGGCACTAGAAGATGACAAAATTAAGCTTAAAACTAGTAAAAGCAAATTTTGTAATAGTGCTTGTTGAACTTTTTTTTGTATGACATGATGAAAGATAATAAAAAGTACTCTTCGCGGTGGTTTGTACCATTGCATCAACCTGAGCTCCAGGCCTTTCAGTCTTGGATTGTGTGAATATGTGATAAAAAATCATTAATTTGGTGGTCAATGAAGTGGAACAGGACAGTTTTGCACTAAGCACTAAAACCATTGATGTAAGACAATATTTCGTTAATTTTGGAATATGTATACTAATAACAACAATATAGACTTGTATTGGACACTCAAAGAGGATTTATGTTGACCTATGAGCTTCCAAAGGTCAACAATGATAATGATTTTCTTTGTTTTCTTACAGCTCTGGTATAGTTGTCATTTCTTGTTAAACCAGTGTGTGCTTGCAGTGCTACTGCTGAATGGAAAGTTTTTTTTGTCCGCATTCCATTGCACCTTTTTTTCTTACATTGTCATACATTAATAAACCAAAATAGCATATTTTATTCAAGAGGCCATAAGTCTGCAGTGAACCCTATGTTGTTCCACTCCGTTATGCACTTTCACAATTAAAAAATAGTCTGCAGTGGAATGATCCCTCAGCAGCACAATCCCTCTGTGGACTCAAACTGCTGTCATCACAGCTGGAGTTTTTGACAGAGGGGAGTTTTTTATTTTATTTCCCACTTTCCCTCCAGTTTCCACACAAGTACATACACACCATGTCATTTTCCCCTCTCATCGTGCATTTTCTCACGTTCTCAGTGTCTCACCCATACCCCAGTGACCAAACAGAAGCCCTCTCAACACATGCCTGAATGAATGGCCATGGACGTGCTTCATAAGTCACTGTCTCGTATTGCTGTGCAAAAGTTTGAAACCTTAAGAACATTATGTCTTTACATTTTTCATCCACTCAGCCAGCCCCTAGTGTTAATTCTCTTTTGTCTGAAGCAATTTTGATTTTTCTTTGGACATTAGCAGCTTTTCCATTAATTTTTCTTGTATTAATCCCAGTTGACCATTTTCAGAGGAATGTGTCTTTATATATCTTTTTCAATCCTGGACTGCTGATCATTCAACCGCAACAAAGTCCCCAACTAAAAGCACAAAAATACACCCAAGAGATTACAAATTATACAATTTTCTGTGTATTTTGGGGCAACCGATTGATAGCCACATACTGTATAACAAAAACCAGGATTCTGTTTTTTAATTGAATTCACAGGCTTGTTATTTAAGCATGTTTGTCAAGCAATGAAACTCATCCTCTACTTAATCAGTTTTATCTAAAATTTAAAATGAGGAGTTCATCAGAATTGTGCACAGTAAATTGAAATAAAAAGTATAAAACAAGACAGCAAGGTAAAAAAAATGGCTGTATGCTGATGTCCTGAGATTTTAAGATTTTCTGCTTCCCTATTTGCAGCTCTGTGCCACATCCTGAGGTCTGTCAGAAGATCCGGTCTGTTCCACAGTGTGCAGACTGAACAGTTGAACCACAATAAGTACAGGAAGTGTCCTTTGCTTGGATAGAGTACTTTAGTTACTCTTAGGAACACAACTGTTCTGATGCAATCAGAAAATAACGTATTATTTCTCTGAGCCTTTCTGTCAATAAAGAGTTGACGCTCTTTATTCAGTCCCAAGCTCACTGTTTGCATGTTAGGTCAATGACTTGTCCTAAATTGACTGTAGTAGTTTGTCACTGTGTACCCTTGTGAAGGATTGCCGACAAGTCCAGAATGAACACCTGTCACCCAATGACAGCTGGGAAAAGCTCCATAGCCCTGGAATGGATTCAGCAATTTTTGAAAATGGGTAGATAAATACATATCTACTTCATTATGTAAAGGATATGGGCATATTTTATTTCTGAGAGGATGGAATGCACCTACAAACAAAAGCTTTTGGGACGTAAATAAAAGAAAAATTAAAAGAAGGATGATAGAAAAACAATGAATTGATAGTTAAATCTCTTAACTATACTGAGATTAGATTGTTAGTGTAAATGTATTGATTTCTTACACTTCATTTGATTGATTTATTGATGATTCAATTAATACATTTTTATAATCTATGATTTTTGTTTTGTTTTCAGCATTGATAACTTTGTTTTTACTTCATTTCTATTTTCTATTATAGAAGTTTCAGTCCTACATATGCACTGTAGCTCAGTGAATTTTGCCCCCATAATTGTACTGTATGAATAATTTTCTTTGTAAAAGAACATTTGTAACACTGACACATCTTTGGGGTATTGTTTTTCGTACCGCAACAGACTTAAACTGTCTACACTAACTTTCCAAGTTGTTTTCAGTGAAAATGGGTGAGATCCATGCTTAATGAATCCTTGAACTCCTTAAGAAAAGGCCCAGAGGTGATTAACAGTATGAACTTTGTGTGAACCAGCAACAGTGGTTACATGAAAATAAAACACCAATACAATTTCTTACATTACTAAAATCTATTTGCTATTGTTGGAGTTGTTTTTATGTCTCTGCTCTTGAAGCCCTGTAATAAATATCTGTAGTGTGAAGTCTTTGACTAAGGGTTCCAGTTGTAGCAGGTTCTAAGATTTATTATGTGTTTTGCTCACAGTAATGCTCAGTCAAGCCATTTTTGTGGTTATCTAGTCTGAATAAAAAAACCTGTAACAAGAATTCGACTGTTCAATTTCACAGCCAACAGCCTTTGATAAAAATCCACAATGGTGTGTGAGCTATAAGGTAGCCCCGCCTGGTGTCTCAAAGAGTTTTGCTGCAATATAAAGAAGATCTTGACAAAATAAGTTAAACCATTGAAGCATCCCCCAAAACTGGCACAATGTTGAGGAGTATGAGATAAGCAAGCTGAAATAATGGACACAGCTGAGGCATGTTGAAATGGGGCAGAGAGTAGAGGTCCACACACAGCAGCAACTGTCAGGGGTCTGGGGGTCTTGTAGCTTCAGAAATTGAACAATTTACTTTGTACAAAAAAAAGTAGCAGGATGCAGGCTTTTTGACCAAAAAAACATATTTCAACAATTTGTATACTGGTTTAATTCCTGTCCTCTCTTTGTATTTACATAACATAGATAAGTCACTTGCTTGTTTTGTGCACTGCCTGTCCTGTAACATATTTTTGGCTGGTCACTTAACATTTAGTCTTCCTCTCTATCCCACACAGGAGGATTTTCGAAATAAGGTTCAAGATTACATCAAGCACTACGCCAGATGATAGAAACATCGGCTTTTGACATCAGCCTGCACCAACAAACCAAACTGCTCTACCTTGCCGCTGCTTATCTGGCCCAATCCACACGTGTGAAACAGCAGGAGTCCCTGACTCTTTCCCTCCTCTCCTCTTTACACCACCGCACTGCCTATGCCTCCATCTGTTCATCAAGTTGCAATAGACTTTGCATTGCAGGAATTAAAGTGAATAAAGAAGAAAAATGTGAAAAAAATTATTATGGAAGGACTTCCAAAAGAAAACTGTTCTTTATTGTCACAACCAGTATGGTGTTAATATGACTGCAGTGTCCAGTGTCAGCTTGCTGAGGTGACAATGAGCCTGTTGGGAATGACCCATGGCATTGAGCGACTGGGGTTCTGATATGATGTTTCACTGAGAAAAACAAGTTCCATTTAGCTGTTTTTATGTACAAGGAATTGGGGGAAAGAATATCTGTTATCAGTTTTCTGATCCAGTGAAACACTGTTTGTCTTGCTTCTGAGAGTGTGCATGGGAGTTCACACATTCACGTACAAACCCAAACACAATGTTACATTCTGTGGTAAAAGGTAAGCAAAGACACAGAATTATGACTGTCACACAAGTTAAAAAGCCTGCAGCCCTGTTTGACAGCATGTGAATGACCACATTTTGTTTTAATTCTTTTTACATGTATACACGTATACCAATATTATCATTTATTGTTATCTGCTCCTGTGCCTGGAGTGTTGCCACAAAAAATACAGCCAAATGTTTTGTTCTTTTGTAAGCTTCATGTCTTCATCACAGCACTCTTCTTTCTTTTTTTTCTCACTCATTCACTCACATGCATTTTTTTATGTTGATAATGGAATGCTTGCTTCAAAGGGCACAGGGCAGCCAAAAACTGTTCTGACTTTTTATCGGCAAGTCAGCTTTGTATGTTGCTGCATTGAGTTTAACATGGAACAGTGATCAGTTTAATGGTGTTATAGTTTTTAAATTTGCATCAACGGAAAATAAATAGTGAAGGGATTTTATTTTTCTTTGTTCCTGTCCCTCAGCTCCTTTACTCCTACGTTTAATAAATAATATATAATTAATGGATTTGATCAATATTTTATGCCTTAACTGATTAATATAGTCAGGGATTTAGCACAGATGTGGACTGGTGTTGATATAAACCATTAACACCACATTATCTGTAAACATAAACGTTAATGTAATAATTGTTGTCTCTTAACTTCTGTTTGTGTAAAGCAGTCACAGTCAGTTTTTTAATTTGTTGTCAATATGCATATACGGTGATACGATTAAACACACAGCTCTCAGGTCATCAGTTTACATTTTGCATTAAAATCTCGGGGTACTTCTCTAGTTACTATTTACGATTGGTTCTCAGACCCACTTTAAACATAAACTCACCTAAAGAATTTCCCATTTGGTTTGGACATTTATGAAATTATATCAGATTATATTGTCCATGTAGTGGCTACAATAATTAAGGCAAATTCATACCTTGAGATTTGTTAAGCTGGGAAGCCCTGTCGGAGCTCAGATCTGACTGAAGACCATAAAGTTTTCAAGGTTGAAACCTTCTCCTGACTGTTTCTGTGCAGAAGTATCTGAAGGAGCCTGAAACACCGAGTGGTCACTGCAATGATGTGCTCTGCTCACTGTCTGATGTAAAACTTTGTACATCAGCCATTTCCATATTTTTCAAGTGGTTAAAATGAACTTCTGTCATTACATTCACATGATTTTACAAAGGCAAAATCTATTTATAATTTTGCTTTTTACTTTTGAAAAGATTGCAAACCAGTGGCCAATGGTACCTACAGGATGTACTCAGAGCTTAGTGCTGCTTGCTCAACGAATTTTTTCGTTAACCTGGCAGAAATTTTAAAAACACAGGTAACAGGAGGTTTCCTTTGCTTTACGTATCCAGTGTATGGGGAATCTAGTGGAAATCCATGGATCATGTGGAGGACGCCAGGTGAGTGGGAGTCTCTTTGACATGGACCATGTGTTTTTCTTTACTTTTATTCAGTGAAAAGTTGAAAACTGAACATTTTCTAACCTATAAATGTGGTCTTAGGGACATCAGATCCATGTCAGTGTTTCTTTTCATATTTTGATTTCTGTGAGGTAATTGTGAACAGATCACCAAATACATCAATGCAAAATGCAGGCCGTGCCTGCCCTTTGATATACAACCTGTTTTATGTTGTAATATCTCTAATTCGATGTATTCCTAAATTCCTTTTTCATTGGTATGGTCCTCTGGGATGAAAGGTTGCCTTCCAGTCATAGCTAATTATTACATTCTAGAGATTTTATTAGATATTGATTACCAATTTGAAATCTGCTGAACTTTAGCAGAATAGGTAAACAAGGATCATACCTGCAGCAAGTGTGGTGGCATAACTACATTTTGTGACTGCAGTGAACAAAACCCCTTTTTCATGTTACAGCACAGGATTTCCACGGCTAACATTCGGTGTTTTCCTGCGATGGACTGGCGGACTGTCCAGGGTACCTTGCCTCTCGCCCATTGACCACTGGGATAGGCTCCAGTTCTCCCCACGACCCCATTAGGGAATAAATGGTAATGGTAATGGATGGATGTTAATGACAGATGGCCTAACCAGATGATGTCAAACTTGTAAACATCTGTTGCTTTGGTTTGTTAGTTTATTTTCTTTGTAATTTTCTGTGCATGAGTAGGACCGGTTCACGCGCAGAACCTTTAAGGTTTCAACAATCTCACCTCTCATTGGTTTTGGATTTCATTGCTGAAATTAACACCTTGCTGCTTTGCTTTGTTTGCATGTCTTGGAGTGAAATTTGACAATGGTCCTACTGTTCAAGTAGATTTGCAGGCATTAAATGAAACCACAAATGTTAAAATAATGTAAACTTTATTTTTGTAAACTGGATATGTTCACTTTCTTGCGATGATGCATAAATTAAGCATAAAGATTATTCCTGCCTGAACCATTGGCAGTAAGAAAAGCACTCTAAGCACGGCGCCTCTCCCTCAAGTAAAATGTCACTCCACTTAACTTCACATGAATTTAATGGCAGTGGTACTTTTCACTGAAGTTTTAGAAACAGTGCCTTGCGAAAGTATTCAGCCCCTTAAACTTTTCAACCTTTTGCCACATTTCAGGCTTCAAACACAAAGATATAAAATTGTCTTTTTTTTTTAAGAATCAACAAGTTGGACACAATCATGAAGTGGAAAAAAGTTTATTGGATATTTAAAACTTTTTTAACTGTTTAACTGAGGATTGTTTAAAGCACAGAGAGCATCATGAAGACCAAGGAACACACCAGGCAGGTCTGACATACTGTTGTGGAGAAGTTTAAAGCTGTATTTGGATACAAAAAGATTTTCCAAGCTTTAATCCCAAGAGGCACTGTGCAAGTGATAATATTGAAATGGAAGGAGTATCAGTCCACTGCAAATCTACGAAGACCTGGACGTTCCTCTAAACTTTCAGCTCAAACAAGGAGAAGACTGCTCAGAGGTGTGGCTAAGAGGTCCATGATCACTCTTGCTGAACTGCCGAGATCTACAGCGGATGTGGGAGACTGTCCATAGAACAACGATCATTCATACTGCACAAATCTGGCCTTTATGGAAGAGTGGCAAGAATAAAGCCATTTCTTAAAGATATCATTAATTCATTTTCATTTATTTTGAAACATGATATGATTTAACAATGCTTCATAAACATGCATCATGTTTCTAAAAGGAGCAGGATGAAGCATATGCTTATTAAGCCCTACCCCTCAGTTACATGTGTAAAGGACAATTATTTACAGTAAGACAAACAGCATACCAACTTTTTATATATTACTCTTTTTTGTATTCATCAAAAATACCTTTCTTATATTCTTTTTTGAATTGCTGGATGCTTTTACATTGTTTAGTGTTTTCAGGCAAGCTGTTCCAGAGCTTCACTCCGCTAATTGAAAAACTAAAGCTTCTTTTTGTTGTTCAAACATACTTAGTTTTGAAATTAATTTTCCTCTTAGATTATATTTTCCATCTCTATCAGAAAAAAACTTGTGTATGTGCGCAGGAAGTAAAGAATTTGAACAGTTCTGAAATTGATCAGATCTAAAAATTTGAGAACTCTTGAATAAAGGAATAAACAGTGAGTGTGATCTCTATAATGTTTGTTATTCGTTACTCGTATTACTTTCTTTTGCCCCCACACTTCAACACAATAGGTTAGATAGGGCTGAAACAATGAGCAGATGTGTGTGTAAAGCTTGTTTGGTTAAAAAGTGCTGGGCTTTATTTATAACAGCCAAACTGGCCAGCTTCGACCGGACGTGCTGTACTGTATATGTCCCTTCCAACTAATTTCTAAAATGACACCTAAAAATTTTATTTAATCAACCAATTTTAATTCTACATCATCAATACTTAACTTTATTTCACTACTTTTTTTAATGTTTCCAAAAATCATGAACTTTGTTTTTTCACATTTAACGATCCAACCAACCCTTTCAGTACCCCACTCTTTATTTCTAGTAAGTCTGATCTGATTTCATTTAATTGCACAAATTGCTTTCAGTGATCCATTTAGCTTTTAATCCATGATAACACTATGCCTCTAATCCCATATTGCTCCATTTTTTTTATGAGTATGTTATGTTTAATGGTTTCAAATGCTTTACTAAAATCCAAAAATACACCTATTGCACATTTGTTATTATCCACACATTCTGTAATTTTTTTTCAATAAAACTATTCAATCTTTTAGAAATATCCAATAAATTTTGTTCCACTTCGTGATTGTGTGGCACTTGTTTTTGATTCTTACCTACAAAAATTACCATTTTATATCTTTGTTTGAAGCCTGAAATGTGGCAAAAGGTCGAAAAGTTCAAGGGACCGAATAATTTTGCAAGACACAGAGACTCAATGTATTGTTTTTTAACTATATTTCCTTATTGGCCTCAACCTCATCAACCTTCTTTCTCAGATGTATGTACACTTTTTAAAGGTGTATTACAAATACATTTAATTCATGAGTTTGTTTCAATTTTCTTCCTGACATGGACAGAAAACACTTTTTAAGGCAGAGCAGATTTATAAAGTTTGATGATTTTTTATTTTTTATTATTTATTTAAAATTAGGTTGACCTTAAAAGCAATAATGACCTTTATATTGATCATTTTTTATTTAATATATGTGTGTGTGTACATAATATACATATTGTATATACACACTCTATATAATAAATACTTTTGGTATGTCTTCAGTGTTGGAGCACATGTAGACTCACACGTATCTGTGAATATCTCACCATCTGAATCTAAGGTCAAGTGCCTCTCTTTTTCTTCTTTTGTTGTGCTTCAAAAGCTGCCCACATAATTTTTACAGCTGTGGGAGGCATTTCATTGCGATCTGACATTAACTTGGCAGACTGAAAACAATAATACATTTAGTCATGCCATCTTAAACAGAGACAATAAAAAAATGTTATTAAATAGGCTCCTATAATCTTTTCTTTATTGTACTGGAGCAACATTATTGTCAGATGAACAACCTTTTTTCCTGTTATAACGTAATCATACTGCAAGCCACAAGTTCATGTTCAATATCTTGATGGTAAAAGAACTGCACGCATGCAGCAATATTGTCTTTTGTGGTTTTGAAGTGCCTGGAGATGACATTTGCTGTGATGTGACGCTGTTTAAGTACAACTGAATTTAATATTTTTCCCACTTGGCTCTACCTGCTAAAAAGTTCTGGCTTTCAGGCTCTATTGTAATTGTTCATCTCACAGTATCTCTTCCAAGCAGAACGCTAGTCTTTTTTTTCATAGCAAGCATATTCCATTGAGGAACATGAAATTGGGGAAAGCTCCTCAGCGTTCATAACTACAGAGAGGTCAGAGCACAAGTTGTTCTCAAAACACAACACTCAGCACCATTTATTCAGCAGTACAAGCTGCAGTGACATCAAGTTTTACCACAAATGTTCAAACAGCAGCAGAGATTATGATCCCAGTGTATACTTTGTGCATTTTATGCTCATGAAAAGAACTGCGTTGGCTATGTGAACATGTAAATGGTCCCTATATTTGACATTCTTAAGCTAAATTGGAAAGAGAAAGAAATTTACCCCAAGATACTTTGCTGCATGTTGTACAAGTGAACTCATACAAAGATCTCAATTTTGCGTTAGTCATTACAACAAATTAATTTTCTGTCATTTGTTTTCTACAAATGCAGATGTTTAACCAGATTTTTGTAAGGTAAACATGTTAGCTTTCAATCTTATTTTAGTTTCTGCAATTCTGTTTTTAACTTGTAATTTACCATAACTTTGTTTTAGTGAGTTCAAACTGGAATCAATATGGAATTTATCACAAAAAAAAAAGTTTGGACATATTGTAAAAAGTAAAGTATATGTGAACTAACAGCTTTAAGTCTCTACGTTTGGTCAATAGGCCAAACGATAACCTGGATTGCATGTCTGTACAACCAGAGTTTCTTTCAGCTGTGCAGTATCATAAATATCAGGGGGGGATTTATATTTTAAAGATATTTTTTCGGCAAAGTGCAAATGCAGCTACATTGTCTCCTGCTAGCAAATCTATGGATTCAGATACACTATATTGCCAAAAGTATTTGCTCACCCATCCAAATTATCGGAATCAGGTGTTCCAATCACTTCCATGGCCACAGGTGTATAAATTCAAGCACCTAGGCATGCAGACTGTTTTTACAAACATTTGTGAAAGAATGGGTCGCTCTCAGGAGCTCAGTGAATTCCAGCGTGGAACTGTGATAGGATGCCACCTGTGCAACAAATCCAGTCGTGAAATTTCCTCGCTCCTAAATATTCCACAGTCAACTGTCAGCTGTATTATAAGAAAATGGAAGTGTTTGGGAACGACAGCAACTCAGCCACGAAGTGGTAGGCCACGTAAACTGACGGAGCGGGGTCAGCGGATGCTGACGCGCATAGTGCGAAGAGGTCGCCAACTTTCTGCAGAGTCAATCACTACAGACCTCCAAACTTCATGTGGCCTTCAGATTAGCTCAAGAACAGTGCGCAGAGAGCTTCATGGAATGGGTTTCCATGGTCGAGCAGCTGCATCCAAGCCATACATCACCAAGTGCAATGCAAAGCGTCGGATGCGGTGGTGTAAAGCACGCCGCCACTGGACTCTAGAGCAGTGGAGACGCGTTCTCTGGAGTGACGAATCGCGCTTCTCCATCTGGCAATCTGATGGACGGGTCTGGGTTTGGCGGTTGCCAGGAGAACGGTACTTGTCTGACTGCATTGTGCCAAGTGTAAAGTTTGGTGGAGGGGGGATTATGGTGTGGGGTTGTTTTTCAGGAGCTGGGCTTGGCCCCTTAGTTCCAGTGAAAGGAACTCTGAATGCTTCAGCATACCAAGACATTTTGGACAATTCCATGCTCCCAACTTTGTGGGAACAGTTTGGAGCTGGCCCCTTCCTCTTCCAACATGACTGTGCACCAGTGCACAAAGCAAGGTCCATAAAGACATGGATGACAGAGTCTGGTGTGGATGAACTTGACTGGCCTGCACAGAGTCCTGACCTCAACCCGATAGAACACCTTTGGGATGAATTAGAGCGGAGACTGAGAGCCAGGCCTTCTCGTCCAACATCAGTGTGCGACCTCACAAATGCGCTTCTGGAAGAATGGTCAAAAATTCCCATAAACACACTCCTAAACCTTGTGGACAGCCTTCCCAGAAGAGTTGAAGCTGTTCTAGCTGCAAAGGGTGGACCGACGTCATATTGAACCCTATGGATTAGGAACGGGATGTCACTTAAGCTCATATGTGAGTCAAGGCAGGTGAGCAAATACTTTTGGCAATATAGTGTATGTCATCTAGGTTGCTCTATGCTCAACAGTTTCAAAATTAAAATGAAATGAAAATATGTAATGAAAGCCCTATATTTTCAACCATTTGAGATGATCAGTTAAAGGTCATGACTTAAGCCTTATGCTTTCTTTTTTTCTGCTATCACAAAATTGCCCCAGAGAGGTCAGTGAAGGTCAGTGTATATAATACATTTTAAAATAATTTGTCTCCAATTTCAATGCCTTAAGACTCATTAAGGGACTCCTCATTAAAATAACAATTACATTAACCCTTTAAAGCCCGATCCAAGAAAAATAGGAAGAATATTAGATTTTTTTAGTCTGAAGTCTTTCTTTGGCCCCTCAACTACATATGAGGAAAAAAAACAGAAATTATTTTGATCAAATTAGCATGCAATAAGTCAAAAATATATTTCCGTGTAGTTTTCTACTCGCTGTTAATCAGGGATATCTGAATGTGTACAACAGGGGTTTGAGCAAAGCTTTTACCATTGAATGATGCAAAAAGCCTCAGATCCAAAAGACTTCAGAAACCGTATGTATCAGATATGATACATTTGGCATCATAAGGTTAACATCTAAAATTAAAAACGGCATCATAGTAGGAGCATTTTATCATATAATTCCCATGTTGCTTTTCAGCTTTTCCATTAATATTCAACAATTATTCTAAGTCACTGAGTTTTTTTTACGTCTCCCTCTAGAGTTATAATATTTTTTCATGCATTAGATTACGGTAAAGTCCCAGAGAAGAAAGAAGATGAATTCACCATGGGTGCTCTTCAGATTTATGCAGATAATTTAACATACAAAAAAAAGCAGACAGTCACAAATAAAATCCAAATTCGCGAGATATTTCCAACCTCGTAAACTCACTAGTCAAATTTTTGTTCCAAGAAAAGTCAGTTGTCTTTTTGCGGCACTACTCACTGGGTTTTTTTCCCCCTCCCAGCCTGTGTGCTGGTAAAATTAAATGTTTGCTTGTGGTTCCATTGGGAGATAGCAAGAAAAGACAGAAATACACCAGAACCACATGGGAGCAAGCAGACCTCCATCCAGGATTAGGAATGACATATGAAAATCATCAGCACACATCTGTGAATGACATTACACTTTCTCTTTTCAGCATAAGGGAAGATTTGGAAAAAAAAGAGTGGGAGCCGTCTCTGATATCAGGAAGACATATTTTTCTCTTTTACTCCTTTGTTTTCCTTTCCCCTTCCTTTTTTAGCTGCAAATGACTGGATTAATTATATCAATACGAAGCTTTCAAATAAATAGCATTCCCCAACAAGTACCTTGATTTAATCAGAAGTTTTTCTCCATGTTTAGATGATGTCAGTACAATACCTTCTATATAGTATAATTTAAAAAAATAAGAATTTTTTTTAACAGACAAACAAGTTTCTTTTTAGGCTAAAAGTGAATCAATTAAT
Source organism: Menidia beryllina (assembly GCA_013363375.1). Taxonomy (NCBI): domain Eukaryota; kingdom Metazoa; phylum Chordata; class Actinopteri; order Atheriniformes; family Atherinopsidae; genus Menidia; species Menidia beryllina. The sequence continues at coordinate 11,372,533 of JABUIW010000214.1, forward strand.
AATTTGCATACACCCCTAAAGCAGGCACTATTTGCTCATTAATTGTCTAAAGGGATTTTTTTTTCACCCACGGGAACAGTTAAAAAGGGCGGCAGGGTGGTGTGTGGTTAGCACCGTCGCCTCACAGCAAGAAGGTACTGGGTTCCCAGAGACCCAGGACCTTTCTGTGTGGAGTTCTCCCTGTGTCTGCATGGGTTCTCTTCGGGTTCTCCAGCTTCCTCCCACAGTCCAAAAACCTGCATGTTAGGTTGATCGGACGTTTCAGATTGCCCTTAGTATTGAGTTTAAGCGTGAGTGTGCGTGGTTGTTTGTCCTTGTGTGTGGCCCTGCGATGGAGTGGCGGACTGTCCAGGTTGTACCCCGCCTCTGACCACTGCCATTGTTCACTGGAATAGGCTCCAGTTCTCCTCACAACCCCATTAAGGAATAAGCGGTAATGATAATGGATGAAACAATTAAAAAATACAAGGGTAATGCACACAAGATCATTACTCTTTGATTATACAATAACAAGGTGCTACTCCCAGTTATGTACCCCAGCACAATATTTATAATACACTTGCATTTGTATTTATCCCCTCATTATTACAAAAATCGTGTTTTCTATAAGTGTTGCTTTCTTCCAAAAGCAAAAGCAGAAACTGATGTTTCAAGTTGCATTTTCTGCTGGTGATTCATTCAAGTATTTACTGAGCTGTGCTATTTTTGCTTCAATGACTATTCAGCAACTTCCACTGGGTAGTCTGACCCAGTGTAACTGTGGCTTGAAGATCATATATTGCTGAATGAAAGAAACAAGGGCACCCAGCACAAACTCAAATTCTCTTGCAGGAGAAGGAATTAAATTGTGGCTAGTTACCCAGACATAACCAAGCAACAACTAAAAGAAAGAAAACCCACACAGGGCCAAAAGATGTCTAATCCCCTGAAAGCACCAATGTTTTCAACTGTCAAAAGCAGCAAAGTCTGTGTTTTAACAGTTAACAGTATTGCTGCTTGCTTTTACTGTCTCAGGAATGTCTCAAGGCATCAGAAAGCAGCAGTTCGAAAGCATCAGACACAAATGTCTGGTGTACAGACGTGACTGAAGGCTTGAGACAGAAATACTGTGGAGATGTGACAGATCTGGTGTATGTTCATAATAACAATGGACTTGGACAGTTTCAGACCTCAGCCACATTAAGCCCTTTCCTGCTTGATACTCCACGGGCAGTAAGAGTAGCCAGACAAAGGGGAACCCATCCATCCATCTATCCATCCATCCATCCATCCATCCATTTCTGGTAGGGTTGCAGGGGTCTGGAGTATATTCAAAATGACAGAGCCTACCTCGCAGGGTCTACTGCCAGGTACACCAGGTACACCTTGGACAGTTGACCAGTCCATCACAAGTCCACACATAGAAAAACAACCATATACACACACACAAAAAAACAAAGTATTTTTAGCTTATGATTGAACTGAAAACTTCAAAAGAATTTTACATATACTTTCAAAATCTTCAAAACTATTTTTGGAAGAAAATGGTTGGTGGAGGAGTGAGAACTGCTCCTTAGGTGTCAATTCTGATTTATATTGATTAGATAAAGGGAGGAATGAACAGTGGGTCTGGATTCTGTCCCCATCTCCACTTAAAAAAAAGTACTTTTTTTCCAGAGCAGCCAAAGCAATGATTTAGCTTCCTTCTGAATTGTGGCAGATATAAGGGAAGAGCAATTTGGGAAAGAATCCTTCAAATTAACTAATAGTTTTGTTTTTTGTAAATAGATACTGTCAGTCTAATTTTGGTGTGGGTAGAGCCCTACATCAGCCTTGAAATCCGCATTCCTAATGGACTTTCAAAATGTATTAACTCGATGCTAATCTAATTGAGTATCCTACATATTCCTCTGTGTATTATCATCTTTTTCTTGTACAGCTGCTATAAAATCACAGTATGGCTAATAATCAACAAAAAAAGGTATTCATGTATTTAGCAGATGCTTTTATCCAAAGCAGTGAGGCACCAAAAGTTGAACAGGGGACCTCTAGATTTGCAGTCAAATACGCTACCACTGAGATATACCGCTGATTACAGAGGATTGATTCGGAAACGTCTTTAATGTATAACTTATTCTACATGTTCAAGTAGCTTTCTTAAAGTCCCATCGCTGCCCTTTTGTAATTCAGAAATATGAAACTGAAAAAATTTAGGCCCTCATTTGTGTGTGCTTACACACATCAGGCGGAATCAGATTAAGAACAAAGGCATTGTTGCTTTTTTAACTTTATGGCTGCTATTGTTGCCAGCTCTGAGACACATTACAGCTGCATCAACTGAACCCCATCTTTCCTATCTTCTTACTCAGAGTAAACTGCCACACAAAGATGATACATTACCATACTTCAAACTAATAGACTTGGAAAAGGGTCATAACAAGGCATTGTTTGACACAGATATCTGTCCAGAGATAAGCTGGACATGCTGATAAATCACATGCTGATGGTAAGAAGATTGATTATGTTCCTTGAATTGGCTTAGTTTCATTGGTCCCTTGGGTTCCTTGTGGAAATCTAAAACCAGTCAGACTCACCTTCCTGGTCTTCTTCTGACTCATCAGCACCACAGTCAACAAGCCTCCCCCTCAAAATGTAGACATCCCCTAGATCGTTTCCTACAGGAAAGGTCTGTTACAGCATGTACTTCCCAGGACCCAAACGAAGTACACAGGCTTACCTGGATCCTTCATTGCCCACAGAGTTCTTGTGATACACAATAAACATTTTTTTAAAACTTAAGTCTCTGCTGCCTTTGTGTTTGCTTTTGAGTGCTTTATGTCTAAGTGGGGCAAGGTAGGCATGATAACATATATTTTGTCTACGGATGTTTTGGCCGAAATCAGGTGTGAAATTTTGATTTGACCTCAATAAATTTTGCCAATTTGTTTAAAAGAAAAAAGGCAGGCATAATATGTCAACTTCAAAGGAAGTATTTTTGTGTAAATTTGGACTTTTTTCAGTTCTGAGCTTGACTTCACTCTATCTCACACAATCTCTAGTAATTAGAGAACAACAATTAAATAGTCAAAACATTTTCCGCTTTTAGTGTCACGTGGATCCTGTCCCAAGTCTTCTCATGTTACTTTTGTTCCATGTTAATTATTTGGCATGAACAGATAACTCATTAATAGTCAGTGTCAGAGGTTATTTCAGACACTGGATATTTTAAATGCTTCTAAGCCTGTATGTATGCATATTTTTAACATTTGATGTTTGTCAAGTATTTGTGATTGTTTTGTGCAGTTCCCCACTTGAAAGGGATAGTCCTCCTTATCCCAACTGGATTTCACTCAGTGAACAGCCATTTCATTGTCTTTCATTATTTTTATTCATTGAAAGTTGGCGGTCGGCAGGTGAAAAACCTCAAAAAAAGAAGGTCACGCAAAATCAATTAATCATTTCAGATTATCCAAAATCACACATTAATTTAAGCATTTCAGCCCTTTTTAAATAAAATATTTCCCACCATGTTCTAACAAAATATATATCTTTTAAACACATCAATTTAAACTTATTTTTTAGCCAAATTAAGTTGATAGATTTTAGCCAAATAAATTAAATCAATATTTTTTATTGCCAAATTATTTTTACATGTTTTGCTCACATCATTGCGATCAAATTGCACTTCCATTAAGAAGAAACTAAGTATTAACACTACAGAGGATTGAAGCTCGTATGTCCTAAATGTATTCCCACAGTGTGTCATTGCCACCTGCCTTTCATATAATATCAGGAGGTCATGCCTGTCTAAAACCCTGGCCAACTTGTCAGTCTTTACATTACCATCACAAACAAACAAAAGTGCTCGCATGCATTCTGCAGGTGAAGAGATGTGTTACATGAAAGTAGGTTTAGGAATGGAACCGGGGAAAATTTTCTGTCGCCAAATTACTTGTCTCCATGCAGTAGGTTCAGTTCACTGAACTTGCAGGCGTGGCGCCAGAAACTTGAAAGGTTTCTTGGAAAGAACAGATCATTTTACAATTGAAAAGGCGAGACATCACATGGGCTTTTTGTTGTTTCTTGGGGGCCATTTGTTAGGGGATGATATCTCTATCTATATATATGATGCAATGTCTCTGAAGCTTTTGTTTGTATTACATAGGGGTGATCCACCACAGCACAGTGCCCTAAAAATCCTAACCCCCCCTCGGGAGTCTTGGGAGCACTTTCTCTATTCATTTTTAAACAATGTCTTACTTTTCTTTGAGCCACTTGACTTGCCTTTGATTTCTCATATGGCCATGAATTGCGATTTAACTCATTTAGTCAAATAAGAAGCTAACATAATGAAAGAACTAACTAATATGAATGCAGGATACATCATTAAAACTGAAAAGAGGTGTATAATAATTTCAGTTTTCAATGTTGAGTTTGTTTGACACAGTAATCAAGACACATACTTTATAATTTCTTTATGATCACAGATTTAAACATCATATAAAGTCTCTTCTACAGCATATTATACATACCAATACAAACAGTGCCTTCGGTTGTTTTTTATGAGGTTTTGGCACAAAGTACAAACTGTGATTGTGTTTTGCTGACAGGCAGGTTACAGGTCAATAAATTGATAAAGGAAAGGGCATTAAAAATATCAATAAAGCATACAGGATACTACCATACAGTGACATCACAAATCAATCAATCAATCACAAACCCAACCTCCATGATACACTAAATTTTCTTTGGGCTATGGTAATAGTTGAAAGGGTATTGTGTATTGACTAACCTAACCCATTGCTTTCTTTGTCCTCTGTAGATGAAGCAGATTTTTTCACTGAATGCTCTACTCTTGACATTTTGTCTTTCCTTGTTTCTAAATCAACATCATAGTCTTCATTGTATGCAGGATGGAAGCTCTCACAACTCAATGTGGGTCTATAGCAGAGCCTCCATTTCTGGGGCCTTCATTCCTTCAAGTGGAGTACTGTGTGTTCTCTCACATGTCTGAAGTGCATTGTTTAGTTTAAAAATCTTGGAGAGAACAAAATAAGCAACCAAAAAATTACACACACTGTCCATTTCCCGTATACTATTTGTACACATAAAAATGTATATCCCTGGGTTTCTTACTTGAAGACTTGAGTGTCTGTCCCATTGTATCCTCTTTATTAGCACATGTTCTGTTGAGCTATGCAAAAAACTGGCCTTTTTCCTGGTTATCAGGAATAGGACTTTTTTGTATTTGTAAGAACATCATAGTAAGCATTACACCTCAAACATCCTTTCCAAGCAGATTCTCTCATGAAAATACATTTATGTAAAGTGAAACCACTATTCTGATTTGGGTTATTATGCTAGTAGCTCTTTGCTCTGTAAATTTAAGGACTCATTAAATTAATTTAGACCATCAACAAATTATATTTGTAATTGGTTCACATCGATATATAGAAGTAGAACCTGATTTTAAGTCGAATTCATGTCGTCCTCTGACATTCAGGAGAAGAGATCCTTTGGTCCCTGAAGGTGCAGAGTGTGTAACCTTTAAGGGACAAAAGTATCTCTTGTCTTTTGTCTCCTGTGAATCTTTTGACCCCTGATCCAGCTCTTTTCCTTTACACAACCCCCTCACTGCGCTTACTCCTCCATACCACCAGAGCTGTAATAAGGAGAGTGACCAGGACAGGGACAGCAATGAAAGGACCTAGTATGTGGTTTGGAGGGTCCCTGGGAAGTCGTCCAGACAGCGAGCAGTCATGGAAGTAGTGCCGGTGGACTTGGATGAAGAACTCGTCCACCATTTGGTTGGGCCAGTAGCACCCCAGGTTCCATGCCAACAGACATGTGCAGTTTGTCAACTCGCCATAGAGTCTGCATGTTAATGACAAAAGTAAGTGGGTGAGACACTGAAAAAAGCAAATAACTGTATTGTTCCTAAGTAACAGCTCTCTCATATCCTTAGCAAGCTGATATATCTGTGACGTTCTGGCTCCGCCCACCTGCTCTCACCCTATCTGCCTG
>JABUIW010000214.1:11398535-11439277 GCA_013363375.1 Menidia beryllina
CCCCCCACAATCAGCTGATCCTGCTGTGTAGTTGTAAGCTCATTTGCAAGCCGGGTGAAAAATTCTACCCTCTCTGGTCCTTGGTTTGGGGCATATACATTGACCAGAGAGTAAACCGAGCCCTCTATCTCTGCCCTAACCATCAATGCTCGGCCTTTTATCAGCTCCCTGGAGGACAGAACCAGTGCGTTGGTCCCCTCCTTAATCAGGATGGCTACGCCCGCACTTTGGGTGGAGCCGTGGCTGAGAGAGCTGTGGCCCCTCCACCATAATCCCCAGTCAACCTCATCTGCCTGGCTGGTGTGGGTCTCCTGCAGGAACAGGATGTCTATCCTGTTCCTGGAACAGACCTCAGTCACCAGAGCCCTCTTTTTCTTGTCCCGCCCTCCATTAACATTCAAAGACCCGACAATAAGGCTCTGCATGGTAAGGTCAGATAGTGGTGTCAGAACAGTTGAAGACAATATAAACCCAACAAGGGAGAAATACACCGTGTGATACATTATCATTTACCTTCTAGCTCTTTTTATCGTTCTTCCTTTCTTAACCTTTCTTAGTGTAGTCAGTTGCTTTTTAAGGCGGAATCTTTTCTTTTCATCAAGCTGATCAAAACCCACCTGTTTAAGCAGCACCCCCACAGAGCGAATGATTTTTTCCGTATCTGGGAAATATTCACCAATGTTGGCTGATTTTTTATACGTTTCATCCAGATACCTGTTAATCTCCTCCAGAGTATATATATCTTGACTCCTTAAAGACATTTCACTCAATGACTGTATATCAGATTCGGAGTCAAAATCCATTTCTTCAGCTTCAGCTGACATCTGACTGCTCTGGGCCTCCTCATCCCTGACCAGGGGGGGATGTTCCCCTGCAGCCCCGCTGGAAGCCGGCTGCTCTTCCTCCACCACAGACTGGGACTGGACCTCAGTCAGACCCTCCTCAACATTTACTCCCCGTTCCAAATCGGTTTTCCCCAGTTTGTTAATGGTTTTAACCTCAGTAATAGTGGGATCAGTTACAGCACCAGCGGGGACATCAGAGGACACCCCAGCGACCACAGCCGCGTCTCGGACCGGAACCGGAGCGGGATCCGCGACCGGAACCGGAGCCGGAGCCGGAGCCACGGCTCCGACCGGAGCCGAAGCCGCGTCCCGGACCGGAACCGGAGCGGGATCCGCGACCGGAACCGGAGCCGGAGCCACGGCTCCGACCGGAGCCGAAGCCGCGTCCCGGACCAGAGCCGGAGCGGGATCCGCAACCGGGACCGGAGCGGGAACCGGAGCCGCCGCCCCCCACGGAGCGCGAGCCGGAGCCGCGTCCCGGACCGGAACCGGAGCGGGAGCGGCAGCAGCCGCGTCCCCGTCGGGATTGGCCGCGCGCTGTCTGTGTGGACATGCATGACGTTTGTGTCCCACATCTCCACATTCAAAACATTTTAGCTGTCCGGAGGTGGCATACACCATATACGCTCCATCCCCGTGCCGCACCCTGAAGGAAACCTCCAGGTTCTGATCAGGTGAATCGAGAAACATAAAGACCTGCCTCCTAAGTGACTGCACATGTTTCAGTCTGGGGTCTTTACACCCCAGACCCACAGTTTTAAACCCACTGGCAAACTTCCCGAACCGGCGCAGCTCGTTCTGCAGAGCCTCGTTGGGAATGAACGGCGGGACGCCGGAGACCGTGATCCGTGTGGACGGAACCGCCAATGGGGAGACCTGAACGAAAGAGTCCCTCACAAACACTCCGCTCTGGATCAGTTTGTGGACGAGGGGCTCCTCCGTCAGGAAAACTACCACCGCCTTGTTCATCCTGGAGGCAAAGCTCAGCTTGTCAGCCCCCACCTGCTCGCTGACAGCCAGCAGAACCTCCTCCACAGACACATCGCCGTCCGGCGGCACCACCCTCACTCCCTGCCGGAGGGAGGGGGGAGGCGGCATCCCGGAGGACGCCATTCCTCCAAACAAATCCGCACACACCGACGGCAACACTCCCAAAAACACCAACGATCGGAAAAACTCACCTACTCATATACTGGGACAGACAGATGGTAAAGTAGCCCGAAAAAGGGATCCAATAACAATCTCACAGTTCGAAACTCGCGCCTCTCTCTCACACTCTCAACTCCAACGTTCACTCTCACCGGAACCGGAAGAAGAAGAAGAAGAAGAAGAAGAAGAAGAAGAAGAAGAAGAATACTTCTCAACATGGAGAAATTCAGTACAGCCGTACCAAGATCAAACAAACAAAACACATAGACACACCAGTTTGGGAAGACTGTAAGGCATTCGGCAGCGTTCGGCTAGCAAAGTCATCTATTGTGGAACCAGGTTCCAGTTTGGGTCCGGGAGGCAGACACCGTCTCTATATTTAGGAGTAGGCTTAAGACTTTCCTTTATGATAGAGCCTTTAGTTAGGGTAAGTCCACCCCAAGTTGTGCTGCTATAGGCCTAGACTTCCGGGGGATTTCACATGATGCACCCCTCTCCTTTCTCTCTCTCCCTCCCGGTTCAACCTCATTCTACTAACGATGTTACTAACTGGACTCTCTCCCTTTCCCGTAGTACTTTCTGCAGATATTCCTGGCTCTGGAGCTGTGGGGTCTGGATCTGTGGTTGGGAGTCTCCTACTATCACTTCCTGCAGGTGTTCCCAGAGCTGTGGAAGCTGGATCTGTGGTTGGGAGTTTCCTGCTGTCCCCGTGTTCCTACTCTGGTACTACTCTGCATAGTGTTATTGCTGTCATAACTCCTATCATTATCATTAGTATCAATATCATTGCCATTGTTCATCAATTATATGTGTTACTGTAGGCTGCCTCTCTCTGCTCCCTCTGTCCTTCCCTTGCCCTCTCTCTCTCACCCCCAACCGGCCGAGGCAGATGGCCGGCCACCCTGAGCCATGGTTCTGCTCGAGGTTTCTGCCTGTTAAAAGGAAGTTTTTCTTTGCCTGTGTCGCCTAGTGCTTGCTTATGGTGGGAATTGTTGGGTTTCTGACTTCAGAGTAATGTCTGACCTGCTCTGTTTGGAAAGCACTGTGAGATAACTGTTGTTGTGATGTGGCGCTATATAAATAAAATTGAAAATTAAAAATTTAATGTATCAACTACATCCTTGTTTTCTGAGATACCACTGCACAGTACTGTCAATTTCCAACTCCTTGCTCGTTGCAATGAACTTAGACCCACAATCTGAATAGAGTTGTTTTGCAGGGCCTCTAAGTGTGAAGAAACGCCTGAGAGTGTTTATGCAGCTGGATGCATCCATAGATTCAATCAATTCAATGGGGACAGCCCTTGAACTCGAGCAACTAAACACAGGCAGAAGCCCACCGTGTGCTTCTGCCTGTCCTCCTCTGGTGCGACTGGTCACAATGGGCCAAGGCCAGAAGACGTCAATTCCAACATATGTGACAGGAGGGCAGACCGTGAGAAGTTCTGGTTGCAGGTCAGCCATACGTTGTTCCTCCAGTCTCCCACACAGCTTCTGGAAGATTATGCATTTGTGGAGCACATAATTGATCGATCGCTTACCACCCAAAATCCACAGGCCAGCTGCCCTTACTGCCCTTTTTGCAAGATGCCGGCCCTGATGTCACACCTTCTGATGGTGATGTCGTACAAGCAGTAGAGAATGTAACTGTCTTTGGCTAAGATTACTGGATTATTTTCTTTACGTGTAAGATTAAAAATGCTTCAGTCTGCCTCTGTCACAGATTAGATTATTTTCTAACATTGGACTGAGTTTACCCAAGGGAATGTTTGTGGGCAACACTTTGCTTGCTTGGAGGGCTGACAGTTCTTATACAAAGGCTGGCCTTTGTGCTGCTTTCAAAATGACGTCTTTCATTTGAGCTATTTCATCCACTGTATGAGGTAAGAAACATATGTGCCATCCTGAGCACCTGCTGTTTTGGTTGGAATGTCTGTATGATCTTACCATGTGAATAAGGAACCCAACTGCTCGCAGCAAACAGGCGAAGTTGAAGAAGCGCTGAAACCGGTCAGGGTTAAGCACTGATTCCTTCAGGTGAGTAGTGTAGGTGTGTACCTGTAGCCGGATCACTTCTTTGTGTTGTTGCTGCACATGGTTGATGCAGGAATGAAAGTCCAGTGAACCAGGCACTCTTAGCAAGAAGGACTGCAGGTAGAGAGCTGACTGCATGATCTGCAGGATTTTCTTCCGTGCGTATATTGTGACATTGTTATTGTCTCAAGGACTGTCGAACACGCTTGACTCTGTTGTGGACATATGTGTAAAATAGTTTTGTTAAATTATTAATGTACCAAAGCACCACCTTGCTGTCCGTGTAAAAACTGATAGCATCCAATTTCATATCTCGCTCTTCTACCGGGAGAACAGCAGCGGGAGAACAGCAGCGCAGAGTTCGAGCCTTGGGATCGTAGGTTTGGACTGAGGCGTTAGTTTGGCTTAGCCCATAACAAGCCTTACTTCCACTTTTCCATCCTTCTAAATGGGTCTCAGGTAAGTGATGGCTCCAATGGCCATGATTGAGACATCAGAGAATACACACAACTCTGTGTGGACAGCATTGCTGAACGAGGTGTGTATGTGCATGACGCATGAAGCTCCTTTAAAAAAGAGTCTCTCCATGTTTCCCATTTCTTAAGCATGTCTGCTGGGAGAAGTGTGTCCCAGTCAGTTCTGCAGTAAGCTCCCTAAGAAGGACTCTTCCCTGGATCGTGACAGGTGCCAACAATCCCATAGCATCAAAAACACTGTTGATGGTAGAGAGAACTCCACGTCTGGTGAAAGGTATGGGACACTAAGCTATCATCATTCTAAAAGTGTCTTTCAAAAAACTTCACTGTGTTGGTCCCATACTTCTGGGCACCTTCAAGAAAGGCTCTTTGCAGGTCATAAGTGGCTACAGCAAGAGATGGCGAATCGCCAAAGACGTGAACCCTCATGCGATAGTCAACAATTGCCATACTGAGGTCAATATCTTCGTGCCACAAAAAATGAATGAAATTACAGTGATTCTCATGGACCAAAAAAGAGTAAAACATTTGTTGGATGTCGGCAAAGATAGCTACTCCCTCTTTCCAGTTTTCCAAGAAAAATGGTCATCATCCTATTTATTCACGGAAGTGAATGGGAAACCCGTGTGTTTGGTACGTTCACAGCAGGTTTCAGTGCTGAAAGAATATAACCTTTGACGTCACTGAGTCTCTTTATGGCGAAAAATAAAAAAATTTGCAACGACAACGGAGAATAGAGAAGGTGAATGAGTTGTTGGCGGTTCTGACGAAGCAGCAGTCTGCGTTTACACATAGCCAAGAAATAAGTGCTGCTGCAGTGAAAGCCAGCTATCATATTGCTAAAGAAATTGCACTAGCTTCAAAACAATTTAGTAGGGGTGAATTTGTGAAGACCTGAATGCTGAAGGTTACAGGGGCAGTGCCCTGAAAATGTCAGGCTTTTGCAAATATCCGCTTGACAAGAAACACAGTTGCAGACAGGATTTCTGATCTTTTGAAGGATTTGGACAGCTATTGGAAGCGCAAAGTAAAGTCATTTATTTTGTTTTCAGTTGCAATCGATGAAAACACGGATATTTCAGATGTTCCACAACTAGCTATATTCATTCGCAGAGTTGATGACACTTTGACCGTCACCAAAGAGTTCGTAGAGATGGTGGCAATGACGGACACCACACCAGTAGCTGATATTTTAACGGACGGAGTGGACTGGTCTCGCGCTAAAAGCCTTGCTACAGATGGTGCATCTTTAATGACCGGGAGAAAAGCAGATGTTGTGACAAAATTAAGGGCTTCTCCCTTAATTTTGTCACAACATCTGCTTTTCAACTGCAGACTGCAAATGAGGAGGTGATTTTTGGATTTTTCATTGTATTTTGCATCTCTAGACAATATGTGTAAAGTAATGGAGGATGGATAACATCATAGAGGTGGTCGTCCAAACATTCCAAATTTCATCCGATCCAGTGGCCTGAATCACCATCAATTTGACTGCCTTCTAAGAGAGAATCACCACAAATATGGCCTGCCATACCACACCGATGTAAGATGGTTAAGCCGAGGTGCTGTGTTGCGGTGCTTCTTGGATTTAAGAGAGGAACTCAAACAGTTCATGGAAAAATAGGGCAAGCAACTGTTAGAATTTCAGTCCACAGAATGGATGCAGGACCTTGCATGGATGTTACTGAGCACTTGAATAACTTGAACAAAATGCTGCAAAGGCGCAGCAAAGTTGTCACGCAGTACTATAACAGCTTATGTGCTTTCAAGTCAAAGCTCTCATTTTGGGAGACACAACTTGCGGAAGGTGATGCTACTCACTTTCCTTGTCTGAAAGATGTGTGTGCAACCCAACATGCCGCAGACATGAAACAGTTCAAAGATAAAATAAAGGGATTAGTGCCGGAGTTTGAGCAACGCTTTCAGATTTTTGGTGAACTGACTTCAATTTACATCAAATACCTCTGATCTGCCCCTCAACATCCAATTAGAAATAATAGACATGCAGTGTGACTCAGATTTGAAGGGCAAGTTTGCCGCAACTGTCTTGGACACGTTTTACCAGCATCTCTTGCCAGGTTACGCCCACTTGACAACCCTTGCTGCAAAAGTGTTGTACATGTTTGGAACCACATATAAATGTGACCACATTTTTTCTGGAATGAGCATCAACAAAACAAAGCTGCGCTCAAGTCTCACGCACAAGCACTTGAATGACATCCTGAAATTGGCTGCCACTCAGGATTTAACGCCTCATATTGATGCACTTGCGAAAGCTAAAAGATGCCAGGTGTCAAGAGGTAAATAAACAGTAGGTAACCCCACTTAAAATGCTGCATGAGACACTTATGCACCCTGATAAATTCTGTGAAAATGAATACCCTTTGTGGCTATTTAAAGAAAGTAAACTGTGTGTGATTTACTGTAATAATTTGAGTTACTTCACTTCACAAGTTTTTTTTTTTTTTTTTTTTCTGCATTGCACAGCTTTTATTTTCTATCAGTACATTGTGTAGCCTACAAGGCAAGGAGTAACTCAACCCTCTTGAATAGTTTTTACCACAGTTTGTATGGTGCGGTGGATTAAGTCAGGATTAAGATGTGGAAATGTATTTGATATCAAAAGGTATTTGATACCTAGAAGAGTATTTTATTCAATCTCAGATAGGCTGTAATTTAAGAGTTGTTGCCTTTGTATAAACAGTGAGATGAAGTGTAAGTTCCAATCACTGAGGCATTGTGTTCTTGAAATTTCACCAATTTTTTCAACTAATTTGAGGCGTAAAGAACATTATTTGTGATCTGTTCAGAATATGCTTGCACTATTTAGGACCAAAGGAAAACAAAGGACACAAATCTGAAGTTGTCGTTATTTTTAAGTTATAATGCCATGATTTGTTGGTTGGCCATCCCTGATCTAGACGGTGCATTAGATAGACCTACCTAAAAACTACAAAAGTCAGATTTTATTAATAATAATTATAATGATATTTAGAAACCTCATTTGCTTAGAACCTTCCTTGCAAGAGATGCAGCTAAAATCATTTTACAAAAAGAGTTACATGCAAAAAGTACAGTGACATGAAATATGTTAAACAGAAAATGAAAATAAGAGTACAGAATAAGATGGATCACATAGCTTCAGCTCTGTTTGTGATGCAGTAGTAGAGGTGATTTGACATGCACAATAATCTCATTAAGCCATTTTATTAGCATTCAAGTTCAACTTTTCAACTTTTTTAAAGGTCTTTTAAATTCAACCAGCTTTAAATAACCTTTCAATTTTTTGTTTTTTTAAGTAATTTAGTAAAACAATTAGAATTTGAATTAATCATTTAAAGTATCTTTTAAAGATGAATATCTTTAAAGCATTGACTGCGAACAAGGGTTTTTTAATAAGGTTATACACAATCCCAAAATGTCGCCTGTGACTTGACTAAAAGTTGTTACATTTCACCCCCCCCCCGCCCCTCCCTCGCATAGATACTTGTAATGAAATTATCTGCATTGTTTTCAGGCAGAACGGTCCCACTGCTTTGTTCAGCTCCTTGTGCTCCCTAGCTGTTGTGTTTACTCTAGTGTTCAGTTTAACATCAGTACTTATGTTTCTCAGGAGGAATTAAGCTGAACTGTGCAGCTCACTGTATCCCTTTGTTTTGTCATACATGCTTGACTTTTAAGTTGAATAAATAGACACAACGCTACTCTACTGTATTTTTTTCATTTTTAAATACATTTTAAGACACCTGCCCTTTTTTATTGACAGAATATGATTTGTCATTACTGGCTACAAAAGCGCCGTATCACCAGACACAGATAAAATATACATTGAAAAGTATTTCTCCCTGAAAACATGTAATGCTATTTGTTTCTGCAGCTGTGTCTGTTAATTTATTTGAGTGAGGCTTGGCCTACTTTACCACAGCTGCATGGACCTGGTGTTGTCTTGCAAAGACAAGTAAAAGTGAACCTGCCACAAGGTGCTTTGGTGGCTGATCAAATGGTTGCAAAAGGCTGACGGTTTAATTTGTAGTACTGTCAAATGTGGACTTTTTCCCTTGAATGATCATGAGAAAATCATTACTGACAAAGGGTATCATAAAACAGTTTGTGCCGGTTAAGAAGCAAAAAATCTTACAAAATTAAGGTCTTACTCTGACCAACACAGCTGCTTGAAATACCTCAAGATTTAATTTCAGTTTGCAAACAAAACATTTAAACCATCAATAGAGAACTTAAGACTGTAAAAATGCATCAAACAAAGTGCTCTGTCTAAAGCCTTTATGAAGTACTGACTTCATGTGGCTTTCACTACGTGCCATGGTGGTCTTGATGGAGCTGGAAGGGCTTACAAAAGTCTTCAAAGTCCCCATTGCAGTCCTTCATATAATAACTTACGGGCATCTCCAAAAACAAGAAACATCCAATGAAGGAATTTTTGTTTCGTAACTTAAGTCGATAATCTAGTAATGATAATGATTGTGGATATTTCGTGTCTGTTTTATGTGGACCTAGGTGTGTTTATGATAAATTGAAATTCAATTAAATACTTTAACTAATTAACATGAGGGATTGACATGAAAATATGATTATGTGTCCTCAGTAGAATTTCAAAGCTTTATTTTTTTTATTTGTACGTTTGAAAAAATCCATAAATATTTACTCAAATTGAGTAAAATGCACATATGTAATGTAATTTACCGAAGATAGTTTTGTTTAGGCTTATGGGTGTTCTATCCTTTAGACGACATAAAATCACCAAAGTAACTAAATGTGTTTTCCAAACAACTGTATATATTATAGAAAATAAGGACATGTATAATACTTTAGTCTGAATAGAAAAAAAAATCATGACAGCCTCATGAGCTTTCACCCTGGAATACCACTTCAGTTTTTGTATTCATTATTGTTCAGAGATCTCCTCAAAGAATAATGGGAGAGATTCCTCCTTCAATAGTCAGTGAAATCCAAAACAAGGACAAACTGTCACACATCTCATAAGATGTTCTTGTTGTTATGCTGCTGACATCCCGCAACACTTTCCCTTTGACGATGTTGTTTTTTTCCAGCATTTCAGTTCATATTTGTTCTCAGTTTTCTCTCCCTTCTGTATTAGTTTCAGGTCAGCCCATGTCATGATGTGAGCAGATGGCGCTTGCGAAGTATGAAGAGTTGGTATGAATTTTGTATATAATTGCTTGTGCATGTGAATGAAAGGCTGCACAAACACAGCTTTTTCTTTTACTTTCTTACATATTTCTACTGAGGTGTACATCTACTCCTGTTTTTCTGTTTGCTCCTTTTATTATGTGTTGGTAGTTGAGAACAGAATTATGTGTGGTTCTGTGAATGTATGGTCAAAAATTATTCCTGTTTAATCATGACACTCTGATCAGTAATTTAACTGTACCATTCCAAGTATCTAAAACAGGTGAAATACTAAACCAAAGTGCAACTGCAAAATGACAAGCGCAAACTTGAAATTTCATGGGTTATTCCCAGTTCGGCAGAAAACCCAAAATAGTGTAGGTATACACTCACCGGCCACTTTATTAGGTACATCTGTCCAACTGCTCGTTAACACTTAATTTCTAGCTGCCAATCACATGGCAGCAACTCAGTGCATTTAGGCATGTAGACATGGTCAAAACAATCTCCTGCAGTTCAAACCGAGCATCAGTATGGGGAAGAAAGGTGATTTGAGTGACTTTTGAACGTGGCATGATTGTTGGTGCCAGAAGGGCTGGTCTGAGTTTTCAGAAACTGCTGACCTACTGGGATTTTCACGCACAACCATCCCTAGGGTTTACAGAGAATGGTCCGAAAAAGAAAAAACATCCAGTGAGCGGCAGTTCTATGGGCGGAAATGCCTTGTTGATGCCAGAGGTCAGAGGAGAATGGCCAGACTGGTTCGAGCTGATAGAAGGGCAACAGTGACTCAAATAACCACCCGTTACAACCAAGGTGGGCAGAAGAGCATCTCTGAACGCACAGTACGTCCAACTTTGAGGCAGATGGGCTACAGCAGGAGAAGACCACACCGGGTGCCACTCCTTTCAGCTAAGAACAGGAAACTGAGGCTACAATTTGCACAAGCTCATCGAAATTGGACAATAAAAGATTGGAAAAACGTTGACTGGTCTGATGAGTCTCGATTTCGGCTGCGACATTCGGATGGTAGGGTCAGAATTTGGCGTCTACAACATGAAAGCATGGATCCATCCTGCCTTCTATCAACGGTTCAGGCTGGTGGTGGTAGTGTCAAGGTGTGGGGAATATTTTCTTGGCACTCTTTGGGCCCCTTGGTACCAATTGAGCATCGTTGCAACGCCACAGCCTACCTGAGTATTGTTTCTGACCATGTCCATCCCTTTATGACCACAATGTACCCAACTTCTGATGGCTACTTTCAGCAGGATAATGCGCCATGTCATAAAGCTGGAATCATCTCAGACTGGTTTCTTGAACATGACAATGAGTTCACTGTACTCAAATGGCCTCCACAGTCACCAGATGTCAATCCAATAGAGCATCTTTGGGATGTGGTGGGACGGGAGATTCGCATCATGGATGTGCAGCTGACAAATCTGCGGCAACTGTGTGATGCCATCATGTCAATAAGGACCAAACTCCCTGAGGAATGCTTCCAGGACCTTGTTGAATCTATGCCACGAAGAATTGAGGCAGTTCTGAAGGCAAAAGGGGGTCCAGCCCGTTACTGGCATGGGGTACCTAATAAAGTGGCCGGTGAGTGTAGTTTAGAAATTGTCCTAACGCATATTCATATATGAATTATTACTCCCACCTTCCAAAAACATGTATTTTAGGTTGATTGGACACAACAAATTGCCCCTAGGAGTGAATATGAGTGTATATGGTTGTTTGTCTGTGTGACCCTGTCATGGACTGGCAACCTGTCCAGGGGGTACCCTGCCTGTTGCCCATTGTTAACTGGGATAGGCTCCTTTGGTGAAGAAAATGGATGGATGGATGGATGGATGGATATTCATTTATGGTATCTAAGTTTATATTGGTTACTATTAGAGATGGGTTAAAAAAAAGTGGGATATTGTAAAGATGTGACATATCAACATGTTGTGTTTTTACTAAACCATAACTATTGTACATGATTTATGTACATTATTTAACTTGAATTAAAGTTTTACTTAAAAAGTATGAGGCGCCCATATTTAGATAACTTCCATGAGGTAATTCTTTTTCATAAGTAAATATGACCAAATATTAGGAGTTGTCCCCCTGAGAGATGATACTGACAGTATGCTTCCTGTTCATTACTCAGTGACTGTTGTTAGGGACTTATGCAAAAACAGAGTCATCCCTATAAGGGCAAATGCTGACATCCTTGTCCTAATTTTATCAAAAGCACATCACATAACAGCTCCAGGCATGCTGCCATCCAGGGCATTCTGGGTATTATCCAGTCATGTGAGTTGTAAAAAGCATACGACTATCCACTTAATCACAATTTACTTGTCCAAGGAGGTCCACAGAGAGGAAGTTTCAATTTGTTAACCTTGCTATGCAAATAATCTGCTGTGAATGTACCCATCGAGGAGTTACTATAGTAATGGAATCTTCAGACCAGGACAAAGGAGATAATAAGTGCATTAAAAAGATATTTTTCTGGATTAATTACTCAACAGCAATCAAACTTCGTGTTTATATCACCCTCTCTTGTGTATTCTTTAACCTGACGGAATGGCTGCCCTAGCCAGGTTAAAAAAGCAAACTAATTACATCATTGTCTTGGCATATAAAGTACCAGTAAAAAGCTAGGTCAAATCTAAAAAAAAACTAAACAGAATTTGTTCAAATCGTTCAATATTAAATTAATGTATTGATCTCTAAAGGCATTTCAGAGACTGCACTGATAGAAGACAATGCAACTGGCCATCCGCAAAATCTCGAGCAATCCATCTAATGGTAAAATTGAGACCTTCATATGGGACAGGCCCAACAACGGCTCAAACTCAGAATGGCGTATGGCTTGTATGTAGGGTATGAATGCAGTATGAAGTCTAATAAGTTGAGGACAGCAGAAAAGTACCCAGAAAGCAGCCACTGGGGAGGAGATGACTGTCTGAACAGTTTGAGTCTGCCATACGGGCACCAAAATCATATTAAGCATTGACAAGAATAATTTTTTAGGGGAGACTAAGAAATTGAGCTGCTTCAGAGATTAGAGTTCTCAAAAGGTTAATGACACAGAATTACCAAAACTCAGTCTTCACACAGATACTCTTAAGAATTGTTCAATAATAAGCTTAATTTACTTATACTTAAGATCCTTTCTTCGTAAGAGGAATTGACGTATTGTCTCTTCCAGACAACACGGATTTAACAAAGAAGGAAACAGGAATCAGAGGCAAATAGCAGTGTCAGAAAATAAAAACAGATCCAGATATTACAAAAAGCCACACTTGCAAACAATTGACAAACCCTTTGTAGGACACAGTTCTTTTCTGATTTCCCCAAAAGGTTTTACCTATCTGGGCATTAAGATTTCTCCACACGTTGATAAGATTGTTCCTGACAATTATAACCCTCTTATGGAAAAGGTCACTCAGCTTATGAACACATGGACAAAACTCCCTATCTATATGATAGGACGAGTGAATGTTCTTAAGATGTCCAATTAGCTAAATTCTTATACCTCTTTCAATCAATCCTACTTGCACCACCATCATCTTTATCCCCCTCATTACGAAAGCTTTTTTCTAACTTCATATGGAACAACAGGCGACCCAGGCTCAGATTATCACCTTTGTACCTACTCTACGATTGAGGTGGACTAAAGCTTCCAAATATTGAATGGTATTATTGGGTAGCTTACATCAGGGCAAGGATGTTTTATTTTGAAATAAATAATCCTCCAGCCTGGATTTCAATTGAATCACATCAAATCAAAATCTCCCCAAACATATATTTTTACTCTGCCAGTAAGAACATAGTAACTAGCAAGACTAAGAATCCTTACCTTAAATTTACCATTTTAGTCTGGTTTAAAGTCTGTGCACATCTAACCGAGCCCCCACAAACATTATCACAGTTTCCCCCCATTTATGGCAATAATAACTTTCAACCAGGTAGATCTGATGCAGGATTTAAATTTTGGGCATCTCACGGTATAGCTAAGGTGGCTGACCTATACGATGATAGATCTATCTTCATGTCATTTGAAGGTCTTCAATCTAAGTACACAAACCCTTCAAAACACTTCTTTAATTATTTACAATTGAAAAGCTTTATCCTAAGTCATCAAGGTTATACCTTACAGCTACCCCCTCTTTCTACTTTAGAAAAAAATCATTCTCAATTTATTAAACTGCAGAGGACAGGTATCTTTATTGTATAACTTCTTTGTACGTAAATCCTCAGAATCATCACACAATATCCTTCAAGCTTGGAAAACAGACTTACAGGAGGATATCACAGACTAAGACTGGTCTGAAGCATATACTTTAGATCATTCACAAATCATAAACACAAATTGGAATAATGTATAGCAATTAGCTGGCCCACCCGGCAGCTTTAGAAGATCAATAAGCACATACAGCCTACAGGGTCAGGTATGCTAATGTTAAAGATGCAAACAGCTTCACTCCTTTCCCTCCCACATGGAAGGTCAGATAACAACCTAATTCACCTAGACCCCCTGCTATCTGCCTGTGGTGACGAACCAGACTGCAACCACTAAGACCATCAGGAGATGGTCTGAGGAGCCCAGTGAGACCCTGCAGGGCTGTTTCGAGGTGATCGACTGGCAGACGCTCTGTGAGCCGCACGGAGAGGACATTGATGAGTGTTTCTCCGATTACATTAACTTCTGCGTCAACACCATTGTCCCTGTCCTTTGTTACCCAAATAACAAGCCCCTGGGTGACAAAGGACATCCAGATCATCCTAAACAAGAAGAGGTGGCAATAAAGAAGAGGTGCGAATGATCCAGAGGGAGCTGAGAGTGAAAATTAGAGAAGCCAAATTCAGGAGGCAGCTGGAGTGGAAACTCAAGCAGAACAACATGAGAGAGGTCTTGAGTGGAATGAGGAACATCACTGGCTTCAGACTATCCAGCAGCTGTGGAGAGGAAAGCAGTGTGGACGTGGCCAACTACATGAATTTGTTTTTCAACAGATTTGACTCTATGAACCCAGCTCACCTGCAGCCAGCACCCACTTCACCCTCTCACTCTCTCCTTACCCTATCCCACACCCCCTCATCTTCCTGTGATGACCCCCATCACACCTCCTCCCCAGGCTCCCAGGCTGACTGCATTCTCTGGCATAGCATCTCCAGTCCTCCCCCTCCTGTCACCTCCACCCTGACCATCATCCCTGATCACGTTAGGAGACAGCTGAGCAGACTGCACTCAGGTAAGTCTGCAGGCCCAGATGGTGTAAGCCTCCGGGTGCTCAAAGTCTGTTCTCCCCAGCTATGTGGAGTCATCCACTGCATCTTAAGCCTGAGCTCGTCTTCACAGGGTCCTCGAGATGTGGAAAACTTCATGCATCAGTCCTGTACCAAAGACGCCGCGCCCCAGTGGCTCCAAGGACTACAGATCCGTGGCATTGACGTCACACATCATGAAGACCTTGGAGAGACTCATCCTTGAGCAGCTCTGGCCCATGGTCAGCAGGCTGAAGGTGAAGGACGCCAACAGACATAACAAACTCATCCGCAAGGCCAGTAACGTTCTTGGGGAGGAGCTGGACTTTCTGACAGCAGTGTCAGAGAGAAGAATGTTGGCCAGGATAAAATCCATGCTGGACATTTCTACACATCATCTTTATGATGTGCTGGTCACCCACAGAAGCACCTTCAGGCAGCAAGTCATCTCACCACACTGCACCACAGAGCGCTACAGGAAGTCATTCCTGTCTGTGGCCATCAAACTGTATAATGGTCCAGTTTGACAGTCATTTAATTATATTACTTATTATTTATTTATTTCATACTTCACTGTTTGCAATGACCCGGTCATGTGCAACAATCGTAATTTAGACACTGAGCAGCTTTGTAAATACTGTTGATTCTAAAATGTATTTATTTATTTTTCTTCTGTAAACGGGTGCACTGCAAAAAAAAAAAAAAAATCTGACAAGGGATTATTTAAGTAATTCTGATTCAGAGGTTAGAGAATAGAGAAAAATACAATGAACAACTTATTTTTCCATGTTAAATGCATGTTAGTCTTGACGAGGACTTCCAGTCCTGAACATAAGATTTTGACTCAAAGCTCCACATCTAAACTTATAGAATATTTTTTAACTTGCTGACTGATTAGTTGGGTAGAAGATGATGGTAGTTCTGTTGGCTGGTTTTTACCCATAATGTGGTGACCTTTTCAATGAACACTGAGATCTGAACCTCTGAATTCTGGCCAGTTGTAACTTCTTTCTCAACCAATTCTTTAGTTTAGTAGATCTTCATGAAAGGCTTTCTGAGCTGTTTTTTGTGTAAGGAAAAGACTAAATGGACTAAACCAGCGGAATCAGTTGTAACATTCAGATATGGCTGGGCTACAACAACAATGAGCTCCTGATCACAAAAATGCCTAAATGATCAATCTTTACAAGAAATAGAAAACAAGACCTGTTACCAAATTACCAAGATTATATTCTCCATTTTCCTTCATCTTTAACATTGGAGTAGAGATTGGTATTGCAACTAACCTAAGATGTTAGGTTACAGTGCAGCTGAATAATTTTATATTTTCTGTACAGGTATACAAAGGGAGGGCAGAGATAGAGGGCTTGGTCTACTCTCTGGTCAATGTATATGCCCCAAACCAAGGACCAGAGAGGGTAGAATTCTTCACCCTGCTTGCAAATGAGCTTACAACTTCACAGCAGGATCAGCTGATTGTGTGTGGGGGGGGGGGGACTTCAACTGTACATTAGACTTTAAAAAGGACAGAACAAATGGAGAACAAAATCCCCAGTCAGCTCGAAGCCTTAGTACGGTTATTGCACAGCAGGATTTGGTGGACTCATGGAAGGTGAAACATCCAGAAACCAGACAGTACACTTGGGTGAGGGTTTTAGGGAACCAGGTCAGTGGAGCCAGACTGGACAGGGTCTACATCTCCAAAACTCTTAGCGTCAGATTGCTCTCTGCAAGCATAGTCCCAGTCGGCTTCACTGACCACCATTTGGTGGTTGTAAAACTTAATATAGCACCAGGTCAGAGGAGGAACTCATATTGATGCTTTAACAACAATTTGCTTCAAGATAACACTTTCTGACAGAAGTTTGTGCTCTTCTGGCAGCAATGGGGAAATCAGAAAGCTGATTTTGCCTCTCTGAACCTGTGGTGGGAAGTTGGAAAAACCCAAATTTGTATTTTCTGCCACCAATACACGGCTCACAGAACCAATGGAATTAAGGCACAGTTCCAGCAGCTGGAGAATACCATTAAAGATCTAGAGGGGGCTTGGTGAAAAGAGGCAGGAGTTGAGCTCATTCCTGAAAGAAAGGGTGAAGGGAGCTCTGGTGAGAGCTAGGTTTATGCAGCTGAAAGACATGGATGCCCCAAGTTCTTACTTTTTTAACCTGGAGAGGTCGGTGGCTCAGAGGAAGGTGATGACCTGCCTCAGATTGCCAGAGGGGAGAGTCACCACCGACCAAGGGGAAATGAGGATCCAAGCCCTGGAGTTTTTTTCGGACCTCTTCGGGGCAGAGCTGTGCAGCGTAGAGTGCCAAAAGGAACTTCTGGAGGGACTTCCTCAGCTGAACCAGGAGGAGAGGGCTGCGCTGGAGGCTGAACTGACGCTGGAGGAGCTGACGACTGCGGTGAACCAGATGGCATCGGGACGGGCACCAGGGATGGATGGATTGACCGCGGATTTTATGAGGAAGTTTTGGAGTATTCTTGGGGCGGACCTGCATGGCGTCTTCCTGGAGCGCTACAAGACCGGATGTCTTCCCGTCTCCTGCCAGAGAGCAGTTCTCTCTCTGCTCCCTAAAGAAAGGAGACCTGGCGATGTTGAAGAACCGGAGGCCGGTTGCACTGCTGTGTGCGGATTATAAGATTCTTTCAAGATCGCTGTCAAACAAGATGAAAGTCTATATAGAAAATATAGTTCACTCTGACCAGACTTATTGTAGAACCATAATGGACAACATTTTCTTGGTACGAGATGTTGTAGATATATGCCAGACTTGTGACCTGGACTGCAGAATTTTTGCTCTTGACCAGGAGAAAGCCTTTGATAGGGTGGATCACTATTATTTGTTTTCGGCACTTAAGGCGTTTGGTTTTGGTGATGGGTTTGTTGCATGGATTGGGCACAATGTATGGTGAAGATGGGGACGGGGCTGAGCCAGCCGATCTCTGTGCGGCGGGGGATAAGACAGGGCTGCCCAATCTCGGGATAGTTATTCAGCCTGGCTGTGGAGCCCCTGCTGTGCAGGCTGAGAGGTCGGCTCACTGGCCTTACGCTGGCCGCGTCCCCGGGCGCTGAACGTCCTCCTGCTGTCTCTGCTTACGCAGACGATATCGCTGTTTTTGTTGGACACCAGGGGGACGTTCAGTGCCTGCAGGACGCCCTGTCCCTGTACGAAAGAGCCTCATCTGCACGGGTGAATTGGGCAAAGAGCGAGGCCCTTTGGGGGGGATAAGCTGCTTTCCTTCTCCACACCGCAAATGGACACGTTTCAGGGGGCAGGAAGAAAGACATTATATCAGGTGTGTGTCAAGGTCCTGAACTTGCGCTGGCTGGCGCGGGAGTCGAGGTGGGCCGAGTTTCTTGGGCCAGGTGCTTCCCCTAAAGGCAGCTGGAGGTCCCTGTACAAGCTGCCCATTGAAAAGCGGGCAGCAGACCTCCAGTGGAGGATTGTGCATGGGGCAATAGCCACTAACAGATACAAGGCACACATGGATCCTGGGCAGGGGGAGGAATGCCTGTTCTGTTCCCAGACGGAGACCCTGATTCACCTGTTTGTCCGGTGTCCCCGGTTGGCTCCGCTGTTCCACCTGTTGAAGAGGTGGTTTCAGGGGTTAGGTGAGGCCTTCTCCTTAGAAGTTTTTGTGTTTTTGTGTTTGGGCCAAAGTACAAGGAAGTTCACCGGCTTATTAATTTTATTTCTGGTTCGGCCAAATTAGCGGTTTGGATTACGCAGAGGGTGCAGGCATTCTGGATCCGGTTAAGGTCCTGGAGGGAATGTTGAAGGCCAGGTTAAAAACTGAGTTTTCATTTTTTAATTTAACTAATAATTTGGAGGCTTTCAGTTTTGGCGTTTTGTGTTCTGTTGGGGGGGACGGGAATTTAATCTTGAGTTTTATAGAGTGATTAATCTGTGTTGTTTTTTATGTTTCAGGGTAAAATGAAGATCTCACCTTGAATTGTAGAGTGTGAGGAAAAAAAAAGTCAATAAAGGTTTTTTGAAAATAAAATCTTCCTCTTCTTCTTGTGAGAGGAGGGTGTGTGCGGAAGAGCGGAAGAAGAGAGAGTGGAAGAGCGATTGTGTATCTTTTCTATTTTTGTTTTGTTCTATTTTGTTTTTCTTCTTCTTGTTTTTCACTGGGTGTTTGTGTTACTTGTTTAATTGTTATTTTGGTTTAATCTCACGTTTTAAGGGGTTTTCTTCGGGTTCGGGTGTGGCCGTTAGGCCGGCGTCGGAGGACGCCATGGTGGTGGTTGGGGGTGGGTCTTTTTCCACGCTGACACGGAAGAACGGCATCAAGGTGGGTGCCGGTTCTCCGTGCAGAGTGGAGGAAGTTTGTTTGGCTGTGGGTGAGGTGATTGGGCACAGGAATATCAGATCTGCTGCACGGATGAATGAAGCGGTGGGGTTGTTTGTGGAGAAAGTTGAGCAGGCTCAACGGCCGGTGGAGGTGGGCGTTTCCGTCAACGGCTGTTTTCTGCAGGTCTCGCCACTGACGCTACCGGCAACAAAAGTGACCTTGTCAAACGTGCCACGGTTTACCAGTGACGAGTTTCTGATTCGAGAACTGTGTAGGCATGGTAAGGTGGTCTCACCGATTAAAAAAGTTCCATCTGGGTGTAAATCACCTTTACTGAAACATGTCGTCTCTCACAGGAGACAACTGTTTATGTTGCTGAATAAGCGAGACAAGGAACTCAATTTAAGGTTTCATGTTAGACTGGATGATTTCGACTACACTATTTTTGCAACATCATCAAACATTAAGTGTTTTGGGTGCGGCCAGGAGGGCCACATCATAAAAATATGTCCCGATAGGGCCGGGCCGGCCCCACCACATTTGGCGAAGCAGCAGCCTGCTGCTGCTCAGCAGGTAGGGGACCCACCCAGTGGGGCTAAGGGGGCGGAGGAACCCGCGGCGGGGGAGCCCTCGGCGACGGCGGGGGAGCCCGCGGCGGCGTCGGGGCCCGCCGCCGTTGCGGAGGAGCCTGCTGTGGCTGCGGGGGAGCCCGCTGTAGAAGAGCCAACAGAAGGTACAGTTGAGGTGTCAGTAGTGGACAGTGAGATGAGTGTGTGCGTGGAAAAAGGATGGGTGCACGGTGGTGTGTGGTCACGGGGTGAATGGTGGTGAGTAGAGGCTTTCGACAGGGCTGCGCGCTCTCGGGGATGCTCTACGCACTCTCCCTGGAACCCCTCCTCCAGAAAATACGCTTGTGTGTTTATGGTCTGGTTTTACCTGGTTTTAAGAACAATATAGTTCTATCTGCCTACGCTGACGATGTTGTCGTTTTTATTAGAGACCAACAAGATGTCACCGTTTTAACCAAGATCACAGAAAAATTTTCTACTCTGTCCGCTGCGAGGGGGAACTTGGGAAAGAGCGAAGCCCTAGCCGTCGGCGAGTGGTCTGCTGGGCTCCCAGATCTCCCTCAGGGGCTTTTATGGAGGAAGGATGGTTTTACTGTAAATATCTTGGTGTGTTTTTAAGCAGTCAATATATTGTGGATAAGAACTGGGAAGACATTGAACAAAAAATAAAAAACAAATTGTCAAAATTGAAGTGGTTGCACCCGCAAATGTCTTACCGGGGTAGGATTTTGGTTTCAAATAACCATGTCCCTTCACAGCTGTGGCACAAGCTCTCTGTTTTAGACCCACCATCTGGTTTGCTTGTAAAGATTCAGTCAGAGATGGTCAATTTCTTTTGGAACGGTCTACACTGGATGCCACAGTCTGTTTTGTTTTTACCGAGACAGGAGGGGGGTCAGGGCCTTGTCCACCTGGCCAGTAGAACAGCTACTAAAACAGCTTTTACACTTTGGAAATACAAGCATGTAGTTATTTGAACGGGTTCTCTTTGTAGTCATTACATGACAGTAAATATTTTACTCAACCCAGAGAAATAAAATACAACAAAAAAATAATAAAAAATAATAATAATAATAAAAAGAAGAAAAAGTAAAAAACAAAACAAAGAACACAGCTTCTCAAAAACTGGGGTATTCACAAAGATTAGAAATTGGTCAGATATAATTATACACATCTATACAACATGGCACACCACAGGTTCTGGCAAATCAGAACTCGAACAAACCCTCTGTCAAGTCTAAGTCCTTAATAAAATTAATGAAAGGCCCCCAAATCCTCTCGAAAAGATACCGTTTGGATTTCCTAATATATGTTATTCTTTCTAGCGGCAAATTAGACGACATCTGTTTTAACCACTGCGTGACACTAGGTCTATTGATATTTTTCCAAGTAGAAGCAATACATTTTTTTGCGGCCAATGAGCTTATATCTATGAAAGTGCGTTCTGATTTACTAAAGTTATGTTCCCCAGGGAATAAAAGCTAGCAGGAACAATTTAGGATCCTGTGGAACTTGCTTTAAGATAATTTTTTCAATTATATCTTTCACCTCTGTCCAAAATGCTTTGATTTGTCTGCATTCCCACATGCAATGTATTAGAGTCCCTTTAGAATTACATTTTACACAAAGATCTGGGATGTTATTATTATATTTATTTAACTGCACAGGTGTAACATAGACACGCATTAGCCATTTAAATTGTAGAATTCTAAGACGACTGTTTATGGACATTGTGTGAATTTTAGTGCAAGCCTTTTCCCAATCCTGTTCACTGATATTTGATGCTAAGTCCAAATTCCAGTTTGTAAGCTTATTATTTGAGTCCTCTAATGAGTTAGAGATCAGCACATTATAAAAATCTGAAATGATGCCCTTCCTTGATTTATTCCGAATCATTAATTTTTCAAGTAACGTAAGAGGGGGCTTGTTAAGATTGTTGTAATTTGCTTTAACAAAGCTTCTTATCTGAAGAAATTTGAAGTAATGTTTTTTATCCAGATTGAATTTGGTTTGTAGCTCTGCAAATGACATAAATATATCAGAATTTGATGGGTAAAGGTCACCGACAGTTTTTAAACCTTGCAGCGCCCAAAGACTAAAGGTTCCATCCGCTCTACCTGGAGCGAACAGCTGATTACCCCATATTGGGCTAAATTGGGATATGTTGTTCGGCTCCGTAAGGTAATTTATAACATCCTGCCAAATTTTTATCATGTTTTTCAGAATGGGATTTGTAGTATGTTTCTTTAACTTCGTTGATGTGTCAGAGTATATGAACAATGGAAGAGCTAAACTTAAATTGTGGGACTCCATTTCTACCCAGTGAGGATTATCTTTATCTGTAAAATAGAACATAATAGTCCTTAACTGAGTGGCCCAATAATAAAATTTAAAGTTGGGACACTTTAACCCCCCTCTATCAAATGGTAAATAAAGCAGCGAGAGGTGTAGCCTAGGCCTTCCATTATTCCACACAAAAGCCAAAATGTTTTTTTTTAGCCAATTGAATAATTCAGGAGGAGGCGGCAGTGGAATGCTTTGAAAGAGGTATAACAGCTTTGGAAGTATATTCATTTTCAGGACATTAACTCTTCCAAATATGGATATAGGCAGAGATGTCCAGTTGTCAATTGAGGTAGCTATTGTTTTCATTAAGATTTCGTAATTGGATTTGACCACCTGTTGTAGTTCTGGGAAAATCTGAACACCCAAATATGTGAAATGTTCCACTACTTTAAATTGTTTAATCTCACTGATAGGGTTAATCCTTTCACCTAGATTTAATACCGGAATAGAGGATTTTGTATTATTTACTTTGTAGCCAGAGACTCTCCCAAATTCCTGGATCACTTCCATCGCCGCTGGAATTGAGTTTTTTAGATCTGTTAGAAATAAAATAACATCATCAGCGAATAGAGATATTTTGTGCTATTTTGTGCACCGTGGGACCCACGGTGATCCCAGAGATTTGTGGATGGAGACGAATAGCTGATGCCAAAGGCTCGATTGCTAGTGTGAACAGTAAGGGAGATAGAGGGCATCTCTGATGGCAACCCTTCCTGATTTGAATCGCCCTTGAAAATATTTTATTTGATACTATTTCCGCAGTTGGATTATTATATAATATTTTAACCCATTTAATAAAGTTGCTACCACAATTCAATCTTTCCAATATGTTAAATAGATAGGGCCATTCAACCCTATCAAAAGCCTTCTCTGCATCCACTGAAAGAAGAGCTGTGTCTTTAGCGTTCTTTTTTGACCAAATAATATTCAGGACCCTTCTAATATTGTGGTATCCTTGCCTCCCAACTACAAATCCATTTTGATCTTTATTAATAATATCTGGTAAGATTTTTTGCAGTCGAAATGCCAATAGTTTACAAATGATTTTGAGATCAGAGTTAAGTAGGCTGATGGGTCTCAGGTTTTCACATTTATTGGGAGGTTTAGCAGGTTTTGGCAGGAGAATAATTAGAGCCTGATTTAATGAGGGAGGCAAGGTGCCCTTTTTAAATGACTCCATGAACATGTCTAGAAAGGGACAGAGCAATTTGTCCCTAAATTTTTTGTAAAAGTCAATGGGGATGCCATCAGGTCCTGGTTGCTTACCAGATTTCATTCCATTAATGGCCTGTGCTAATTCCTCTTTATTTATTTCCATATTTAAGTCTACTCTACAATCTTCTGCAATGACAGGAATATATAGTCTACCCAAAAAATTGTCTAATTCCACTTGGTCTAACTGTCCTTTAGAGTCATATCATTTCTGATAATAATCTTTAAAAGCATTATTAATATCCCTTGGATCTATTAGAGTTTTATCCTGTGTTTCAATTGTTGTAATTGATTGAGGTTGTTGTTTCAAGCTGTTTAATCTGCCAAGCTAGAAGTTTTCCAGCCTTGTCCCCCTGTTCATAAAAGTTTTGCTTCAATCTTAAGAGACTGGATGCAGCTGTAAGCCTGGACATTTTGTCATATTCTGCTCTGAGAATCAACAGCTGTTTTTTCAATTCAGTATCATTTGTTTGAAAAACCCTCTCCTGAATGTTTTTTATTTTATTTTCTAGGTGCTGCCTTTTAGTTTTGGCTTCCTTGGACTTATTGCCTGTAAAGCTAATAATATGACCTCTGATAAACGCTTTAAAGGCCTCCCATCTGATGCAAGCTGTTGTTTGATTTGTGTTAAACTGAAAGAACTCATCAATTTGTTGTCCTATATATTTAACAAAATCCTCATCTTGCAACCATTTATGCTGAAAACGCCATTTAGGGGGATCCCTGGTAAGATTCTTATCACAGTAGCTCAGACAACATGGAGCATGATCTGAAATCACTATGTTTCCATATGTACAGTTTTGAATTTTTGATATTAGTTCTGATGAAATTAGAAAATAATCTATTCGCGAATAAGACTGAAATGCTGAATAACATGAGTAGGCTCTGGTTTGTTGCTGAAGTTCCCTAAAGATGTCTACCAGTCTAAGAGTTTTCATAAACAACTGTATAGTTGTTCTACAGGTGTTATGTGTCAGATCTGACCCTGTGGATCTATCTATTTCTGGTACAATTAAAATCCCCTGCGATCACAAAGCGCCCCTGCAATGATGAAAGTAAGAGGAACAAGTTTTGAAAAAACCCAGGATCATTTGTGTTAGGGCCATAAACATTAACTAAGTTAAGTTTTTCCGATAGTAAAGAGCCCTGAACTATCAAATATCTGCCTCGCCACCTCCTCCTGACCCGCCCCTCATCTTTTTCCATAAGATGCGTCTCCTGTAGAAATACTATTCTGGAGTACAGATCTTGCAGTTTATTAATGACTTGTTTGACCTTTTTTAGACGTTGTAGGCCCCTGCAGTTCCATGTAACTATCTTAAGATTTAAGGCTTGTGACATGTAAGATCCACCAAATTACCAGAAATGGAGATGAAATAAAAAGCAAAGTTTACCCCATACAAACATGAACATTTGAGAAGCTTAAACAACAGAACAAAACTCACAACATAACCCCTAAACCTAGATTCCCACATCAAGTCCAACCAAGGGACTCCCTCCCCCCTCCGTACACCTCCCGTTATCACGTGTGACCGACCCACACGCAGTGAGGAGCAGTCTAACCACTCAACCAAAATAAAAGTTTTATTACCGATGCTGTTCACTATATATAACAGTAACTTACTCTTCCATATATTTGCTCACGGGATCGAACTTATTAGTATGGACATCAACCAGTATGTGCACTTTTCCTTTTGCCATATCTAAGCAGAAGTAGATGTATTCATAATAAAACCCTCCTGTTCCACCACCAATACAACTGAACGATAAGGGCATCAAAAAGGTTATAGGAAGCCACAAATTGTTAACTTAAGAAAACATATATGGCATTTTTAGTCCATAGTTACCTCCTCGTTGGTTTTCTTCTGGATTTTCTGTAAAAACTCACGTGCAACCGCTGCTGTTTTGAAAGCATGAGTTCGGTCCTGATAAGTCACCAGCAGCTTGGCTGGGTGAGCCACCCCGTGGCGCAATCCCAGTTTGCGTAGCTCTGTGCGTATCGGGTCAAACTGCTTCCGAAGCTGGAAAAGATCCGTCGCTGTATCTGGGTAGAACCGGATTTGATGATTCTGGTAGCGAATTTCAGTCTTAGCTCTTGATGCTAGAGCAATACGCTGCTTATCCTTGTGGCTGAGAAATCTCATTATTAAGGTGCGAGGCGCTGCGGTGTTGTCTCTCCGGGGTCCAATTCAATGCGCTCTTTCCACGGCCACAGCTCCAACACCGAGGGTCTCCGGCAACCACTTCTCTAGGAACTCACATGGATTCTGCCCTTCAGCTGCCTCCGGCAGTCCGATAAGCCTTAGGTTGTTTTGTCTCGACCTAGCCTCCAGATCCGTAACTTTATCTTCCAAGACCTTCTTATTGGACTCTAGCGCATCCACCTTAGTTCGTAGCTTTTCTATCTCACTTTCCGCATCAGAAATACGTGTTTCGGTTTCTGTGATCCGTTGTGTACAGTCATTTATCTCTTTTCTTACGCTGTCGATGGAGCCCAGAACTTCGTCGAATCTAGAGGAGAAATCCTTCTGGATCGAATTAACAACAGAAAGTATTTCGTCCACCTTGCTGCTTTGAGACTTCGGGTTCTCTTCTCTGTCAGCGGCAGCCATCGGGGCCGAGCAAGAGCTAGCATTAGCTTTCTGCATTTCACCTCGAAGATGGCATTCTGTTAGCTTATGTTGCTTCGCCTTTTCACTTACATCTTGGGATGTTTTTGCTGCTTTAGGCATTATTCCGAACTCGCGCGCTCATTTGTAGTTTTAGTTCGTTCTGAAAGGAGGAGTTTTAGATAAATTCTTTGACTGGAACAGCAGAGCGGTAAAGGCACGTCCTTTCACATGGCCGCCATAACCGGAAGTCCAGAACAGCTACTTTTAGATTACAGTTTCTTCAAAAGTTCCTGACAGTATCTCCTGTTTGGAGGGATGTGGCCAGCTGCATTCTCAGACGTTTTTAACTGACTTTAGTCTTTTAAAGTTAAAAGGGTTGCCTCAGTTTTACCAGAGTGTTTTTAGATCTTGTGCTGTTTTTAAACTGCACAGATCAAAAACGCATAATTCTCTGCATTGGCTTTTAGAAGAACCGTTGGTCTGTGGAGCGAGACTGGACGTCCGTGACAGTGCCGAGCCAGGCCTTTCCAAGGTGCTGTCCAAGTCCGGGACGGTGACCCTGAGGCGGCAGGTGGCTGACTCCTGGACTTTTCCGTCCAGGAGGTCGGCTTGCAGTTTGGGGTCCGGTCCGCCAGGCTGGTGCGGCGCTTCCTGGAGCGGGTGAAGGAGAGACTGACGGCTGGGGAGAGGCGGCTCCTGAACCTACATGCCACAAAAGAGTGCCTGCCCGACCCGAATGACCCGTTCTCAGACGTGTTCCTGAGTCCGGAATTTGAGGAAAACAGTGGCCCCCTGCTGCAAAGCCCAGTCTCGGGGATGGATTTGGGCAAAACAAACCCGAAAGTATTCTACAAATACGGTACAAAAATTTTAAACAAGAGAACTCTTCACAAAAGAGCTGTCAGTATTTGGAGCGACAGACTGAGAGGACAGAAACCACAATGGAGGGCTCCAATAAAAAAACGGACTGGTGACCTACAGTGGCGGATTCTGCACGGCGCCATTGCCACAAACTCGTTTTTATCAATCTCATCCAGGTTGAGATTGGAGTTTTGTTTCCACAGAGCCACCGGGAATCTGAAGGGTTTTTTAGAACTGTGGGGTCTTAATAATGTATTGTGCACTGTTTGTGATCGGGGAAAACTAAAATATAATAAGCTGCTATTGTAAATATTTATTGTGTTTTTAGTATTCTCTGATCTTATTATGTACTGTTTTTTATTGTAAAATTATTGAGTAATAAATGCTTTGCTAAAAAAAAAAAAAAATCTTCTTCTTCTTTATTACCGCCACCTTCCAGAATGGAATAATTCTCTCTAAAACACCTGTTCTTCTTAGAAAACAAAAAATACTCCCAAAAACTACATCCCCAGATGACCTCTGAGACAAATCCCTTATATCTAATTCATTTTTATTCCTGCCTAATTCTCTACACAACATCTCTCTTTCTTGAGTACATTCTAAAAAAATATGTTGAATGTTTCTAATTTCCCACAATTACAACACCCTGTATTATGCTTATTAATTATTTTAAGATTACTATTTAATCCTGTATGTCCAAATCTTAGCCTAGATATAATATTTCCTTCTTTTTTAATTCTATTACATTTTGTTAATTCTCCAACTTTTTTTAAATACTACAATAAAACCTAGCATTCCCTCCTTTAAAAACATCCACTATAATATCTTGCCTTGATTCTGAATTAAATTCTAGAAAACTTATTAATTCACTACTTGAATCTGAACACATTAAAAGCTCCCTCTCTCTTGTTTCCTCAATCCATTCTAAAGCCATTAAAATTGCCATTAATTCACCTGTATACACTGTCAATTTATTTGTTATTCTTTTATTCCTCATAATATATAAATCTGGGATTACAAATGCTATACCTACTTTATCATTTCATGTTTTAGAAGCATCTGTATAAATGTGTATATATTCTCAATATTCTTTTTTTTATATAACTTTCCACCTCTTTTTTTTCTAACTGTCTCCCTTTCCTCAATAAGTTAAATCAACTTCAGCCAGTCCAAAGATCCATGATGAAATAGCAGGAATAACAACCACAGTACTGATTACAAAGTTATCTATTTCTACATATTTTACCTTATTTATAAATGTCCATCCAAAGCTAATCATTTTTTTCTTTTCTTTTTCTTGACAAGGTTGCAGTGAAATATATGGAGGATGAATTTCAGTATGTCCTTTAATATTTACCCAGTAATTTATGGCTAGTTGTTCTCTCCTGAGCTCCAGTGGCATCTCACCCATCTCCACTTGTAGAGCTGAAACTGGGGTAGTTTTCATCGCTCCACAACAAAGTGTTAATGCCTATTCTATCCATTTTCTTTAATAAACTACTTGAAGCTGAACTGTATACTATACAACCATAATCAAAAATGCATCTAATTAGTCTTATATACACTGTTTTTAATGCTTTCCTGTCTGTTCCCCAATCTTTTCCTCTCAAACATCTCTATTAAAAATTCTTTTACTTTTTTCAACTCATTTATCTATATGTATCTTACATGTAAGTTTTTTTATCAAACCAGATACCCAAATATTTAATTTGATCTATCCCCTCTACAACATCCCCATATAATTTGAGATTAACAATAATATTTTATTTCCTATTTGTAAAAACAACAAATTTAGACAGATGTTGAGAATCTAAAAGCCCATTCTAAAGCCCAAGCTTCTACATTCTGTAATGCTTCTTGTAGTTTCCTATTTGCAAACTCTATATTTTTCCTCCTCTTCCAAATAATAACATAATTTTCAAACAATAAGACACCAAAAGATTTATCTATACTACTAAAAATATGATTAATCATTATACTAAATAGAATAGGACTTATTGTACTACCTTGGGGGTTTCCATTTTCAACTTGATATTTTGAACTTATTTCCCCACCTATTTTACTCTAATACTTCTTTCAGTTAAAAAAAAACTTTGTATCCATCTAAATAAATAAATTCTAAATCTGACTTGTCTGCATGCTGCCTCATTGCCCCCAGGCTCAGTACCTGCCAGCACTGCTCCTGACATTTCTAATGTCCCAGAATGCTACCATGGCCTCCGGGAAGGGTTAAAAAAAAACAACATAACGCTGAAGAACCGGAACCCTCTGCCTTTACTCATCTCTACTTTTGAGATGCTCCAGGGATCCACAATCTTCAACAAACTGGACCTTAGAAATGAGTACCACTTAGTGCGCATACAAGAAGGTGACGAGTGGAAAACCGCATTCAACACCCACACGGATCACTACGAGTACCTGGTTATGCCATTTGGCCTCACCAACGCTCCAGGGGTGTTTCCAGGCTCTGGTGAACGACGTGTTGCGAGACATGCTGAATGAATTTGTTTTTCTCTACCTGGACGACATCTTGATTTTCTCCAAAACTCTGGCTGAACACATTCATCATGTCCAGTTGGTCCTCCATCGCCTGCTGGAGAATTCGCTCCTTGTCAAAGCACAGAAATGCGAGTTCCATGCTCGGACTGTGTCATTCCTGGGATACGTTGTGGGAGAAGGAAATATCCAGATGGACCCCGCAAAGGTTTCCGCGGTCACTTCCTGGCCTGTTCCAGAAAACAGGAAGAAGTTGCAGCAGTTCCTTGGCTTTGCCAATTTCTACAGTAGATTCATCAGGAACTACAGCACAGTCGCCGCTCCCCTCACCACTTTGACCAGTATCAAACACCCTTTTGTCTGGACCCCAGAGGCTAACAAAGCTTTTCAAATCCTCAAAACCCGCTTCACCACTGCTCCCATCCTTTAGATGCCAGATACAGACCGGCAGTTTGTCCTAGAGGTGGATGCCTCGGATGTGAGGGTTGGGGCCATACTCTCCCAACGAGCAGTGAAGGACAACAAGCTGCGCCCTTGCGCATTCTTTTCCCGCCGACTTTCACCCGCAGAGCACAATTATGATGTCGGGAATCGTGAGCTGTTGGCTGTCAAGCTTGCCCTGGAGGAGTGGTGTCACTGGCTGGAGGGGTCCACAGTTCCATTCCTGGTCTGGACTAATCACAAAAACCTTGAATACATCCGCAGTGCCAAGTGTCTTAACCCCAGACAATCCAGCTGGGCCCTGTTTTTCACCAGATTCAACTTCACCTTGTCATACCGCCCTGGGTCACGTAACACCAAGCCAGATGCTCTCTCCCGCCAGTTCCAGAAGGGTGACGCCCCATTCCAGGAACCTGCATCCATGCCCGATCCCTGCATCTTAGCTGCCCTGACCTGGGATGTCGAGGAAGAGGTCCAAGAGGCCCTCCGTGATCGACCACCTCGAATACAGCGCATGCCCTGATGGCCGTCTCTTTGTTCCAGAGAATTTGAGATCCCGGGTCATACAGTGGGGACACAACTACCGCCTTGCTTGTCACCCGGGTTCAACCCGCACCTGCCATCTCCTTGCTCAGTGCTTCTGGTGGCCTTCCTTGAGAGGGGATGTCAGGGATTCCGTGCTTGCCCCACCTGCAATCAGAACAAGTCCTCCAACCAGCCACCTGCTGGACTACGCCAGCCTCTGCCTGTGCCCACATGATCTTGGTCCCACTTTTCACTGGACTTTGTAACAGGCCTTCCCCCATCGGATGGAATGACTGTCATTCTCACTGTGGTTGACCGGTTCAGCAAGATGGCACATTTTATTCCCCTTCCGAAGCTGCCATCTGCCAGAAAAACGGACCAGGTTGTTGTGGATCATGTGTTCCGCCTACACGGGTTACCCAGGGATGTCGTCTCAGACAGAGGGCCCCAATTCACTTCCACATTCTGGAAAGAGTTCTGCCATCTTCTAGGCGCCACGGCCAGCCTCACCTCTGGTTTCCATCCCCAGTCAAACGGCCAGTCAGAGCGGGCAAACCAAGAGCTGGAGAAGGCACTCCGATGCATGGTTTCCCATAAGCCCCAGGCTTGGGCACAACAACTGACATGGATAGAGTATGCCCATAACTCCCTCACCTGCTCTGCCACTGGTATGTCGCCTTTCCAGAGTGTATATGGATACCAACCTCCTCTGTTTTCCAGCCAGGAAGGAGAGGTGTCCTGCCCGTCTGCCCTCGCCTATGTTTGATGTTCGCCGGTAGCCGCATCTGGTCTCAAGCCCGTGCCACACTATTAAGGTCAGCCACCAACTATGCCACTGGGGCTAACCGTTGGAGGACGCCAGTGCCCACTTACCGCGTTGGCCAGAAGGTGTGGTTAACACCCAAGGACCTTCCGCTGTGGGTGGAATCACGCAAGCTGGCACCTCAGTTCATCGGCCCATTCCCTCGTCTTATTGACGGTGGGCTGGTGTACACTGTCCGAAACCTGCTTCGGTCCAGACGGAGAGGTAGGGGACTTCAATATCTCCTTGACTGGGAGGGCTATGGTCCAGAGGAGAGAACCTGGGTACCGGCCAGTCGCATTATTGATCGGACCCTCATGAAAACCTTGGACTAAAATTGTGCTAGTGGGTCCTCCTCTGTTTTCACTGACAGTAACAGTGTGACTTTTGACCAAGCATGGACAAGGGAAAAAGAAAGCAATGAAAAAAACTTCAGTGAACGTGAGAAGAGGCTTTTGAAGTAAATTATTTTTCATATTCATTGTGAATTAATATAGCTCAAATAGAAAAGTTACCAACAGGAATTTTCAACAGATTCAGGTAAGATTAAATTATATTATTTATAGTATCCTGATTGTTCTAATCACTCACACTGAAATGTCTCTTGCTGATATGAGGCCATATATTACCTTGTAATGGTTGTGTGGAATGATGATGATCATCTGGACTGTTCAGGTGAGAAAACTCTTCAATTCTCTTTTTACAATGTGTGTGTCTGTGTGTGTGTTTATTGTCCTGCTCATGTAAGTAAATAAATAGTACCATTCAATTAAATTAAATTTTATACATGTAGCTCCAAATCACAGAAGCAGTTATCTCAGTCCTTTTCATAAAGAATAGGTCTTGACTGTACTGTACTCTGAAGTTACTATCTTTGCACTATGAATAAAAAGAAAAAATACTATTGAAATCGTCTGTCTTTTTTTTCTATCTCTATATAAAAAGACAAGTGGAGCTTGAACCATATGTTGGAGGAGCAAGAACAGAGTATGAAAAATCAGATCTCAGTATCATGGGCCTATCACAAGCTACAACTCAGATGCACAACTCCAGGCAAGCAAATCCAAAGTCACAGTCGGTTAATCTGAAAATGGTCGGGACATGGGCAGAAAAAATAAACAGGCAGAGGTACAAAACGGCAGGCAAAAAACGGTGGTCAAAAGAAGGCAGGCAAAGGTCAGGATAACGTGGCTAGACAAGACGATGAAAAAGCTTGGACGACTGACAAAATGACGAGTACGAACAAGCAACGAACAAGAGACAGACTGGAGTATATATACAGGGGTTGGACAATGAAACTGAAACACCTGGTTTTGGACCACAATACTTTATTTGCATGGTGTAGGGCCTCCTTTTGCGGCCAATACAGTGTCAATTCGTCTTGGGAATGACATATACAAGTCCTGCATAGTGGTCAGAGGGATTTTAAGCCATTCTTCTTGCAGGATAGTGGCCAGGTCACGACGTGATGCTGGTGGAGGAAAATGTTTCCTGACTCGCTCCTCTAAAACACCCCAAAGTGGCTCAATAATATTTAGATCTGGTGACTCTGCAGGCCATGGGAGATGTTCAACTTCACTTTCATGTTCATCAAACCAATATTTCACCAGTCTTGCTGTGTGTATTGGTGCATTGTCATCCTGATACACGGCACCTCCTTCAGGATACAATGTTTGAACCATTGGATGCACATGGTCCTCCAGAATGGTTCGGTAGTCCTTGGCAGTGACGTGTCCATCTAGCACAAGTATGGGGCCAAGGGAATGCCATGATATGGCAGCCCAAACCATCACTGATCCACCCCCATGCTTCACTCTGGGCAAGCAACAGTCTGGGTGGTACGCTTCTTTGGGGCTTCTCCACACCGTAACTCTCCCAGATGTGGGGAAAACAGTAAAGGCGGACTCATCAGAGAACAATACATGTTTCACACTGTCTACATCCCAAGATTTGCGCTCCTTGCACCATTAAAGCCAACGTTGGCATTGGCACGAGTGACCAAAGGTTTGGCTATAGCAGCCCGGCCGTGTATTAGGGTTCTGACAAGCAGAGACTCACAAACTCATCTCAAGTTCTTGGTTGATCCATTCTGATTGACCTTTGGACTGGGGGTGGTAGCCAGATCACCGGTTGACCTTGGCACCAATGAGAGAGCAGAAAGTCTTCCAGAACAGGGAGATGAACTGCTGAGCCTCGATCGGAAACCACGTTCTTGGAGAAAACCATGTACCCTAACCACATGGAGGAGGATGGAGTCTGAAGTCTCCTTAGCAGATGGCAGCTTAGGGGGAGGGATCAAATGCGCCATCTTAGAAAAATGGTCAACCACCGTGAGGAATGTAGTGTTACCGTCAGAGGAAGGAAGACCGGTGGCAAAGTCCAGAGATATATTAGACCAGACTGGAAGGTATGGGGAGATGGTGCAAAAGACCAGATGGAGGAGAATGGGACGAATGGCTCCTGGCACAGACAGAACATGCAGCCACACATTCCCTCACTTCCTTCTCCATAGCTGGCCACCGGAACCTCTTAGCCATGACAAATGTATTCCTCTGGATACCAAGATGAAAGGAGAACCTAGATGCATGGGCCCAATAAATAACTTGGGTGCTACTGACACGAACAATTTAACCTTTAAACCGGGGTCCTAGGAGACGGGTCTGGTTCGAAGACGTGGGAAAGAACATCGGGCTTGGCATTCTGTACGCCTGGTCTGTAGGAAAGAACAAAGTCAAAGTGTTAAAAAACAAGTTCCTCCTGGCTTGCCGTGCATTCAGTCTCTTGGCGTATCTCAGGTACTCCAGGTTTTTATGGTCCATCCAAACAAGGAAAAGCACCTCAGCCAATGCCGCCACTCCTCCAGAGCAACCGTGACTGCTAACAACTCCCACTCCCCCACAGGATAATTCCTTTTATCCTGTTATCCTTACTAGATATCTGAGATAATACTGCCCCTATCCCCATGTCTAAGGCGTCCACCTCCACAATAAACTGGTGCATGGGGTCGGGCATGAATAGGATGGGAGCAGAAGTAAAACGTTCCTTTAGTTTCTGCAAGGCCTCCTCAACCTGGTGGGACCAGTGAAAACAGACCTTGGGGGAAGTTAATGCATGTAGAGGAGCTGCAACAGAACTGAAACCTCTGCTAAAACGTCTGTTTTAGCAGAGGTTTGGAGGTTGCAAAACCCCAAAACCTTTGCACCTGCTTGTGGTGGTGTCGCCGGTTGGCCACTGCACTAACCTTCTCTGGCTCCATCTGAACCTCACCCTCGGCCACACTGAAACCCAGAAAGGACACCTTGCAACATGGAACTCACACTTCTCTGCTTTCACAAAAGGATTGTTCTCCAACAGTCGCTGGAGGACTGAATGTACGTGCTGCACATGTGACTCCTCGTTCTGTGAAAAGATGAGGATGTCATCGAGGTACACAAACATATAGGAGTTCAACATGCCCCTGAGAACATCATTAATGAATGCCTGAAAAAAAGCTGGAGCATTGGTGAGTCCGAAATGCATGACAAGGTAGGGGTGTTAAATGCAGTCTTCCACTCATCGTCCTCTCAGATTCTCACCAGATGATAGGCATTACACAAGTCAAGTTTGGGGAAAATCCTCCTGAAGCTCAAACACACCTGACACGAGGGGGAAAGGATATCTGTTCTTTATGGTGATGTTGTTGAGCCCACGATAGTCTATGCAGGGTCATAGGGAGCCATTCTTCTTACTGGAAAAGAAAATCCTGGGCCAGCAGCAGAGGATGAAGGATGAATGATCCCAGTGATAAGTCGATGTACTCCTTCACAGCCTTGGTCTTTGGTGCAGAGAGGGAGTAAAACTGACCCCCGGGCAGAAAGGAACCAGGTTGGAGTTCAATGGTAAAGTCATAGGAGCAGTGGGGAGGCAAGGAAAAGGCCCGAGCCTTGCTGAAGACCTCCTGAAGATCATGGTAACAGCTGGGAACCTTGGACAGATCCGGAGGGTCGATAGCAGGAACCGGGGCACAGGCGCATGAGCTAGAATAGTGATGGGAAAAACAAACCCAGCGACCGCAGGAAAATCATCCGCTAGCGCCAAGCAGAGTCGCAATGAGGAGTCACCTGAGGCAAGTCTCCCACTAGCAGGGACTCGGCAAACATTTTGCTCTCAATAGACACTAGATTCTCCAGTTTCGACACTTGGTTGTCCCTAGTAGAAATTCTACACAAGGAATACCAAGCACTACGGGAGTCGTTGGAGTTCAGCCAGCAACAGGTTCAGGCGGTGGTTACAGAGAACGTGACCTTCAGGGAGTCGGTGACATCCCTCATGGATGGAATGAGCTGAGTCTCAGAGAAAAACAAAAAAATCATAGAGCTCCAGGCATGTATGAGGGACAACCTTGTTTTCTCTGGGATTCCGGAGCAATCAGATGAGGACCCTGATTACCTTATTAAAAATTTAATCAAGACAACTCAAGCTTCCAGAAGAAACTGTGGAGAACATCAGCTTCCATCGCCTCGTCCCTGGGAGGGACGAGGCCTGATAACAGCAGGCAGGTCCATCATGGCGAAGTTCGAGCATCACAAGCAAGAGCTTTTGCTAAGGAGCCGTGGCTAGGAGCTGAAAGGAACAAACTTTGGTGTCAACAACCAGTTTCCAAGGGAAATCCTGGACAGACTCAAGGTCCACAGGAGCCTCCAAGAAGGAGGCTCCTGTGCTGTGGTCTCGGTGGATAAACTGTTTGTCAATGGGCAGCTCTACTGCAACCAGGAAACCACCCAATGGCTTTACTAACTATAGGTGATATCCATTCCATCCATTGTTATCTACTCAATCAATTCATTTCACTTAGTTATCCCCATAGGCTGTACACACTTTATTCATAGGAATGTGCTTGCTCACACATGGTTGCAACGGACACAAGCTTGCTGAGCATTGGTATGACACATCGAGTGGAGGCACACGGTCTCAGAAATTCTTAACCATTCACTCGTCCAAATGTCAATCATTAAATGAGTAGGAGCATGTGCACAATGAGGTTTGTTTCATGGAATGTGCAAGCAGCCGGGTCCAGAGAGATGAGATTAAAAATAGCCAATGTATTGAAGGACTTGCAAGTAGACCGCTTTATCACAGGAAACATATCTGTCAGCAGGTGACGCACTCACCACGGA
The DNA here is from genome assembly GCA_013363375.1 of Menidia beryllina. Taxonomy (NCBI): domain Eukaryota; kingdom Metazoa; phylum Chordata; class Actinopteri; order Atheriniformes; family Atherinopsidae; genus Menidia; species Menidia beryllina. The sequence continues at coordinate 11,434,765 of JABUIW010000214.1, forward strand.
ACCGTTTCCTCATGTATATTGAACTGGTTACAACTCCAGGCAGAGAGAAGCAACTATTCTAATAAATAGGAAGGTAATTTAGCTGTAAACAGCACAGTTACAGATTCTGAGGGTAGATATATAATAGTTAACCTGTCCATCCAAGGTGCGTACCTATGCATTGCTAATCTATATGGCCCAAATGTCAACGGCCATTCATTCTTCCACTCCTTCTTCACGTCACTCTCAGAGCACTCGGATAACGCATTGGTCATAGGAGGGGACTTCAACATGGCATTTGCCTCAGTAGACAGGCATAGTAACACCAGAGGTCAGCGGAACTGGTAAACAGACATTGTTAAACAGTACATGGGTGATTTTGGTCTTTGTGATGCATGGCGCTCCCACCATCCCACCCTTAGAGAATTAACTTTCTTTTCACCAGTACACCACTCATATTCTAGAATAGAATACTTCCTAATTAGTAGGTCTCTGATGTGTGATCTATCAGACACCAAAATCCACTCCATCACTATCAGTGATCATGTGCCAGTTTTGTTCAGCTAAAGATTAAAAGAAATACACCAGCAAGTAATTTCTAGAGATTTAATACATCATTACATAATGACACTGATTTTGTCAATTACTTTAAAAGGGATTGGTCTATATATTTATAAAATAATTACCTACCAGGAATGTCCGCCTGTACTCTTTGGGAAGCAGGGAAAGCAGTAATGCGAGGCAAAATAATATATTTTTATCTAATAAGAAAAATAAAGAAAGCTAAAAAATGTCAGAACTAGAACTCAAGTTACTGGAAACCAGCTGTAGTGCTTCCCAAAATGAAGAAATATTGAAGAAATTGAGGAAAGCGAAACTTAAATGGAATTATTGATAAACAAATACAGTTTATGATAAAAAAGACTTTGTTTGGAGAACTTTGAGCACGGCAATAAAATCTGGAAGATTCTTGGCTAACCAGTTAAAGACCAACAAAGAGAAAATTATCTCAGTTACTCAGACGGAAATATTACCCACAATTCTGACGTATCAATAAAACCTTTAGAGACTTTTATAAACTTTATTTACCTCTCAAAATAATCTGCAGGATAGTGATATTGATCAGTTTGTAATTACAGTTTGTAATTAGTAATATCACCCTTCCAAAATTGCAATCTTAACAGACCAGGGATTGGGACTCAGCTCTCTCAATAGGAGAGCTCCATGGAGCCCTACAATAGATACCTCGTAATAAAGCCCCAGGACAAGATGGTTTTCTGGTGGAGCTCTACAAAGAATTCTGGATGGATTTCGCGCCAACATTTAAAAAATGGTATTACAAGTCAAGAAGAATAGTAGTTTATCCCTAAGTATGAACTCTGCTAATATAATTCTACCACAGAAACAAGGAAAAGATCCTGTTCTTACATCCAGTTACCGCCCAATATCATTCATGAATGTACATGTAAAAATAATTTGTAAAGCCCTTGCTAAAAGACTGGAAAAAATTACTCTCTTTATAATACATCATGATCAGACAGGTTTTATAATGGGTAGACAGTCACATACCAACATGCGCAGGTTAATTAATATCATAGATTTTTCCACCATTAACAACTTCTAAACCACAATTGTATCTTTAGATACAGAAAAAGCATTAGATCGAGGTTAACTGGAAATTCTTATATGCAACACTACACTAATTTGGGTTTGGATCGAGCTTTATCAAATGGATAAACTCCTCCAAGCTTTGGTCTGCAGAGGGGTACCAGACAGGGCTGCCCACTTTCCCCATTGCTATTTGCCATTGTTATTGAACCATTAGCAGCTGCTATTAGGCAAGATCCAAATAGCAAGGGAATTCAACCCAAAGACATTGAACATAAAATCGGCCTCTATGCTGATGATGTGCTACTTTTCCTTCAAAATTCACAATGTTCACACTGATAAATAATTTGTGAGTACTTTCTGACTACTCTGTCAACTGGGCTAAATCTACCCCTCACCACCGATGGTAGTTTTTGGCCACAAATGTGTTTGAACATCTTTAGTATCCTAATTTCCTAATCCTAATTTACATCTTATTCAATACAAAATTCTTCACAGAACTCATTATACAGGACAAAGGATGTTCAAGATGGGTCTCACACCTTCAAATGTCTTCACATGTACCATTCCACCAAAATCCTTCATTCTATATTTTCATTAATCTACTGTATTACAGTTTTATTTTTTAATTATTATTATTATTTATTATTATTATTATTATTTCATTATTATTTTTATAAAAGCACTGGCACGTGGTGGACCCTGGGAAGCAGGGGCGCTGTATAGCATTATTGCCCTCTCCAGAGGGATTAGGTCCCTCCTAGCTTGCATCCCCCTAGCCCTCACCCTTCTGGCTCCAGAACAAAGATCACACTCACTCATGTAGGGTTTCGGGGGCTATGGGGGATCTGCAGGGTACAGCTGAGGGTACCACCTAGGTGGTCCCCTTTCGGCACCCTGCAGTGCCTTCATCCCCTCAGTTTTATCAGCACTTTAGACACTACAGCCCATTTACCCACACATATACACACATTAAGCCTAGGGGGGTTGGTGTGCTGAGTGGGGTCTGGTGAGCGGGGCCCCTCAGGTGGTGGGGACTGCTTGAGGAACCTTGCTCTGGGACTTTGCAAGGGGGTGCCAGGGGTGCCTTTGCTGTGCCCGGGTCTGTGGCTGTGGGGCATTACTGACCCCGGAGGAGCCCACCACCCTGCACCCTGTGTCTTACGGACGGGGCCTGGTGGGGGCTGGTTTGCTGTCGCTCATGGTTCCTGGGGGTTCTCTGCCCTACAGTGGTGGGGGCTCTTCTGGGGTGCCCTGTCATCTCTGTGGTTGTCTTCCTGGTATCTGTGCTTGGGTGGCTGCTGAGGGATTGGGTCTGGGGGCTCTTAGGAGCGCTGGGGGGGGGGGCTTCAGCTGGTGGCCCTTCTGCACCATATCTGATCACAATCGGGGAAACCTTGGCTGCGGGTTCTCATTCTTTCACACACAGTCAGTTACCCAGACACACGCCTCATTAAGTTTCTTTACAGTTGCCAGTGTTGTTACTTTTGTTGCTTGTTTGTTCTTTTGTCTTCCCTGTGTCCACTTGCGGGAGCTTCTATAGGTTCTCCACCCGGATTGCCAACAAGGAACAGTGTCCTTTTTACAGACGTAGCAGCTGGTTGTATGGTCTTGTTGTTTTTCTTCTTTTTTTCTCTTTTTTTCCCTTTCTCTTTCTGTCTAAAGGAGCTCTCTCCTTTCCACTGCTCTTCGTTAATCCCTGTCCCTCTGTCAGGTTTGGCATTATTGGACGCATGTAACAAAAATGAATAAATAAAGCAGTTTTGGGTAATCAAGGGGGGCTTCTCACTAACAAAACCTCCCTTGGCAAAGCAATTTTACTCAGCACAGCATGGTACTCAGGTTTCAGTTCTGCTGCCATAATGCAGAACAGGACAAGATAAAAAACTAAACAAAAAAAAACAAAAGGAACGGCGGGCAGTCGCAGACTCCCCGGAAAATAATAAGAGTCTGTGTAACCGGTGCAGGGACAACTTGGATGGTTCGTATCTTGTCGATTAACAGGCAGCACAGCAAAAGTGAAAAGGATGACTATTCATGAAATACTTGATATAGAGTTTCATGAGCACAATATACAATATCTAAAAGAAGAACATGAACACCAGATGAATTCATTCAAGTGGAGCCATCTGTCAAAGAGATGGAGAGAGACATAAAGCAGCAAGAGCAGCAGCAAAACTAAAACATTTTTCCTGCCTTCGGTGACCGTGTGCCATTATGAAATGAAAATGGTCCATCATAATCACAATTCAACCAAAATGTATTCAATAATGAGCCATATTTTCTCTTCATGTTAACCATTGTCCATTAAGACTCTTCAGCTGATCCAGAATGCTGCAGCACGTGTTCTGACAGGAACCAGTAAATCATATTTCTCCTGTCTTGGCTTCTCTTCTGAGATTCTGTGCTTAAAAAAAAAATATTTCAAGAACTGCAATAAGGACTTCTGCTTGCATCTGTGTAGACTGAAAACAAAAACAAAGATATATACAGATCCCTCATATTGCCATGGTCAATCTGTATATTATGTGCATATGTTCTGGTCTTATCCAAGACTAAATGCATTTGGCCCAGTATGTTTGAGGCATATATTAAGATGTTCCAATAAGACATTCTCCAGCGTGTGTCCTATTTGGATACAGCCTGCACACCCCTTTTCTTAAAAGAATTGCTCATGTTTTAATCGCATATACCTCTTTATTAGTCAGACATCTTATCTTTGTGCCTTGGAAAACACAAAATCCTACCCGCTTCATTAGATGGATCAGTGATATTATGCACTCTTTAAAACTTGAAGAAACACTAAACCTCTTCTTTGACTATGTCATTATATTATAACAACAATGTAGCTGATTTGAGGACTGGGGTCAAAGAAAAGTTCCTCTAAACTAAAGTGGGACAGTCACGCTATGTAGGTTTGGCAGCT
>JABUIW010000214.1:11454277-11470306 GCA_013363375.1 Menidia beryllina
TGTGTGTGTGTGTGTGTGTGTGTGTGTGTGTGTGTGTGTGTGTGTGTTCCTACTCACTCAATTGTGTCCTCCCAACTACACCACTGTCTTTGATCTAGTTTTTCCATGTCTACCCTGAAATTAGGCAAGCAGAGTTCCTCAATGGCATATTCATAGTGGGATCCACAGCTCTGCGCGGCCCCACACTGAGACACTGCAGAGAGAAAGAGGAAGGAATAAATAGGTGATGGGGGAAAATACATTATAGGACACGTGTGAAACTGCAACATGTGACTAATTTGTTACTTGAAGCAGGTAATATGAGTCATGTCTCCATATTTATTATACAAAAAATACTGGCACAGCTACACATGAAGAGATTTTTAAAGCGCACACCTAATGAGAGGATCTATCTTAAAGAAAAGTGTTTTTCAACCCCACAGTATTTAAATCTACAAACTAATATTTTACCAGCATATAGCTAACAGCCAAGTATATGCAAAGATCCTAAACAAACACCTGAATATTTCCACAAGACATTACTTAGAGTTCAAGTACATCCACAAATTAGTTAGCGCCTTCATCCTTTTATTTCTTAATTCACTTGTCATTACTTCATGCCAGCTATTAGCGTGTTGTAATTACATACGTAAATCTGACCAGAAAACCAATGTCAGTTTTTGGGGGGGCTTCATTTGAATCCATTTCATTACTCTGAACATGCTTACTTTTGAGTACATTGGATTTAAAAGGTTCTCTCAGTGATAATATAAACTAAGTAAGCGGACTAATTATTTACAATTTATGCTTCATTACCAATTCCACTTCATTACGCAAGGACACACTACTCTGTGTGCTGATGATGAATGTTTTCATTGTCGAAAATTTGTGCTCTGGAGAGTTATTCAAAACAAATATATTTTTTCCTGGTTCAACACATCTTAATCAAAGTGCTTCAACACATGGTAGCCAGCATTTTCCTGGAGAGTATATTGGCCTTCATAATTATCCTCATTTAGGCCTCAAAAATAGTTTCTTCCAAGATATACAATAAATTGTGTTCTTTTTTCACAGTGAACCATGCAACACACAGTCCTTGTGTTTGAGTCCTGAAAGTCCTCTTTCTTACAAAACAAAGAACCCAGTCTCAGTAATTTAAGTGCCTAAAGAATATATGTTTTTCTTTTACATAAGCAAGAAGGGAGTGAAGAGGCTTAATAACAGGAAAACATTTGGTGATGCTGTTATGATGTTGTTGGAGTGTTGTAATGGTATGTCATGCTTGCACAAAATAATGGTCAGTGGTGGGTTAATACAACATGGATAACATATTCAAGGTAGGATTTTAACCAGCAAAAAGGCTTATCCAAAGTTATCCACAAACTGAATGCTAGCCATAACTGAGATTAATATAACTGTCACGGTGGTGTTCCTGGCTGAGGGTTTTTTGTCTCGTCTTTATGTAGTCTCGTCATTACCTGTTTTATTTTGAAGAATAACCCTCATCTCGTTTCAGGTCACTTGCACTTCCTGTTGTGTCACCAGTCCGATCGTCTCCCTGATTACCTATTGTGTGCACCTGGGGTTCCCTTCCCTCATGTGGTTAAATAGTCCTCGTCTCCCCTTGTCCCGTGTCAGTGTATTGCGTCCCTTGACCACAGTGCCTTCTCTCGTTCATAGCTTTCCCTGCCATTGTGCCTCCTGAGTTTTTGCCTCCATTGAGTGCTTTTGTGTTTTCCTCCTAGAAGCCCAGTCCTAGTGGGTATTCTTTTGCTACTTTGTTTCCCAGCCTTTTCCTCCTCGTGAGTGATTTTGATTTGACACTTTCATCAGCTTTGTTTTGTTACTTTTCAAAGCCTCGTTCCCGAGCGCTTTTGAGTTTCTACTTTGCCCCTCCGTTTTGGTGCGCTTTCTGTTACTCATTGTGTCCACTCCTTTGAGTGTGTTTTTGATGATAAATTTTTGAGTTTTTTGACAAGTTTCGCGACTGAGTCCTCTCTTAGTTCCGCCGGCCTGACAATAACAAAGATTCCTTGAACTTATAGCTATACGTTTTAAAAACCTGAACCAAGTTATTGTCTTGTCTACCCTAATAATTACACAGTAAATAAATACTCTAACAGTCTAACTTTAAAGTGAAACAAGATATAGCAAATGTGGTTATATGCAAATCAAATGTTTTCATCCTGGTCTGTTCAAGGGCTGAACTTTACTGCCTGCTTCAATATCTGCAGAGTCAGTCTGATCAGTTGGTATAGATAAAAGTATCTTTTTTCTGTAAGTCACTGACCAAGATGCTATTCTAATAAACCCATTGCTGGTGTATTGAAAGATTTCTAAAAAAAGAGTACATTGAATTTTTGATCTAATCTTGATCTTGTATATATAAAAACACACGACACATGTATAAAATTGCTCCAGAGAAGGTTTTACCTCCTGTTGTAAAGACAAAAGACAAAGACTGGTAACGCAGTTATCTGGAACCAAGTTTGTTTTTGTTTTCATCACTAACTCTCCTGTCATTTCAGATCCGGCCATTCCCTGTCATGCAATTACTCATTCCCCCTCCCCTGCTTCTCTCCGCCCATCTCCTCACCTTTTGCTCATCAGCTCATTTGGTTTTCAGTATTTATACCACTACCTTTCCACTTTGTCCCCTGCCAGATTGTCTTGTGTTGTTTCGTTCCAAGCTCTCCAGCATTCTCTCGTTCTGCCTGCCCGTCTTGACCTCACCTTTGCCTTCTCGGATTTTGGATACCTGCCTGCCCCTTGTCGGATTTATTTGCCTCCATGACTGATCTCCTGGTTTTGACCCTGCCTGTTTTGGACTGAGTAAAGTGATTTTCTCTCACTATTTTCTTGTTTGCCTTGTCGTGCTTTTGGGTTCTCTGTTGCCTGGACCAGTGGTCGTGACAGACTGCTCTTTGGAAAAATAAGAAATCTGGATTGAGTAAATTGGCATTTTAAACCAACTGTAAAATTGAAAGAAATGCAAAAAATTACCTGTCATGCTTTTTTAAAGGCTCATTCAATTTTTGCTTACTTTAGCAGGGATAACAGGAATTAGATTATTTACCAAAACAGGAAAAATTACCGCTTTTGGTAAGGTCTTGGTTCACTCTATGAAAATTTACAATGAAATGTATAAATAATCCGTGATTATTACAGGGCCCTTTGGCTAAACCTGCAAGTTTTCTTTAAATATCCATCACACATGAATGGGATACCTGAATCCACCAGTTGAAAGCATGCTTATCTAAGGCAGTAAGGAATTAGAGAAATTACCAAAACCTATACAAAAATTAGCAAAAATGTGGACTTCATTTAGATAAAGGGATATTATACAATATATTACACAAATAAAAGGAATGATTAGTTAGTTTTGGGGAGGGAGCAGTCTGGTACAAAAAGTTATTCTTCATGACACTAACATCAAAGTAACAATAAGAAGATATCTGTGGTATATTGTTCATATACAGTATAAAAAAGAACATAGTTATCTGGCAGCTGCAGGAAAAATGCAGTTGTTTTATATGTTATCTTATTTATCTATAACTTCTGTAACTTTACAATGAAAAATATCAAACAGTTTCATGACAAAAAATGTAGAGAAAATGTGCCCAGTTGTTTAAACATGTATTATCTTGTAAAATCAGTTTCATTTTTACCCACTCAAAGTGAGGGCGTGAACCTGTAGCGAAGAACAAGTTAAATGAGAACTTTCCATAATCTCCCGCATCCATTTCTTGATTTGGAACTCAAACTATAAATAGGGCCTCTTTCAACTAAAAAATTGCACACCTGTTTCCTTCTTCTCCTTTGTTATGGAGAAGAAGTAGGGGCTGCAGGCTGTAAAACGATAAAACTACAAATGCAAAAGAACATGCACATGCTTAGTCGTCCAACAGTTTTATCAATGTTTAATTAAGTAATGGTATACTTATCAAAGATAGGTCTTTATTTTTGTAAATGTGTCCAGATGCAGAAGCATTTTAGGTTTTTTATCTTTGTGGTTTGTCCCTTCCTTACATCTCTCTGCCTCCATCCGCTGTCTGCTATCCACAGATTGCGCCACTGTTTCACTATGATTTGTAACCTGATAGTATGATGAGTAGTTGCATGGTGGACAGAAAGTGATGCTTAAACATATTAAAAGTTCAAGATGGGCAAGGCAGATTGTGTACTTGCTTTAAATGCTGTAAGTGTAAGCATTTGGTTTGTTCATGAGTTGCAAGTCGTAATTAGTAGTTGCTTAACGTGTTTTGCAGTACCGAGTAATCCTGGATATATCACACAAAGTGTGTAAAATTTTCACTTACGTAACGTTTGTATGAAGCCTTGTCCTCATTTTACTCTGAGCTTCAACTCTTCATCAAGCTTAATCTCATCATCACTACTATTCAAAGCCAATAAGGAGGCAGTTCTACTCTTAGAAATGTATTCTTGCTATCAGGATCGAATTCTTATTTGTTTCAAAGTATATGCACTTTACTGTGGTTCTGTGTATAACTGCGCATCATAACTCAAAATTGCATTCATTAAAGTGACAGCAACATAAAAGGAATTCTATTTCTGACCATTATGTATAACACTGAATAAGTAGTTTTAATTTTTGAAAAAAAAAAGTTATTTATTAAAAGCAACCAGAAGGCGTTACCAACATGTTGTCACCATGGTGACATACATTAAATTACCCTGATCAGTAATTCTAACCTATAGATTTGTAAGTGCCCATATAAACACATTTAGGCTCAGTTAACAGCTGACCTATTGTTGTGCCATTCACACTGCAAGCTGCTTTCATTCTGGACAGTGTCTGTGAGTCTGCATGATTGAAATCTACCCAAAGTAAAGCTAACGAATGGAATTACAGCAACGATGGTGAAAGGGAACGTCTAATAACTAATATCTACTAACTAAGAATTCCCAAGTAAAAAATTAAATAAAAATTAAGTAAATACACAAAAGTACATCATTGTGATCCATAAACAGCTTTGTATGATATTGCACTGCCTAATTTGGCTTCTTGATAAGTCTTTTTTCATGTTTCTCACATTCTAGATAGAATCACACAAAAATACACCCAGAAGCAGGGGGTTGACAGAAGACCCAAGCGCCTATGTTACAAAATGCAAATTTTGGGACGCTTGATGATGTTGGCTTGATGACACAGATTGGGATCACTCTGCCTCTGCAGCAGACAGCCTGTACCTTTAGAAAGCCATACTCAAAAGAACAGAGAGAGAGTCTCAAAACATATAAGCCATTCAATATTTCAAAACTGAAAGCTTTACATTAGGTCCTACTCCAGTCTGAAGCTATTACCTACTCTGAAAAAAACATTGTGGAAATTTCTCTCAAAGAACTTAAGCAATTCTAATAAGACTGGCAGCGCATGGAGTTAGTTGTGACACTTAATCTCTGATTTGTATAAAGCAAATTTCGTGTAAACTGTAACATATGAAATGACATCGATTGTTATCTGATAAGCACCTATGACATTAAGCTGGCTTTAACTTTCAGGTCTTACATTTCCGCTGTCAGCCTGAAAGTGTTTTATGTTACTGCAGCATGTGTTTGGAGCCCTACATTTCCTGTAGGCAGGAATCTATTTAGATAACCTCTTTTATCAAATACTTTTTAAAAAAATCTTGAATTTTAAAGTTTTCTTAGGAGGTTGTGTCAAGCTTTGCTCCATCTCATAAATCCCTTTATACCAGGATGCCATTTTAGCACCATGATTCTTAAAATATTCATTTTATTTAAATACAGGATCACTGGTCGAGGTACAAATTTAAAAGTAAAGCACATGTGATTTACTTTAAAAAAAAGAGTTAATCTGTTTTTACAAGAAAGTATGAAATATTTACTAAACTCTGAACTTTTTTTTGTGCAAAATGGGAGAGTACATCGGACAAAGTATATCCAAGTATATATCTTTTTCACTATTTCAAGTGCAAGATCTGTGCCAAGTTTTGTGTGGGCAGGAAGTCACCTGATAATCCGGAATGAATTTTGAATGAGGTACGTTAGAGTAATGTTTCATATAAGACAGTTAAAGGTGTATTCCTAACCTTGATTAGGTAGTTTCAGAGTGTACATTAAATGCAAAAACCGTCCCCTTTTTTACATTTTCCTACGATTATTTAAAAACACTTTGTCTATGCATTTTAATGCAGTAGAAAAAAAACTTAGTTCTCAATACATGAATCAATTTATTTTTGTCCAATTCTACTCAATCATACAACTTTTTCCATGTTTTATGATGCACAGACTAAATATTTACGAAAGCAGTGTCTTAAAACTACATCCTATCACTACAGGGTGACTACAGGTTTACATAATCATTTGAAAAATGATCCCGCACCCTACTGTTTCCACTGTCTCATTATCGTAATTTTCCCACAAATGTTTTACAGAGGAGAAACCTTCCATCTCCGCTCTTTGATCAGAGTTATTTTTGTCCACTGCTGCCCTGGCAACTCGATCTAACATCCAAACACCCACTTTGTTGACTTTTCACTGCGTTTTAGATATGAATCATCTGAGTTCACATGGCAAAGTAGAGGAGAAAAGATTTTAGACTATCAATACATAACATAATCAAATCATTACATAATCAAACCAATTGCTAATAATGTTCGCTTTTTTAACCCGATAATGTCTTCCTCATTATATATGTCCATATTTTCAAAAACTTTAAAACAAAAAAAGATAAATTAATAAGTCAACAGTCAAAGGAGTTTATTTGCGAATGAGAAATTACTACGCAAGTTCTCTACAATATAATTAATAGGCCAGTGACTATTATATAAGCTAGTGCATTTTTCAACAAGCAGGGAAAGAGACATTGCCAATAAGATTTTGATTTTAAAAAATGGGTAACTTCCAAACTGCCCATAGAAGAACTGTAGTCACTAAGAATAAAACCGCCAGTCAAGTATTAAAATATTGTTTTGTCTGTTTTATTATCTGTTCGGGTTATTTCCTGTATACTTATCATACCAGTAATTATGCACTGCTGATATGATTCAGCAAACTGTGGACGGCTTTCAGAATTTTCGGGCGGATGGGAGAATCCGGGAGGGTGGCAAGAGGAAAGGTGGGGGACATGCTATTCTTTTTAACAAGTCGTAACGTTACTGTGAAGGAGCGCGTGTGCAGCCCGGACATTGAACTGCTTGCCGTGAATCTGTGGCCATTTTATCTACCAAGGGAGTTCTCACAAGTGTCATCCTGGCTGTTTACATTCCCCCTGCAAACTCAGTGCACGCTTGGGATGTCATACGGTGGCTGTGGCTCAGGAGGAAAGAGCAGTTGCCCACTGATTGGGGGGCCAGTGGTTCAACTTCATATTCCTCCAGACCAAATGTCGAAGAGTCCTTGGGCAAGTCTCTGAACTCCTAGTTGCCTACTGGTTTCATCTGGTGTGCCCACTGGTGCAACCAGTGTGTGAATGCATTTGTGAAGGGTGAATGACATGTAGTGTAAAGTGCTTTGAGTAGTCAGATTGACTAGAAAAGCGCTATATGAGTGCATGTACATTTACATACACACAAAGTCAAGGGACTCCATCATCGCGATATCTCGGGACTTAAATCACATCACTCTCGCAGGAAGAGTGTCCACTTTTAAGCATTTGTGTACTGTCCCACCAGGGTAAATAAGACAGTGGACTTACTGTATGCCAATGTTAAGGAGGTTTAACAGCTCCACTTCCCTTCCTTCTCTTGGAAGGTGAGACCACAATCTCATCCACCTGCAGCCCCTGTGTAAGCCCCAATCCCAGCGGCTTTCTGTGACCACCAGGACAGTGAGAAGTTGGTCTCAGGAGACTGGTGAAGCTTTACAGGGCTGCTTCGAACTCGCTGACTGGGAGGTACTCTGTAACTCGCATGTAGATGACCTTGATGGTGAGAAGTTGGACGCATAACAGGGTACATACATTTCAGTGTGGACAATGTTGTTCCTACAGTGACTGTACGCTGTTTCCAAAACAACAATCCATGAGTAACCAGAGACACCAAGGGTCTTCAAAGAGGGACAGAGAGTGGATGAGCCAGATTCAGAGGGAGTTCAAGGTGAAGATCCAGCAGGGCAAACACATCTATAGGAGGAAGCTGGAGCACAAACTCCACCTATGGACGACATCATACCTGTCCTCTCTCCCGCACCCCCTGTGACTTCTTCTACCCACCCCCAGCCGCTCACATGGCACTTAGACCTCCACGGGGGAGCAGGTGAGGAGGGAGCTGAGCAGACTTAATCCAGCCAAGGCAGCAGGTCCTGATGATGTTAGCCCTAGTATCCTCAAAACATGTGTTGCCCTGCTGAGTGAAGTCTTCAGGCTGAGCCTGAATCTGCAGAAGGTCCCGGTGCTGTGTGAAGACATGCTGCTTAATTTCAGTACCGAAGAAGGGTTGCCCTAACACCTCCAACAACGACAAACAGGCGCTGACGTCCCATCTGATGAAGTCCGTGGAGAACTTGGCTTCTTCGGCCACTGGTCAGCTCATTACTGTAGCCTCTTCAGTTTGCCTACTAAGCGAAACTGGGAGTGACACCATCATCTTCCTGCTCCACGACACTGGAGCCCACCTGGACAGACCTGTGAGGGTCGTGTTCTTTGAATTCTCCAGAGTGAATACTATTCACCCTGTCTTGCTGGGGAGTAAGCTGAAAGTGATGCAGGTGGACTATCTCCTGGTTTACTGGATTACAGACTATTCGATGGATGTATGTATAGATGGATGTATGTAAGACTGCAGGACCGCATGTCTGACACTCTGGTCAGCAGCACTTGGGCTCCACAGGGAACAGTTCTGTCCCCGTTTCTGTTCACCCTGTACACCTCAGACTCTCAGTTCCTCTCTGAATCCTGCGACTTGCAGAAGTTTTCCAACCCCTGTGCAATTATTGGCTACATCACGGAGGTGGAGGAGGAGGAGTACAGGGGCTTTGTGGAGTCCTTTGTCAGGTGGTGTGAGACTAACCATCTGCATCTCAATACTACCAAGACTGAGGAGCTTGTGGCGGATTTTTGAAGAAGGAAATCTACCCCAACACCCATCTCCATCAAAGGTGTTGCTGTGGATGTTGTCCAGGTATCCAAAGACCTTGGGGTATACCTGAATAACAAACTGGACTCATCCAAGAATACTGAGGTTATCTACAAGAAGGGCCTGTGTTGACTCTGTTTCCTGAGGAAGCTCTGGTCGTTCCATGTTTGTAACTTCATGCTGAGGATATTCTACAAGTCAGTAGTAGCCTGCACCATATTTTATGCTTTTGTGTTCTGGGGCAGCAGGCTGAGAAGGATGCTGTGTAAACTGCACAGTATCATGAACAACACACCCACCCTCTCCACCAGGTGCTGACCTCCAGCAGAAGCACCTTCAGCAACAGACTCATTCCCCCCTAATGTAACACAGAACATCATAGGAAGTCCTTTCTTCCTGTGGCCATCAGACTGTTTGATTTAACTACATCTGACCAAGAGGTGCCTTAAACACTTCACTTTATCACTTTGTCACTTACTATTTTTATTTCCCTGTTCTCTCATTTGTTGTATTTTAAAAATGCTGCTATAATTTTGCACTGGTCACAATAAACAATTGCCTTGAATCCTTCCCATCTGCTATAATTTTGCACTGGTCACAATAAACAATTGCTCACTACTTTAGTTGCATTTAGGCTGGATTACTGCAATTCCCTGTTATCAGGGTCTTCAAAAAAGTCCATTAGGACTCTTCAGCTGATCCAGAATACTGCAGCACGTGTTCTTACAGGAACCAGAAAAAGAGATTATATTTCTCCTGTCTTGGCTTCTCTTCACTGGCTTTCTGTTAAATCCAGAATAGAATTTAAAATCCCTCTCCTTACGTACAAAGCTCTTCATGGTCAGGCCCCATCTTATCTTAAAGAGCTCTTAATACCTTACTGCCCCACCAGAGAACTGCTCTCCCAGAATGAAGGGTTACTGGCAGTTCCTGGAGTCTTGAAAACTAGAATGGGCGCTAGAGCGTTCAGCTGTCAGAGTCCTCTTTTGTGGAACCAGGTTCCAGTTTGGGTCCGGGAAGCAGACACCGTCTCTATATTTAAGAGTAGGCTTAAGACTTTCCTTTATGATAGAGCTTATAGTTAGCGTAAGTCCACCCCTGGTTGTGCTGCTATAGGCCTAGACTGCCGGGGGATGCATCATGATGTACCGAGCTCCCCTTTCCTTTCTCTCTCTCCCTCCCGGTGCAACCTCATTCCATTAAAAATGTTAATAACTGGACTCTCTCCTTTCCCCGTAGTCGTGTGCTTTCTCGTCCCCCTTCTCTCTCCTCTCTCCTCCTAACACTTTCTGCAGATATTCCTGGCTCTGGAGATGTGGGGCCTGGATCTGTGGTTGGGAGTCTCCTCCTGTCACTTCCTGCAGGTGTTCCTAGAGCTGTGGAGTCTGGATCTGTGGTTGGGAGTTTCCTGCTGCCCCCGTGTTCCTGCTCTGTTGCCGTCATAACTTCTACCATCATCATTAGTATTAATATCATTGCCATTTTTCATCTGGTCTACGTGTTGCTGTGTTGGCTGCCTCTCTCTGTTCCCTCTGTCCTTCTCTCGCCCTCTCTCTCTCTCTTGCCCTCTCATTCCCCTCACCCCCAACCGGCCGAGGCAGATGGCCGCCCACCCTGAGCCATGGTTCTGCTCGAGGTTTCTGCCTGTTAAAAGGAAGTTTTTCCTTGCCTGTGTCGCCTAGTGCTTGCTCATGGTGGGAATTGTTGGGTTTCTGTAGTTAACTTCAGAGTAGGGTCTGACCTGCTCTGTTTGGAAAGCGCTGTGAGACAACTGTTCTTGTGATGTGGCGCTATATAAATAAAATTGAATTGAATTGAATTTATTTTCACCCTGTATCCCGTGTTATACAGCAATTACCCCCGGTATATCCATCCATCCATTATTGTAACCGCTTATTCCCTAATGGGGTCGCAGGGACCCTCAGGATAAATAAAGCTTTTTGAATCTTTTGAATCGAACAAGATTTAGCACTCCCTGGATTTTTCAATAAAAAAAAGAAAAATTAATAAAACCTCTGAACATATTGTTTTGATTTTGAAATATATCAACAGCAGCCATAATGCCAGATCTGCTCTTAGAAAACATTTAAACTGGCTAAAAAAACTATAGCCCAAGCAGAGCATCACAGTTTAATTTGACTTTGCCTTGACAGAAGATGGACAGATTTCATGACTTTGACCGTGACTTTGACTTGTTTTCTGTCACGTCTGGTGTCTCGTCTGGTCTTGATTACCTATTGTGTACACCTGGGGTTCCTCTCCCTCATGTGTTTAAATAGTCCTCGTTTCCCCTTGTCTTGTGCGAGTGCGTTCTTGTCCGTCTTGTCCGTCTAGTCCGTCTTGTCCGTCGTCTCCCCCACGCCAGGTTTGTTTTTGTCACAGTTTTTGCCACAGTCTTGTCACAGTTTTGTTAATCGTTATTTTGTTACTTTGCCTCAGTCTTGTTTGCTAATTGCTTTGATACTTTGATCACAGTTTTCCACAGCTTTGATTTGTACTTTGTCTGGACTTTCACCGTTTTGTTTTAATAAATCTTGTCTCCCCTCATCTCCGCACCTGAGTCCTCCGTCAACACCCACCTTCCTGACATTTCCTCTGGTTCTTCGGAGTATGCATTGGAATCTTCTCAACTAAAGCTCAAACTATCAGGTAATTGTTCATTTGGAAGAATGTGCAAGATGGTGTATTCTCAGACAGTAATTCTGTCCCAGTAATATAAGTAAGAAACTGAAACTAAGAAACTAATAAAAACTCCATGTCCATGTAAATTAAGTAAAAGTTTTCACAAAAAATTCTGAACTCAGTTTGAAAAAAAAATTCATTTAGTAACATTGATATAAAAGGAAAATATAAGACAGTTTACTACTTTTTCAGTCTCAAAGTAATATGTATTTGCTTTTATCTGAGTCTACATTCATTACCACTTTTGTATTTGTGTAGCAGAAGAACTTTTGTGAGCAAAATAAACCATAGCGCAATGACTCTATTTCTACCTTGGAGCTGCAGTGCACCAACGACAATATCAAAATCACAGATTCCAAGCAGCAAGCAACTAAGGGGGAGAGGCTGTGTAAATTTGTATATCCACAGATCTAAGAAAACAGTATCAGACGAAAATTAAAGCTGTATTTAATCCAGTTATGGAGAATGAAGAAAATACCATTTGCCTGTACGGATTCTTATGGGGTGAGTGGAGTTGTCACCACGCCATTAATATTCACATGAAGTACTTATTACCTCGTGTGAATATTGATTTATAAAAAGTGAGAAAAAATGATATACAGTAGTTTACTTGGGTTTAAAGCCACTGCTAAACTTTGGAATGTTCGAGAACAAAGGAAATCTAGGAAACGTTCATTATTTGCAGAGGAGGAAAAAACTATCGGGGGATGAAAGGAGGGTCGAGACAGCAAGGGCTTATTGAGAGGAGAAGATTTAAGCACTGTCTCCCCTCTGTTATTATGGGCAACGTTCGGTCTCTTGGCAACAAGATGGACGAGCTAACGGCTCTGACGCGGGGCCACCCAGAGTACCGAGAGTGCAGTTTGATGTGCTTCATGGAGACGTGGCTGCACAGGGACATAACGGACCAGACTGTCTCCGTGGATTTCTTCCACACCATCCGGGCTGACCGGGATCCTAAGAGTGGCAAGCGGAAAGGAGGGGGACTTGCCATTCTAGTGAACAGCAGATGGTGTTACCCGGGTCATATCACTGTTAAGGAACAGCTCTGTAGCCTGGATGTGGAACTGCTTGCCGTTGGACTCCGTCCATACCATCTGCCCAGAGAGATCCCTCACGTCATCAATGCTGTCCTGTACATCCCTCCCTCTGCAAACCCAACATCTGCCTGCAGCATCATACACACCTCCATCTCCAAACTACAGACGCAACACCCCAATGCCCTCATCATCATGTCGGGAGACTTCAACCACGTCACCATAAACAGAGTTCTCCCGACCTTCAAGCAATATGTGAGCTGTCCAACCAGAGAGGAGAGGACCCTGGATCTGATGTATACTAACATTAAGGACGCATACATCTCCTCTTCTCTCCCCCCTCTGGGCAGGTCAGATCACAACCTGGTCCACCTCACACCCTGCTATGTGCCTCTTGTGAAAAGGGTGCCAACGACCACAAGGACTGTGAGGAGGTGGTCGGAG
Source organism: Menidia beryllina (assembly GCA_013363375.1). NCBI lineage: Eukaryota > Metazoa > Chordata > Actinopteri > Atheriniformes > Atherinopsidae > Menidia > Menidia beryllina. Next base: position 11,467,479 of record JABUIW010000214.1, read on the forward strand.
GAGGCTTATGAGACACTGCAGGCCTGCTTTGAGTTGACAGACTGGACTGCACTTTGTGAGCCCCATGGGGAGGATATCGATCGGCTCACAGAGTGCGTCACGGACTAAATCAACTTCTGTGTTGACTGCAATGTCCCAGCTCGGACCGTCACCTGCTATGCCAACAACAAGCCATGGATCACTAAGGACATCAAGGTCATCCTTAATGAAAAGAAGAGGGCTTTCAGAGATGGCAACCGTGACGAGGTGAGGAGAGTACAGGGGGTACTCAAACTGAAAATTAAGGAGGCCAAGAACAAGTACAGGAGAAAGCTGGAGAATATACTCCAGCATAACAACATGAGGGAGGTGTGGAGTGGCATGAGAACCATCACTGGGTTCCAGAAGACCGGCAACATGGGGTTGGATGGCCGAGTGGAACGAGCCAACGAATTGAACCTATTTTTCAATAGGTTTGATACTGAGGCCCATCCCCCACAAGCCTCTGCTGATGGTTTCCCAACGACGACCACTCCACCTTCCCCCACTCCTCCTCCTTTCAGACGCCCTGTCTTCTCCTTACCACCTCATTCCACACCCACCGACTCCACCCCTCCCCCCTGCTCTGCATCGTGTCCTCCACAACCTGAGGACCTAGCCCTCCCACAACTGTCACCTCTTCAGTGCCCCTCACACCTGACCTGGTTCGAAGACAACTGACCAGACTCCACACCGGCAAAGCTGCAGGCCCCGATGGTGTATTTCCTGGGGTGCTGAAAGCTTGTGCCGCCCAGCTGTGTGGAGTCCTTAGTCTGGTCTTCAGCCTGAGCCTGCACCTCCAGAGAGTCCCCGTGCTGTGGAAGACGTCCTGCCTCGTTCCTGTGCCTAAGACGCCGCGTCCTAACGGCCCTCAGGACTACAGGCCGGTGGCACTCACGTCCCACATCATGAAGACCTTCAAGAGGCTAGTTCTGGAACAGCTAAGGCCTATGGTCAGGCCCTTCATGGATCCACTGCAGTTTGCCTACCAGCCCCGCCTGGGAGTTGAGGACAGCATCATCTACCTGCTGAACAGAGTCTACACTCATCTGGACAAGCCGGTGAGCACTGTGAGGATCATGTTCTTTGATTTCTCCAGTGCTTTCAACACCATCCGTCCGTCTCTACTGGGTGAGAAGATGACGGCGATGCAGGTGGATGCCCCCATCGTGTCCTGGATTGTTGACTATCTGACGGGCAGACCACAGTATGTACGCCTACAGAACTGTGTGTCTGACAGGGTGATCAGCAACACCGGGGCCCCTCAGGGGACTGTCCTCTCTCCATTCCTCTTCACCGTCTTCACCTCAGACTTCAGCCATTGCTCTGAGTCCTGCCACCTTCAGAAATTTTCTGATGACTCAGCAATAGTTGGCTGCATTGAAAGGGGAGATGAAGGTGAATATAGGACTGTGGTGGGCAACTTTGTCACTTGGAGTAAACTTAACCATCTGCAGCTCAATGTGACAAAGACAAAGGAGCTGATAGTGGATCTGAGGAGGGCCAAAACACCTGTGACCCCTGTTTCCATCCAGGGGGTCCCTGTGGACACTGTGGAGGAATACAAGTACCTCGGGGTGTACTTAAATAATAAACTGGACTGGAGCAGAAACACCGAGGCAGTCTACAAAAAGGGCCAAAGCCGACTCTTCTTCCTGAGGAGGCTGAGGTCTTTTAACATCTGTCAGACGATGCTGAGGATGTTTTATGAGTCTGTTGTGGCCAGTGCGATCTTCTTTGCTGTCACATGCTGGGGCAGTGGACTGAGGATCGCAGACAGCAACAGACAAAATAAACTGATCAGGAAGGTGGGTGATGTTGTAGGGGAGGAGCTGGACACTCTGTCGACAGTGGCAGAGAGGAGGATGCTGTCCAGACTTAAGTCCATCTTGGACAATGTGTCTCACCCCCTCTACGACACACTGGCCCAACAGAGGAGCTCCTTCAGCAGAAGACTCCTCTCACCCAGATGCACCACAGAGCGCCACCGGAAAACCTTCTTGCCGGTGGTCATCAATCTGTACAACGCCTCCCTCTGAGAGTCAATCTTAATCATTGACACTATCCACCTCTCATTGTGACCTACATATACACATATTGTTTTTTATGTATATATCTATCTATATTATGAGGAATTTTGTATATATATATGTATATATGTATATGCCTTTGTTTTGCTTATGGAGCCTGTAACAAAAATAATTTCCCTCTGGGATTATTAAAGTATTTCTGATTCTGATGCTGAATATGTCACAGCGATCAGATGGTCCATTCAGGTCCAGACTGTGAGGAGCAGCTCAAACTGTCTCTGCCTATGGGCTCAGGTTTCTCTCTGGCCTTCAGTCATGGCATTTTGTGCATTTTTTAGCATTTATCTTCAGGAACATTTGCTTTTCAGCTGTCTTTAGCTGTGAGCTTCTTTTGCTGCATCTCTTTTAAAGTTTCGTGTAAATAACTTTGGTTTTGGCCTTTATAGCATCCGAAGCTGAAGGAGGAACCGAAACTTTCAAAAGCCCTAAATTTGGGAGGTACGGCAAGAACATCTCTTGGCAGCATGAGATGCACAAGCTGTTGCTTCTATTCGCTTTCTAAAGGCCTTCAGGTTCTTTCTGGCTTGGTCTGGTGGAACAAGAGCTTTGATGGGTGATGATCATTGAGTACAAGTGGTAGCCAAAGTCAAGCTTAACAATGTCAGATTACTTCTGAATGATTAGTTTCACACTTTCATATGAAATCTGAATATTTGATGTTTTCTTTAGTCTAAAAGAGGAGTTTGCTTTTTTTGATGGATTCAGACTCACCAGAAAAAG
>JABUIW010000214.1:11475306-11498820 GCA_013363375.1 Menidia beryllina
TGTGGACTGGTTGAGCGAACTCCCATGCACCCTCCAGGACCCCGCTGAGGGTATAGAGCTGGTCCAGCGTTCCACGGCCAGGACGAAAACCACACTGTTCCTCCTCGATCCGAGACTCGACTATCCGACGGACCCTCCTCTCCAGAACCGCTGAATAGACCTATACATAACTGAGAGTGTATTTTTCTATTTATGTCCAAGAAGTCTGCACTATGCCTTCATGGTCTAGCGCCAAAGTACATCCCTAGAATCTTACAGCTGTATGACCCAGCTCCGACCAGCAGTGTAGCTGTAGATCTGACAACTTAACTTTTAATTTCTTTAACAGTGGCGGCCGGCCCATAGGGGGCGCTCGGGCGCTGCCCCCCCTAGATGTGGAGGGGGAAAGTTATAATATATATATATTTTTTAAAAGTATTATCAATGTCAGTTTTACTTAATAATATGTGGCTACATGTAATATGAATTATTAAAACAACACTTCCACCAACTGACTCTCATTCAACAGTGCATTTCCACGAACAGAACGTATCGTTTCTCTTCTGGGGCGCTAGCCCCAAGCGCCCCTGAAGTGCAGCGAAATAACCAATTGAAAAATGTTGCTAGGGAAAATTTATAAATATTTGGCCAATCAGCATCGCCGAAATGAATGGCTTTGGGGCGCCTGGAGCTGGTTACAAGTCCTGGCTGACAGCCGGTGGGACGGCCATGCACTTTTATGTTTTTCCCGCATCCTTTTAAAAGTGACCAGAGTGATTTATCGTGGACACGGTCTGGACAGACACACTTAAAACACCTCTCTGAACAACTAAGAAACATGAAATATCACGAGTTCATATGGAAAACTTTGATAAGCTAACCACCTGTGTGTCTACTTTGTGTGTTTGGTGACAAATAGTAAAATTGAGTGTTGTATTTCATACTGTTCCTTTCCAAAATAATACCTAATATACCTTCAAATGGTTAACTGTATATGTAAACTGCTGATTCTGATAAGGGAATTAAATCATTATTGTGGAATTGTACTAATTTTACGACTTTTAACTTGAATGCATGTACTGGGTCTGGCAGGGAAATCTATTGGCACACCAGCCCCACCAAGATTTCTTTTCACCAGCCGCCACTGTTCTTTAATCAATGTTTTTTATGGTTTTATTTTGTTTAACTTATTCCAGATGTCTGTTTTTAAACTAACCTTTTAACTCATTTTTCTTTTTTAAAATCTTTTATGTAAAGACTGAATTGTCTTGTACACAAAAATGTGCTTTACAAATAAATTTGCCTTGTTTTTGTTTGAAGGCTGTAAGAAACATTACCAAGTTCACTGAGGTGTTAAGGACGTGTGTGACTGATGGCACACTGGTTTGAGTTTGCGTACCTCATTTTTGTAATGAGGTTTAAAGATGCTACATGACACAGAAGAACGTCTGCCTATGGTGTTTTCTGTACCCTGAGTCGAGAGACACATAGAGGGAAATCAAGGACTGCTAAACTCCCCCATTCCCTACCAGCACTCCAGCTTGTCGGCGAAATAGCAAACGTTAAAGATCCTCTCACATGGGAAAATTGTCATCTCTGTGGCTACTGGAACAAAATTTCGGGGAATCCTGTGTGCAGTACCTGTTTCGTGGTAGACCAAACTCGGTCAGCCCTCGAAATTTCCAAGTCCTGTGGACACTGCTAAGTGTTCACGGTCAAGAGCCTCAGACGCAGACTAGCCCGCCAGGTTAGCCTCCAAGACCATGACCTGTTTCTCCCCACTGCTGACCAAGGTGCAGCTGTGGAGGAGGACAAAGACATGGCTGGGAACCCAGTGCGAGCAGCTCCGTGTCCCCTCATTTCCCGAGGAAGACATGCTTGAAGTCGGCCTCATGGAGAATGACGACGACACCTCTTTTCTCATATCAAGAGGACGAGGAAGAGGATGACACCTTTGGCCCCAGCCCGGGCTGAAAAGTCGAAGCTGCTGAGTTCCTCCACCAGGGAGGACAGGGAGTGAACTCACCATCTCCCTCCCTCCATGTCGACCTGCTTGACATGTGCTAAAGTGCGGCAGAGAAGCTGGAGGTCCCCTGGCGGTTACAGTAGCAGAGCCAGGGCATTCTGCACTGACTGAAAGGGCGTACAAAGCACCCACCCTCTGGCCCAAAGCTCTCAGTGCGCTCTCCATCCTCACTACCTACCAGGGAGAGTTGTTAATTTCATCCAGTGAAGAGCAAGACCCAGAGGCGAAGGAGGAAACAGCAGTTATCACTGATTTATCTGTCCGCATCCAGAGTTTCTCAGTCCACGCCACAGGTAAGGTAGTGGCAGCCCTGTTCATCCAGGAGTGAGCGAAATGGCTCTGCCTCGCTAACTTGACCGACAGGGAGCGGAATGATATACTGGATATGCCAATCGCAAGCATCTTCGGCTCTGCATTGGCCACAACACAGAAAAGATGCAAGGCAAAGAAAATGAACAACAAGGCCCTCAAACAGTAAGTCTACCTCCCAGATTGCAGCTCCGCCGCCAACCGCAGTTGTGGCGCCACCCCCAGGCAAGGTAGAAAAAAAGAGCGGCCTGACAGCACCCTCTCTTAGGGTGGTGCATCCTGTCGTTCCCCGTTGCGCATGTCCGCCATTTGGGCATGTTCGTGTGCGCCCCGTGCCACAGCTGCCCTCTCCAGAGGGACATCGCCTTGGATGTTGCACTTTTGCGCCCCGAGCAAAATGTCTACAAGCACACAAATACACCTATGTTCAGAGGACGAACGATACAAAAATAAAAATAAATCTGTAGGGCCAAAAAGGCCAAAACAAACAACACTCTGTCCATAAACAGTGTGGCCACCGAGTCCTCTGTGGCCCTGTTCCCTGAATGAGAATCAGCATCCCCTGGGAACAGAGCAACAATTACTGTCGTACCTGCAGCAATGCCCGGGGGTTCTACTGAAGGGGGGCGTGGAGCAGGAGCTGCAGTATGCTTCTCCACTTTCTCTCAAATGGGAGATCCGGAAAGTAGCAGCAGCTCCACAATGGGTATTTCGCAGAATTTCCTGGGGATACAGGCTTCAATTCGCCGTTATTCCTCGCTGTTTCTCCAGCGTAATACACTCCCAAGCACAGGGAGAATCAGCTCGAGTCTTACAGGAGGAAATCCTCTCTCTGATAGACAGACTAGCAATTTCTGTCAGGAGGAATCCACCCTATTCTGGACCTGCAGGGCCTGAACAAATTCCTGCAGAAATACAAGTTCAGGATGCTGACACAGGAAGCACTGCTGCCTCAGGTAAGATCGAACAACGGATTTCGTCCATGGATCCATGGAAGGATGTGTATTTCCACATTCCCATTTACCCCCCTCACAGACAATATCTCTGATTTGCCTTTCAAGGGGTGTGCTACAAATACTGTTTTCTACCATTCGGCTTATCTCTCAGCCCGAGGGCTTTCATATGGTGCACATAGGCCACAGTAGCCCAGCTCAGACGCCGAGGGATACGACTGGTCACGTATTTGGACCTATCCGCAGTCAGAACAAGAGGCCAGGATTCAAACACAAATTTTCACGTCACACCTGTTGGATTTGGGTTTTGTGGTGAATATGAAGAGCCACCTGTCTCTGACACAGGAGATATCCTTCCTGGGGAAATCCCTTCAGTCTAAGCCGTTCACAGCTCGCCTGTCGAAAGAAGAGAGTGGCAGCTTTCAGAGCTTGCCTTGCGCACTACCGACAGCGCAGATATGTCCAGTTCAAACTGTGCCTTCGGCTGCTGGGTTTGATGGCCTCAGCCATCCTCATGATTTGCTTCGCGGGCCTTCAGATGGCTTCAGACTTTCAGCGCTGGGTCGCTTCACTCCGGATGGATCCCATGCGTCATGGCATGCGGTGGATAATGGTCATGGCGGAATGTGTAACAGCACTGTGCTCTTGGCGGGCCCTGTCTTTCCTAACTCAAGGGGTGGCCATGGGTGCCGTCTCATCCAGGAAAGTGGTCACCACGGATGCCAGCCTATCCGGCTAGGGCAGCGTGTATGAGGGCAGGTCTGTGAGCAGTCACTGGGGCCAGGCTCTCCAGCGCCTTCACACAAATTTTCTCAAACTCTCAGCTGTGTTTCTGTCCCTGAGACACTTCCTCCCATTCCTCTTGGGTCACCATGTCTCGGTGAGGACACACAACACAACAACAGTGACATTTATCAACCCCCAAGGGGCTTGCGCTCTGGCATGCAAACTGAACCTCCGGAGCAGTGCCCACTTTCTCTACCTGAGGTTGACGCACGTCCCGGGAGCCTTGAACAAAGGTTGTCCAGGGGCACGCCGATGTATAGAGAATGGGCACAACACCTGCAGGTCATAAAGCAAAAATGGACGTGCTATGCCTGGGCCAAGACATATCTGTTCACGTCCAGGGAAATCACTTGGTACCAAATATTCTTCTCTCTGCGCACTCTGAACGCTACCCTTGGAGTAGACACGATAACGCACGCTTGGCCTCAGGAGCCGCTCTATACATTCCCCCCTCTGGCCCTGATACGCTTTACTCTCGTCAGAGTGAGAGCATACAATCACAAGCTGATCCTGATAGTTCCACACTCGCCAGCTCCACGCTGGCCAGCGCTACACAGGCGGGCGGAGATATTCTGAATGCTGTGCGCCCAGACATGGCAACTGCCACTACGCCCTCCACTAGGTCTCTATATGGCTCCAAGTGGGTGAGTGTTTGAACGGTGGTGTCTTGAACCGGACTACATTCCCTTTCAGTGTTCTGTTACAGTGATAGTGTTTTTTTTTAAAGGACCTGATTGATAAGCCTTTTCCACGGTTAAGGTTTTATCTGGCAGCTATAGCGACTTGCCATATAGTATTTGCGGACAAAACGGCGAGCCAACACCCTTTGGTGCGCCGGTTCATAATGGCCTCACCCTGTCTCCAGACCTTTGTTTCCCCCGTGGGATTTGGCAGTGGTTCTGGAGGCTTAAAGGGCCCCCATCTGAGCCATCTGGGCCATCGCTGCGAAAAATCTCAAACACCTGTCCCTTAAAACAGTGCAAAGCAAGTGAGCGACATTCATACACTCTCTGTGAGCCCAACATGTACTCAGTTCACCCTGCTTTCTCTGCTCCTCCTGAGGAGCAGCAAGCACACAAGTCCGTTTTTTACCTGTGCGCTCTAATATGGACAGGACACAGAACGTCAGGAAGAGTGATCAGCTCTTTGTTTCCTGGGCTGAACCACGTAAGGGAGAGACGATCAAAAAGCAGTGCCTAGAGTGCATGCACACTCTACCTACGTCCTGGATTGCCGTGTCCTGGGCTTTATTTAGGTGAGTGACCGTTCAGTACATTTGTTCAGAAGCGAGTTGGTCCTCGCCGCTGACTTTTGTGCGGTTGTACATGCTTAATGTGTCTGGACCGTGCGTGACCATTGACGTCCGAGAGTCCTAACTGAACTTATGGACCCCTCCCCCCACCGGCCGGTACTTGTTCAATAAGCTGTCTGGCAATACGGGAGCTACCATATCCCATACCAAGACACCAAATGCATATTATGAAAAAGAACTTTCGGTTATCTAACATAACCTCAGTTATAAGAGCAATATGAGCGAGGTGTCTTACCAAAGGTCTCTTCTTGCTGGTCGGTGAGAAGAGGTTTGCTTATTGAATTGAGGTGATGTGATCTGCGCACACTTAAGTAGATGGGACTACTGGGCTACTGCACTGGGCTATTTTTTTTACCATACCTCTAGTCTTCTGCAGTGTTTCTCTTCTTTTTACCTTTTTATATTTTATTTCCACTGGTTTTGTTTCCACTCCAACACACTTTGTTAACTTTCAAGGCACAAGCAAGGGTCTTGCCAGGAAACACAACACTGTTGGCTCGCTCACATATGGTGGCTACAGATACAGACTTGATAAGCATTTTTACTGTACACTCAACTAGATGCACATGGTCTCACAAATTCTTATTTATCTACATTTACCTTTAATGTCACTCATTGAATGAGTAGGAGCATGTCTACCTTAAGGTTTGTTTTATGGAATGTGCAGGTAGCTGGATCAAGAGAGCAGAGCTTAAAAATAGTAAATTAATTGAAAAGTTTGCAGGCAGACTTTGCTTTATGACAGAAGACTCATCTGTCAGCAGGTGATGCTGTCACCCCTCAACAGTTTCCTTACGTACATTCAGCCGTTTACAACACATGGCAGGAGAGGAATAGCTATTCTGATAAACAGAAAAGTAACTTATGCTGTAAACAGCACTGTTATAGATTCTGATGGTAGATTTATAATAGTTAACCTGTCTATACAGATATGAACCTATCTATCGCTAATGTAACGTGAGGGTTCAATTAAATGGTAGTTGGATTCCTCTCCAGAATGAAAAGCAGGAAAATGGAGACAGGTGAATTTTCAGAAAACACTTTACTCTGTTTTTCCCACTGCAGAACTACCCTCTCTTCCTTGTTTTTATCACATGACTGAAACAATCCCATGAGACTAGACTAAGATTCAACTAAATCTCTAAAGATGAAGTATTAAATGAACTCAAATATAAATTATATGAGCTTCTGAATTAACTTAACTTTACAGGATTCGGAATTCTAAGAATAGGGGTAGTCTAAAGGGCCAGCTTTAGCTGAGTGAAAGCTGTCTCTGCCTCAGAAGTCCATTCCTAATGATCTTTCGCTTGGAATTCTTTTCCATGAACAAGAGCACCTGTAGGAGCTTCAAGAAGTGAGTAGTCAGGAATAAAATTCCTACAGTAAGATGTCACACCCCAGAGAGTGATTGATTTAGGAATTTTCTGAACAGCAACCGCACGCTGCGGAGACAGGGAACGCCAATCCTTTGAAATCACATGACCCAAGAACACCAATTCATTCTGCACAAAATTGAAACTTGGACAAACAAGCCTTGTGTCCCCATGCATGAAGGTGTTTGAGCAAACTCACTGTGTCCTTCTCATATTGCTCTTTGGTTGGGCTGCACAAAAGTAGGTAATCAACATGAAGCAAAGCAAAACCTGGAGTGAGTTGCAGTGGGTCAAGACTGGCCTTCAAGGCTGCATTGTAGATGGTCTATCTTTCACAGAAGCCCTGACAAAGGCGGGTGAAAGTCCAAGAACGACCTTCAAACTCAAATGCAAACCAGAATTGGCTATCCGGATGAACAGGAACAGAAAAGAAAGCATTGGACAAGTCAACCACTGAAAAAAACTTTGAATTTGCTGGGATTTGAGACAAAATAGTGTGAAGATTTGGCACTGTGGCTATACATGGTTCAACAGCAGCATTCACAGCTTGCAAATCCTGAACAAAAAAGAGTAAAAAACAGGTTTAATTCCCTCGATGCCCTCAGGCCTCAAAGGATACTGCTTTTTTAAAAGGTTGATAATTGGATTTTGGAGTGATAATTACTGGTTCACAGCCTTTTATCAAGCCAACATCATGCTTGTTCTTTGCCCAAAGGTCAGAGGGCACTTCAGATAGAATTGGTAATGACACCAATTTAGCTTCAGACTGACAACATGTTTAGGAATGACATTCTGTTGTAGAAATCGACTCAACAGTTCTCTGTCAATGCATTGTACTAAAAAATTATTTTCTGTATGCAGATAGTCTTTTAGAAAACATCAAGTTTGGATCAGAAGGCACAACAACCCAATCAGTCTCTCTGATGCATGTGTTAACAAACTCCCCCACTTCTGGGCAATTGTAGCCAAATGTGGATATGGGAGAAACACATGAAAATGGTCACGCTGCTGAGGAATCAGATTCACAGCTGATTCACAATGCAGCAGTCTCCGTGTTCCAAAACAAGGTGGATGTTGGTAGTTTCTCTAACCTTGAACGAAACCAACTATATTCAAACTCATTATCAGGCCTCAAAGAAATGTGTGCTGTGCACTGCAGTCAGCAGCCTGCACAAAATCAGTTTTTTTTTCTTGTCACAAGTGTTTGAGTAACAGACGAATTTGGCAACCTCCACTCATAGGCAAAAGTTAGTGGAGAGGGGTCATAACGCACTGCAGTCAAACACAGTCAGACAGTGGAGCCACTTTGACCCCTTCAGGCATTTAGATAAGAGTGATAACTTGTTTACACATCAAATCCCTCCCCATTAGATTGATTGGACACAAATCTCACAACAATAATGAATGCTTAAGGAGAGCCCATTGGGAGTTACACACGCAATGGTGGTTATTTTCTCTTTTTTTCACACTGCTCGAAGGACCCTTCTCTAGGGCTTTGCAGGGCCGCCCACCTCGCTGTTTTAAATGCTAAGTAGACATGGAGGACATCTGCCCATCTGGGACAGAGTTGTACTCAAATCAATTCCATCATATAGCCGGAGGGGAGGGAGGTCTCCTTCCACCCCTGTTGCCTGGGGGCTGCCTGGTTCCTGGGGGTCCTTGGGTGGCTCTGCTGGTCCCGTGTCTGTGGTGGTGGGGCGTTCCTGATGTTCCTGATGTTTTTTTTTTTAAAAAGTCCCTTTTATCCCTTTCTTTTATTTAATTTATTTAATTATTATTATAATTATTATGGGTGCAGCCCTTACTTTCCCCACTGCTGTGCCGACCAATGGGCACACATTGGCTCCACGTGGAACTGGGTCAGTGGCATTGGGGGTCTCACTGGCCCGCTGCGTCTGGCTGTCTAGGCTGCGTGGCCCCTTCGAATGCTGGGGGGGTTTGGCTATTGCTCGAGAGGGGTTTGGTGGCGCTCAGGCTCGCCGGGCATGGGTTCCGGTTCTGGGCTTGTTTCTGGGGGACGGGGCCTGGTGGGGGCTGGTGTGCTGTCGCTCATGGTTCTTTGGGGGTGATATGTATGGAGCTGTACTAAGCTTGTCTTCAAGTTCCAGGTTTTCCAGCCTGCTCTGAACCCCTCATTGAGCTGGAGTCTTTAAAGGTCCGCCTTGGCTCCACCCTCTCGCTCTCTCTCTCCAGCCTGGCAGCCATAACAGCAGCACTGCTGCTCCCTACCACATCCTTGTCCCCTTTTTGTATGTTTTAACCCCTAGTTTTGCAATAAATCCAATTTTTGGTATGCTAGATGTTTTGTTGTCTTCCGCTATGTTGCACCACCCGAGCCAGGGCGTAACAGGGGGCCTCTGCCCTGCAATGGTGGGGGGCTCTTCTGGGGGGCTTCCCTGGTTGCCTTCTGGGTTGGTGTCCGGTTCTCTCTGTCTCTGTGGTCATCTTCTTGGGATCGGCACTCAGGTGGCTGCTGGTAGGCTGGGTCTAGGACCATTCTCTGCATTTTTCAGAGCAGTGGAGGCTGGTGGCCCCTCTGCCCCATAACTGAGCCCAATCTGGGAAACCTGGGCTGCGGGTTTTCATTCTTTCACTTACACACACACATATTCAGTTACCAAGAATAACGCTTCCTTAAGCTACTGTACAGTTGCTGCACAGTTCTGAGAAGTTCACTATATGTCCATTTGCAGGAGCTCCTATAGGTTCTCCACCCGGATTGCCCACAAGAAACAGTTTCTTTTGTACAGACATAGCAGCTCGTTGTATGGTTCTGTTGTCTTTCTTTTTTTAATTTCTCTCTTTGTCTTATGGATATTTCTCCTTTTCAGTTTTTTTTCTTTGCTCTTCTTTCTTCCCTGTCCCTTTGTCAGGTTCGGCATTATTGGACACATGTGAAGTTTGGTAACATAAATAAATAAATACAGCAGTTCTGGGTAATCAACACCAACAAAGCCTCCCTTGGCAAAGCCAATGTGTTCATCATAGCACGGTACTCTGATTTCAATTCGGCTGCCATGTTCTTTTAGATCATATTAGAATGGAAATAATGTCTGCCTACTATAAACCCGAACTAGCTGAATTGAATGGTGATTAGCATTCTCACTTAGAAGGGGCGGTGGGCTGCTGTCCGAGGGGGGTGGGGGGATTTGGGACCTTGATGGTCTCTTGGGTTACGTGATCTGTGTGGATCTGTGGGGGAACTCAACCAGATGGCCCGTCCTCTCGTGAATAGGTAGGGATTCAAGGGCCTTGTTCCTGGGGTCTGGGTGCTGCCTTTCAACCCTGGCGGGTGCCCCCTGTGTGTGTAGGAGTTGGGTTGCTCTAGGCATGTCCTCCGGTTGTGCAGTGGCTCCCCTGTGACTGCAGGGCCCGGACGTGGTAGATACTAGGTCCTCCTGGTGTGTGGTAGGTCCGAGGGAACAGGGGTGCATCATGCAGCAATGACAGGGGGTGCATCCCTTCCGTTTAACAACCCCATACCATTCTCCCCTCTGGCTCCAGAACACATTCACACGTAGAGTGGCATGTGTGTACATCAATCTGTGTAGTGTGTGTGGGTCATTGTACTTTTTTCATTTTTTTCAATGTGTGTGTGTGTACATGTATATAATAACAACCAGGGTTTAACAGGGTCTACATGATTTATGCTGTCTGCCTCCCACAATCCTATTTTCACAATTTGGTTAATCCATTCACTATGAACAGTTTTTTTAATCAATTTTAAACTGAAAACTCTTCATGTCTACAAGATTATTGACAACTGCATGACTGACAACTCACTGAATCTAATATTTTTTTGTTTAGTTTAGTCTATTTTTTATATTTACTTCAGTTTATTCACTTTTATATTTGTTTTTTTCAATAACTGATGTTCTTCACATCTGCTGTGGATTTACAGAGATACACTTAGAAAACCAATATTCACAAACACAATTGTACGCATGTTCTTCACACTCCTTAATAAACAGTAAAGTGATTGAAACTGACACTGTAAATAGTCACACCTGTATCGTGTCACACCCCATACTGCTTGTCCAGAGAAAATATCACTGTACATTGCTGCAGCTACTGAAACGTTGGTGCCTGTGGGTGCTTATGTGTGTGTCACATTTATTTCTATCAAACAGGGCTCAATCCATCACCAGCTGGTCATTTTAGTCAGCAGGGCTCTCAGTACAGATATACACATCCAACCCTAACATCTCTCTGTGGTAATAGCTGTGGGGGAAATCAATATATGTATAATCGCTTTCTTCATTAGTCTCTTGTGACTTTCCACAATTAAAGATTTTAAAGGTTATTTGTCCTTCTCATGGGGCTCTTTCCTCCTTCAAGGTCTCAGAGAAGGTCTCCTCATATTATGCCTAATTATGTTTTGTCTCGAGGATTGTTTAATACAGATGCAGGATGATGGACATACTTTACGTCTCAGTTTAGGATGAAGGACTGACTCGACGTCTCATTTTAGACTCAGAGAAGGGTATGAAATGTACTTTGATTTTTTTTTAACTTTGGAGCAGCTTGATACATTGTATGAAACATGCTGGTTGCTCTCACTTCATTAAATTTTTTCCCTTTAATAATTTTTCTATCTCTTACTCACTTGAACGGACTCAGACTTTTGCTTTAGATAAGAATTCCCACAACAATAGCACACAATCAAAAGGACGCACAACAATGGGATGAGCTTCAACACTGTGGAGCATAATATCCATAGCAGAGATAAGATGATCTTACATGGAGTACATGGGACCCACTTAAAGATTTTTATTTGCTACAACATGCTAAATCATATTAGTAAGTTTTATTACTTCATAGATATTTGTTAGGAAGTATCATGGCACTGCAATATTACACAATGCTGCTGTACATAAAAACTGCTGCATACATTTTCAAAATCTGGCACCATTTGTATATTAAAGTTGGCTGGAGGTGACTGAATATTGAGGTGGAGTAGCCTGGGTAAAAAGGTAAAAACAGTTGTTTTTTTTTACATAGGACAAGTAAACAGTACAACTATCTACTGACCCAATTTCTTCTGATAAGGCCTTATTTGTTGGTTGATACGGCTGATATTTGTGTACCCTAAATTTTTGGCTTATGTCTCTCAAAAGTCATAGGGAGAAATTTATATTAGGCAGTCTTATGGTTGTGACTGCTGGTGAAGATCCAGGTGCAGCGCCAAAGAAGAAAACAGGGTAAATAAGCAACTAAAAATAACAAATTTATTATAAAATCAACAAAAAGTTAGATACAAAAACTATGTCTTGACAAAACGAAAATCCTAGAACAAAACAAATTTTAAACTAACCTGGGAACGAAAATGGAAACAGTAGGGAGAAAAGGATGGCATAACGCAACATAAGGTAAGGTCGCGACAGCGGAAAATGAACCTCCATCCAGCCATTACCCACCGCTTATCCAGGGTTGGGTCTCGGGGGAAGCAGTCTGAGCAGACTTCCCTCCCTGCTGCCACTTCTGCCAGCTCCTCTGGGGGGATCCCAAGGTGTTCCCAGGCCAGCGAGAGACATAGTCTCTCCAGCGTGTCAAGGGGTTTCCCCTGAGCCTCCTTCTGGTGGAAAGTGCCCAGAACATCTCACCAGGGAGGCAACCAGGAGGCGTCCTAATCAGATGTCCAAGCCACCTCAACTGGCTCTTCTTAAGGTGGAGAAGCAGCGCTTCTACTCTGAGTCGCTTACGGATGGCAGAGATTCTCACCCTATCTCTAAGGCAGGGCCCAGCCACCCTACGGAGGACACCCATTTTGGCCACTTATATCCGAGATCTCATTATTTCGGTCACTACCCAAAGTTCTGGACCATAGATGAGGGTAGGAATGTAGATGAACCAATAAATCAAGACCTTCACTTTTAAGCTCAGCTCTCTTTTCATCACGACAGACCGGTACAACGCCCAAATGATTGCCTACACTGCGCCGATCCGCCAGTCGATCTCCGGTTCCATTTTACCCCCATTCGGGAAAAAGACCCTGAGGTACTAGAACTCCTCCATCTAGGGAAGGACATCCCCCCTGATGGTCTCGGATTAGGAGGCACTGATCCTCAATCCCATCCTCATCCTCAGCCGAGTATGAAGTGGCTGAAAATTAACCTAAAGATCTTACATCCAGGGGATGGTGATTGTGTGTGGAATTAGTTGAGGGTAATAAGCTGGGTTAAGGGAGTAGAGGTGTTGAAGAGAACCAGCTGAAAACAAGGAAAGTGAAGGAGGTGAACAGAATAAAAAACAAAATGGAGAGGAACTGAGGAAACTCTTAACTTAGAAACAAGGAAACAGAATTAAAGCACAGAGACAGAAAGAAAACCTAGAAAATCAACCTGCAAACAAACCAAAAACAATACATAAAACCTAAAAAACTAACCCCATAGGCATTTGTACAACAAAAAAAATTGCATCCATCTGAAAAAAACAAACAAAATAAAATCAATAATAGTTTTAAAAAAAAGCAGTTAGCTGACAGTTTTTCTGTCAGCTAGGTTGCTGGGAGAGCTATTACCATAGAGAAAGTATTTGTGTTCTACAACAATGTTTGAGTGTCTGAATTAGGTCAAAGCATTATCCATAGATGTGTAAAGCTGATATGCCCAAGTAATAACTTTTCTACACCTTTCAACAAAGAGCTAAAACAGTTCTGACAGAGAAATTATTTTTTTGTAGTGAAGTGTAATTTGTGGTGTAACACTGTTGATTACAATATAGTAAGCAAGAGAAAATAAGCTCAAATGTTTTTAGCATAAATTTTACAAGTTCAAATACCTCAAATGTCTAAACAACAAAAAAGATCTTAGATTAAGTGAGGAAAGGATTGTTGGCTGATCGACCTATGAATTATTTTAAAAAGTTTTTTCTCCCCTGATGGCCTTAAGGGCATGGCTAAGATAGAGGAGGCAGGGACACAAACCTCATTTTGCTACCACTGTTTGTTTTTTAAAGGTGCCCTGCCACACAAAACCGTTTTTACTTATATTGCACCTAACACCAAATCAAATTCCTTGTAGGTGAAAAACTTACTTGGCAATAAACCTAATTCTGATTCTGATTCTGATTCTGATTATTTGAAATATGTTAGGTACATATGTGTTTCTGTTATGTAGTGAATGTGAGAATTAACCGCTACCTCATCTGTCTGCTACAGCCACTAAAAAGAAAAAATAACAAAAATCATGCCAATTAAAAAAGCTAATCAGTCTGACGTAGTATTGACTGAACTCATTACTATTCATTAGTTCGCCCAGTTGAGACGGCACCCACAGAATTCAGCTAGCACAGTGACAGTTTTCATATACAGCAAGGCAGTGGCGATAAAAAATCTTGGTGGGGCTGGTGTGCAAATAGATTTCTCTGCCAAACCCAGTACATGCATTCAAGTTAAAAGTCATAAAATTACTACAATTCCACAATAAGCATTTAATTCCCTTATCAGAATCAGCGGTTTACATATAAGTTAACCATTTAAAGCTATATTAGGTCTTATTTTGGAAAGGAACAGTATGAAATACAACAATCAATTTCACTATTTGTCACCAAACACACAAAGTAGCCACACAGGTGGTTAGCTTAACACGGTTAGCTTAATACAGTTTTCCATATGAACTCGTGATATTTCATGTTTCTTAATTGTTCAGAGAGGTCTTGTAAGTCTGCCTGTCCAGACTGTGTCCACGTCAAATCACTCTGGTCACTTTTAAAAAGGATGCGGGAAAAACATAAAAGTGCATGGCCGTCCCACAGGCTGTCAGCCAGGACTTCGGCACCAGTTCCAGGCGCCCCAAAGCCATTAATTTCGGCGATGCTGATTGGCCAAATATTTATTAATCTTCCTTAGCAACATTATTGAATTGGTTATTTTGCTGAAGAGAAACGATATGTTCTGTGGGTGGAAATGCACTGTTGAATGAGAGTCAACTGCTGGAAGTGTTGTTTTAATAATTCATATTACATGTAGCCACATACTATTAAGTAAAACTGACATTGATAATACTTTAAAAAAATATATATATAAATATAAATATTATGACTTTCCCCCTCCACATCTAGGGAGGGTAACGCCTGAGCGCCCCCTATGGGCCGGCCGCCACTACAGCAAGGATGGCTGAGCGTCAACATTCTTGTGTGATATGCTCAAACAGAACCTCAACGATGCACATGTTTCCCAATAACCCAGAGAGAGGAGAAGAAGTGCTGTTATACAGGTTTAATGTCTGTTTGGACAGTGGTAACACTCGCTATCTTAGCAAAGTTCCAGTTTTTATCCCTTTGGACAATGCTAGCCCTTGCTAGCCTAGCTAAATTCGCGCCATGAGGCTAAAATTTGTCAATAACAGCTTTCAGCAAGATGTCTGGTTGTAGAGAAAACCAACACAAAATACAACACAAAGCGTATTTTAGCTAATTATATTATGAAATGAAAAAGTTCAGAGCAATGGGTAACTCCCTGGGGAGCTAAAAGCACTAACATGGGCTCCATGATTCACTATGATAAGATGATGAAAATTAGGATTACTGCAAAATAAAAACAAAGCTGGTATTTTTCTGTTTTACCAAACACATTTAAGATTATTAAAGTTATGTGCGTAATCTATGTAAGACAGGTTCTCATTTGGTAGCTGTTAGCCAATCAGTGTCAAGCTGACTAGCATGTTGAATATTCATGAGAACTGGCGCAAATCGAGCTGAGTCTACCAGCAGGCTTTCTATACCATGCTGGAATGGCTTGAAACAAAGTAACCAAGGCATTTTCTCACAAAAAAATGTTACAGAGTCCGTTGTAGAACTTCAGACAGTCACAAAAGTAGTTAAACACGTGTGGTAGGGCACCTTTAACTAAAAGGTGCTCAGATATAGTTCACTGTATTTTTTTAATTTAATCAATTATACTGGGTGTTCATTGAAGTGTGACAGTAAGGCTCTTTCTAAAAAAGGTGCAAAAGAGACAGTGCTCATAACAGCTAAAATAACAAGGCAGAGTGGTCTTGTGGCCCAAGCCACAAGAGGAGAAAGGGAATGCATTGCATGAATATATATACACAAACAAGCTTTAGGTCGATAGGCTGTGATTAGCAGTTGCATCTGCAAAGACAGAAAAACCAGCCACAGAGCTGGTGCCAGAGATGGGATATCAGGTGCTTTAGAGAGCTTTATAAGATTCTCTGTGGAGGGAAGAGCGGTCAAGATCACCTCACGACAGAGCAAGAAAGAAAGACAACCCTTTAGATTTGATTTCAAGACATTACCAAGTTCACGCCATAGTAGTCCCAGTGGATACCTTGTTAGATTATCCCTTAAAATAAAGTTGTCCTTCCTTTTGGACTGGGTGTTAAGTTAATGCACTGAGTTAGTATTGTTCATTTGCACTTCTAACGTTGCATTCATTGTTGTTACCTTAATTTCCATTTGCATTTCTACTTATAGGCATTTGATGTGTGGCATTAAAATTAGGTTAGAACTGTGAGATAAATTTGTATATTTGCATAGCTATCCACTTTGCAGTCAAAGATCCAATATAGTTCAAATGTTACACTGCGTGCATTTCATGTGCGAGTGTTTTATATTCGCTTAACAAGTATAGCCGTATTGGGTTAAAGCTGTATACAGTTAGTATGAATCTTTGCTGATTTGTTTATGTTATTATTCTTTTGTTCAGAAAAGGTATGGATAGTTCTAATACAGTTAAAGCATCCATTGTTTTGTTTTGTTGTTTTGTTGTTTTATGTTTTTTTGCACTACTTTGGGCTTTTATATCCACTCATGTAATTGCAAACACATAGGTGTGTTAATTGTTCATCATTGTTAATTGTTCATGTCTCTCAGATGTGCACATCACTCAATCTGAGAAATAATTGTTGTCAAACTATCAACTGTTGTAGAGAGTTGCATATGTCAGATATGAAGAAAAATTCCAAAGTTTTTCATTCTTCTGTGTGTACGCACAAAAACTTTGTACATGAGGCGTGACTTGTAGCAACTGTCTCCCTGGTCTAAACCAAGTGGAGCTTGGCCATCATGGGAAAATGGAGAATAATCATTGCTATATGTAAGGATATAGGTAAGGTAGGTAAGACTTCTGGTTAGAGGTATCCTAATCAGAAGTCTCACGTGGTTGTCTCTTTTTGATATTTTTCAAGAAATATAAAACTGGGAAGAGGCCCTTAGGCAAACCAAGAACGTACAAGAGAGATACCACTTCTGGCCTGGAAATGCATTGGGTTTCCCCGGGAGAGCTCCAGAGTCCCACAGGGGAGAAGGATTTCTGGGTTTCCCTCCTGCATCTGTGACCTGTCTTCAGATGAGTGGAATGGATGTGCAATAAAATGACTCGACTGGAAGGATGTTGTCTTTTTTTACATGATTATATAGCCCTCCGCAGTGTTTCAATAGTTTGGAGAGGTCAGGGTTAAGGTGGGATCCCCGAAGAATTTTGGAAAATGAACATTTAACTGTTCTTTACTGATGGTATGAGATTTGGTTACAAATAATGCAGCAGACGTTTAAAAATAGTATAAGAAAGAAAGAACATAATCAGATATATTTCTGAGACTCTGCGTGTCCACCTTTATGAGCGTGCACGACTCAATTCGAGATTTTTTTTTTTTTTGTCTGGATTCTTGATGCGAAAAACAGACTGCGTCAGGCAACTTCACATTTAATTTACTTTTCCATACTGGTAAATACCTGGAGGAC
The DNA here is from genome assembly GCA_013363375.1 of Menidia beryllina. Taxonomy (NCBI): domain Eukaryota; kingdom Metazoa; phylum Chordata; class Actinopteri; order Atheriniformes; family Atherinopsidae; genus Menidia; species Menidia beryllina. Next base: position 11,492,749 of record JABUIW010000214.1, read on the forward strand.
ACATAGCATGCATGAATACGCCTACTGAAGCATGCAGTCACTGTTTGCAGTGTGGAAATATCTATGTAAAGTGGAATAAAGACAGTAAAGGTTTGAACTAGTCATACATATGCCCAAAAGCAGTAGGAATATTTATTTTCTGTTTACCATGCTTTCAGGATAGATATGGAATACTTCTGGCTGTGTAGCACCTTGAAACACAGAGTGGTACTTCAGGGCAGTGTTTCCCAACCCTGGTCCTCTAGGTACACTGTCTTGCATGTTTTCCAAGTTTCCCTTATCCAGCACACTTGATTAAAATGAATGGGACTTTCTACTGCAGAGCACAAAAGTGGTCCCATCTATTTCAATCAGATTAGAGCATGCTGGGTAGTGCGCCTAGAGTACCAGGGTTTATGGTTTTGTTTTGTCATGTTTTGGTCTTGTCGTTTCCTGTTTTATTTTGAAATAATAACACACCTCTTGTTTGTGATTACTTGCTCTTTGTTTTGTGCCAGAGTGTTCGGTTCATGCTGTTCAACCTAGCACATCGCCACAGACCCAGTCTTATCTCTGTTTAATCGGATTGCGAACTTATTCGTTTCCTCTAGGGCAAGTGATTTGGTGTTATAGTTTTCATAGTTTCTACCAAGTTTCCTAGAGAGTTATATAACCTCCCTTTGAATTGTTAATAAAGTCTGCTCCTTGATCGACGCCCTGCATCTCGTCTAAGTCCTGACCTGACAGTATTGTGTTTATAGTTTTTATAGTTCCTACCTAGTTTCCTAGCGTGTTTTTGTCCCCCCCTGTTAGAGTATCTTATTTTTAGCGTTAATAAAGTCTGCTCATTGATCGATGCTCTGTATCTGAGTCCTCTTTTTAGTCTAGGCCTGAGACAGGTTTGGGGAAAAACTGCTTTAGGGACTGCTTTAGCAAACCTACTAATGGACCACAGCCCGTTCATGACTATTAAAAATGTTTCTTGGATGGGAGATAGGTGATGCACGCATTGGTCATTTTTCTTCCTGCATCTGCCAAAACCAAAACTCTCATCTCAGCTCTCATTCACTGCTGTCATGGAAGACTTACAGTATTAACTGGAAAAGCAGAAGGGAGATCATAACACTGGAGCTGACCAACAGTTCCTTTATCATGCTTTTATCTATGAATAATACGTCAATGTGAGTTTTTTTCTTCTGTTAACAATCTTCAGAAAACACAACCACTGTCTACTTTATAACGACCTGTGCTAGTTTAATAGTCAACAATTGCAAGTCAAGTCAACGTAACTAGGAAGTTGACTTCATCTGAGCACATCTTAGCAACTAATCGAGTTCTTTGTTATTAACCATCGTCATAAAACAACACAGATCTGATCTGTGACATCACCTAACTCAACTTCAGTCTTTCTTCACCAGTAAGTTCAAACTGAGAAGGAAAACTACCATTTCAACAATATAAAAAATGTTTAAACCGTTTTTCCAAATCTAAATAATTTATGTTATTATCGAATGCTGTTGTGTCATCAACAGGAATAGCTAAGTCATATATCAATCTTGACAGTTGTAGGCACAGTACTCTTATTCTAACTGGGGATCTTTTTAGTTAAATAACTTCTGTGGTTGTTTAAGTTGCTTATCCTTTCAGGAAAATTATTTTATTGTGGAGGGAAAGCAAGAATTAAATTTGATTTTAATTTGGCTTTGGTAAAACAGCATTCATTCATTAAATCTCCAGTGTTTATATTCAACTCCTCTGCAGGGAGACGCTGCCAGAATTTTGGAAACCTTGTGTGATATCCAGTAAATATCCAGTATTCCTTCTCTTGCCTGACCATGTCTTCGTCTCACGGATTTCCCTGTTTTGCCTTACCCATGTTGCATCTCCGTTTTCTGGTTAACCACCTTGTTTTTGCCCCTGGACTTCTGCCGCGCCTCTGGATCTGGACGACTACCTTGTTTCTGCCCCGGACTCCAGACTCGCCTAGCCTTCTGGTTACCAGACTAACTGGTTTACGACCCTGCCTGTCTGGGATAATTCCTCAATCAACGCCCTGACCTCTGCCAACGGTGTTTACCGCACTGCTGAGCAACCTCACCTTCGTCCCTTGATTCGCACAGACTCTGAGAAGGTTAGTGTCTTTCCAGTTAATTTCTCGCATCTTCGTCAAAGCTATTTCAAGCCCCTAACAAATCTCCCCATTCCCAGCGGTTCCTGGTCCATGGTAGGTTACTTCCTGTGTTCCTACGTTTCAGTCCAGAATAAACCCAGTGTTAAAAGTCTGTCTCTGGGGGAAATTCTGGGTCCTTTGTCCTGAGCATTACAGTATTACTATTGTGTAAGATTTTTTTGAATACATATTTATGCTGAGTAAAATATGAGGGTTTTATATTTTCATCCACTTTTCCTGTTATCACACTGTATATTATCCTATTAGTGGGATTGACATACTTCCCAACAGCACTTTTGAACCAGATGCAGTTATTGCGGGAAAAAAAAGAAAAAGAAAAGGAAGATATATGTCTCTGTAGCAGTTGAAATCATGACTGGCCAGACTATTGTCTGGGGAAAAAAGCTATCTGCATTACAGGAAAAGGTTTGAAAAATGGTAAAATATCTAAAAAGAGAGGTGAAAAAAGGGAAAGATTGAATCAGAGCATGTTTTTAGCATGTCAGCACTCAAATTGAACACACTGCAAGTCACCCACTGAACAAGCTCAATGCTATATTAGGAGAGATAGTTTACTTGGTGAAAGCAAGACTCTATCCAGTAGAACTTACAGTAACTGCTCTAATTCTGCTCCCCAATCCATGACATACAGTAAATCGAATTAAAAACGACATAGTTGAAGTTTTGTTTAGCTTTCCATATAATGGGTCTGCCACTGTATCTTTGTGTCATATTTTAGACATTGTTAATTCTCCTTCCTCCAACTTTTGGTCATAAATACAGATTTCAACAACATATTTGTGTGGTGGGAAACAATACATATAGTAAGGCATGACAAATATCAGCTGTAATAAAAAGGTAATGTTCTTATTAAAAGATACCAAACACAATTTAACTCTGAATTTATTATGCTTTATGGTAATGTTGTAAAAGACTGAGATAATACCTCAGTTTTATTACTAGAGTGCAGTCTAGGGAAATCGCAGAATAAACAGTCAGAGAGAGATGTTCTTATCCTTCTTCCTCAATTTTCTCACAACTTATTGCAGCAGTAACATACGTGTGACTATATATTAGATTTATCAACAGCAGAAATTTTATGTTTTCCGCTAAAATTCAGTAATCTCCACAAAAAATTGATAAAATGGCAAACAAAATATCAGGACCTTATGGCTCTTCTGTTAAATGCGGAGAGCTATCAAGTTAATTATACCATAGAATAGCTTAAGTTAATCATATATTGCCATAGTTACCAAAGACATCAGTACCATCACATGAACACAGTTTTTATAGAACTTCACTTGAAATCCAAATCAACTTTCCAGTTACCATTGATTTTCATTAATAAAGACAGAACTGAAGACAGTTAAAAAAGTCCTTGCTATTAGATTAGAATAAGTTAAACCTTTTTAATAACTTAATCAGAACAACTGGTTTAATCAAAAATAGAAATGGCTAAAACACCCCCTGTAATTATTATATTCATCACAATTAAGTTATCAAAATGTTAATTAAGAAAAAACCTTAAAAATAATTCATGTATTTCCTAAAACAACGCTCCCGTTTAAATTAATTTAGTACAATTTTACCCACAGGTCCAGTCTTCCACTTTCATTTGTTGACTGTCTTGTTACAAAGCCACCATAAATACAAAGATCACTGGAGCCATAGATCAACAACCTATATTCAGTAGTTCATCATACCCTCTGATACAGTAAATTGCTCACAACACTTGATTCAGTAACCTCCATGTTGTACTGGAATAATAAGAAATAAGACATCTCCCTAACAGCATTAAAAAATATAGATTCATGTAATTTACATCTTTCTTTTATGAGGATCAATGTTTAAGGAACAAATTAAGAAAAGACATTCAAGGGAATCCCTTTAAAAAAATGCTTGAAAGCAAGAATCCTTGTTAGAATTTCTATACAGACATCGTAATTTGTGCAGAAATGAAACCCTCCAGAAGGCTTATCAGTGTTTTCTTTTTTGCCACTTTATTACTCCAACAAAAGCGGAGAGGAGCAATAATATAACAGTCGTATTAAGCCAAATTTCCACTAGACATCAACACAATGGGCATTGAAGAACGGCAGTTATTGTTGTGTATCTACAAATACATGAAAATACACAGTATTCTTTGTTGACAGCAAATGTCAAATGAGCTTTGGGAGTCCTGCCAAAGGCACTGCTACAGCTTGGCAGATATCTGACTAATACTAACTTCTCATGCATGTGTTCACACGCTATGTGTAATACCGTGTGCACCACCTTACTCATGTGCCATGTTTTATGTGTGTGTGTATGCGTAAGTACTGTTGGGGCACTCTGAATTAATACTACCGTAGGGCTGAAATAAACGTTGGTTTCATGGGGCCTGGATAATTGCTAATAGCTACTACTACAGACATTGTACACACATGATTTACAAACACAGTCGATGCACTGGCAGATTCACACATGCTTCATTGGCCCAGCCTGGGCGCTGCTCATTAGTTGCTGAGGCATAACAGTGAAAACTGGGTTACTGCTTTGCAAGCACACATATACATCAGAAAAACTTAGACACTTACACATAAAACACACAGCAATCATGACCAGCTAATAAGCGGACTAAAGTGAAGAGAAAATGAGGGTGTTTCATCCTTAATTTTCAACCATCATTCACATTTTTTCCAATATGTTGTGAGTATGTCTTTCAATCCCTACCATGAGATTTTATGTCACAGATATCACTCTTATCATAGTTTTTTTTTGTCCACTAGTTCTTTGGGGGAAAAAGACTAAACAGAATGGAATTATTTGGCCCACATGTTGATTATGTCTCCACAAAGGATTACTGTAATTTACTTTATTTTGGCCTGGACCACTCACTCCGGCACCACCTGCAGTTGGTACAAAACGCAGTTCCTCGGCTCCACACCAGCAGACACAAGCATGACCAAATATCCCCTTTCTTGGCTTTGCTGCACTGGTTACCCATTTTTTTTATAATAGATTTTTAAATTGTGTTGTGTTGTAAAGCTCTTTATTTAGCCCCCCAGTATCTAACTGAGCTCAGAGTTGAAAGATATCTAGTTCTTTGAAATCATAGGATGTTATTACCTTTAAGAATATTTCACATTTCACATTTTAAGAATATTTGTTTTGCTTTGTTTACTTGTGGTATTGGGATGTTCCAATATAGTAAAATGTAATATAATTTATTCTTTGGCAAAACATGACACAGTGTTCAGTGCTTGATTTAAAGCTGTGTAATTGAGCAATCAACATGAGGTTAGGGCAGGAAATAGATAGCCTTCAAACACCACAGGCCCGAGGCAGGACTCGTTGGGAATAAAAACATCTTGGTTTGTCTATGGTACATACTGTTTTGGGGCTTCAATTATGATTAGTCCTCTTTCCCCTCTTCCCTATTTGTGTACTGCCTGAAGCATTCACTTTATAGTTGTTTGCTGCGGGGCATCTCAATGGGCTCTTGGACCTTTGTCTTTAAACAAGCTGGGCTTGACATCAATAAAGTTGAACCATTCACATTGAAGATTTAAAGCTGAGAGGAAACACAAAATATAATGAGAAAAACCTTGCCCAGAGAGAAAAAAAGAAATCCATTCAATTCAATTATATTATTCAATTACAGTTAATCATCAGAGACATGAAAGAAAAGATGTCTGCTTGTATTCATTTCTTAATTTACTTTGAGGGAAACAATGATAAAGGGTTTTTAGCCAATAGCACAAATCCTCTAAGGGTGATGAGACACCTCGGTTACCTGAGGTCAGAGTAACATGATGCTGGCTGGTCACAGACAAACGAGTTGCTAAAGAAGGTGATTACTGTGGAGCAGTGGGCTATTTGTCCAGATTTACCAGCAGTTACAGGGTGAAGAATCACATCCCCCCACATTATCAGATTTGAGA
>JABUIW010000214.1:11508820-11548628 GCA_013363375.1 Menidia beryllina
GAAAAGGCCTGTTGTGCCTTACCTGTCAGAACACACTGCAATAACAACAAACGTGTAGAATCTGACCAACCACGAGTTTCTGCTAAACGCTCAAACAAAGAGAAAAAAATCTCTGGGTCCTTTTCATTAAACCTAGGAACCAGCCTCAAGTCACTCAGTTCATCTGACCTTGTTCCTGAATACACCCCCAGGGGCCGCTCAACACCACCCTCCAGCTTGCCTTCTCTTATAAGCTGAAGTTTTTGTCTCTCTAAATCAAGTCTAGCCTTTTCCAGCTCCTGACGTAGTCTTTCAGCATTTAACTTTAACAAAAGCAATTCCTTTTGCTGCTCAAAAGACAAAAAAGTGGCACTTGCCATAGAAGGCAGAGACGAGTCCACAGACACAAAAGGTTTGACTAAACCAGGCTCCAACAAACCAAGTTCAAACAACTTGAGCTTCAAATTACTTTTAATGTGCTCTTTAAGTTTCTGTGTGCTACCAATATCCACATTATAATGCTCTGCTATCATTATAAGCTGCCTTTTAGTACACATGTCCAAACCATTTTCACATGGCGACTCAATAAAGTTTTCAACCACTTCATCCATGGTTACCAATTACCAAAGAGAGACAAATAGAAGCTTACGTTACAATTTACTAATGCGCAACTACAAGCCTCCGACAACAGCCACAAGACAAAGTGTCCCCGCTAACTACCTAGCCCCAAAAAACTTACAAACTCATCCCTAGTCTTCGTGAGGCGTAGCGGTGGGTTTTTATGCATTTACAAACCAGTGGCAGGGTAAAGGCAACCAGCACGCCGGCAACCCCTCGAAACCACGGAATGCTCCCGAGCCGATGAAGGGAAAGGGGAAAGGGAAGCTCTACCCGCCGTACCTCCACACTAGAGAGTGACGCGGTGAATCACCTGTTGGGAAACGATGTAAAGCCTACAAGGGAACACCTGTCCAAACTTCACCGTAGTGCACATTAGAAGCCAACACTTACCTTCTATATCTTCTCACAAACAAACGATCGCCGCCAAAACCACGGAAATAAAGTCCCGTTCCTGCACGAAACTGTTTGACTTACCGGCGTGTCTCCCCAAGAGCGCACAACTATCCACTTAAGGAAAATGACTTCACGGGCTTTCCCCGCAACCACCAATCAAAACACTGACAACTCAGTCCAAAAGCCTGAAGCCGACAAGCTACAAGAGTCATCCAAGCGCTCACAACTAAACCGTAATATGTTTCAGAACCACGGTAAAAACTAAATGCAATAACCAAATCAACCAAAACCATAGGAACGAGCCCCCAATTTGTTATGACTGGCTCAGGTCATAACAAGAATGGTAGACAATGCCGTTTTAAAGTGCAAGGAAAGTAACATTTATCTCTGTCAAATCAGGATAAACACAAACTAGGATGAGGTATGAGTGTCAGTGTCATGTAAATGCTTGGATGTGTTGGATGTATGTATGCGAAGGTGATGAGATGCGAAAACAAAGATAAACTCAAATGTGCATAAGGAGGAGTTGACAGCAGCAGCGCTGAGCAGCAGCTGTAGCGCACGAGTGGCAGGAGAGACCGAACAGAGGAAAGAGGAGGAGCTTAAATAAGCTCTGTGCTCCAGATCCACTGCCAACGTGACCCTGCAAAGGGGAGGAGCAAACACAGGCACGGCCCAGCACAAATAATACCCCGCCCACAAGGCATAGGGCCGTAACACCAATAACACTCTCACGCACACACATTTAACAGACATATTAAGAAAAGGCAAGAACTCCTAATCAATGTACTTTGGTGACACTCAACACTTTTGTGGCAGTGATTGTTGGTCCAAGACCTGTCATGCACACTGTATTTTCAGGGTACTTTTTTGCTTTACCCTCCAACAACGTCTGAGTTCCTAACAACATATAGTTTAGTTTACACTTTAATTGGTCTACTTTTTAAAAAATACATGGTTAGTTCTTTAAAATAAAAATGATTTATTCAATCTTCATGACAAATGATCTCAGGAAACAGCCTCATGAAATTTTTCGATTGAGCTATTCAAAAATATGGATGTGGTGGTTAGCACTGTCCCCGCACAGCAAAAGACTAAAATCTCTTTGGGACCAGGGGACCTTCAGCGTGGATTTTTGATGAACTCCCCATGTACAGGGATTGGACAATGAAACTGAAACACTTGGTTTTAGACCACAATAACATATAAGTATGGTGTACGGCCTCCTTTTGCGGCCAATACAGGGTCAATTCGTCTTGGGAATGACATATACAAGTCCTGCACAGTGGTCAGAGGGATTTTAAGCCATTCTTCTTGCAAGATAGTGGCCAGGTCATGACGTGATGCTGGTGGAGGAAAATGTTTCCTTACTCGCGCCTCCAAAACACCCCAAAGTGGCTCAATAATATTGAGATCTGGTGAATGTACAGGCCATGGGAGATTTTCAACTTCACTTTCATGCTCATCAAACCAATCTTTCACCAGTCTTGCTGTGTGTATTGGTGCATTGTCATCCTGATACACGGCACCTCCTTCAGGATACAATGTTTGAACCATTGGATGCACATGGTCCTCCAGAATGGTTCGGTAGTCCTTGGCAGTGACGCACCCATCTAGCACAAGTATGGGGCCAAGGGAATGCCATGATATGGCAGCCCAAACCATCACTGATCCACCCCCATGCTTCACTCTTGGCATGCAACAGTCTGGGTGGTACACTTCTTTGGGGCTTCTCCACACCGTAACTCTCCCGGATGTGGGGAAAACAGTAAAGGCGGACTCATCAGAGAACAATACATGTTTTACACTGTCCACATCCCAAGATTTGCGCTCCTTGCACCATTGAAACCGACGTTTGGCATTGGCATGATTTACAAAAGGTTTGGCTATAGCAGCCCGGCCGTGTATATTGACCCTGTGGAGCTCCTGACGGACACTTTTGGTGATGTGCACATATAATTCTGCCGTGATTTGGCCAGCCGTGGTTTTATGTTTTTTGGATACAATCCGGGTTAGCACCTGAACATCCCTTTCAGACAGCTTCCTCTTGCGTCCACAAGTTAACCCTGTTGGATGTGGTTCGTCCTTCTTGGTGGTATGATAACATTACCCTGGATACCGTGGCTCTTGATACATCACAAAGACTTGCTGTCTTAGTCACAGATGCGCCAGCAAGACGTGCACCAACAATTTTTCCTCTTTTGAACTCTGGTGTGTCACCCATAATGTTGTGTGCATTGCAATATTTTGAGCAAAACTGTGCTCTTACCCTGCTAATTGGACCTTTACAGTCTGCTCTTATTGGTTCAATGTGCAGTTAATGAAGATTGGCCACCAGGCTGGTCAAATTTAGCCATGAAACCTCACACACTAAAATGAGAGGTGTTTCAGTTTTCTTCCAGGTTTTTCGGCTTCCTCCTAATTTCCAAAAACACGCGTGGTGGGTTAATCAGGGACTCTAAATTGCCCCAAAGAGTGACAGTGTGCATGCATGGTTGTTCATTGAGCAATTACACATGCACATGATTACCAGTGTTGGGTAAGTTACTTTAAAAATGTAATCCGTTACAGTTACAAGTTACCGTGTTTAAAATGTAATTGTAGTGTAACTTTTTCGATTACTTTTAAAAAGTAATGTAACTAATTACTTTTGATTACTTTATGATTACTTTAAGGTTATAATGAGTATTAACCCATGATCAATTTTAGCATGTTATTATTAGCTATTGGCCGCAGCTAGCAGTTCAAGGCTAACGTCACGTTAATGATCATAAACAACGTAAATAAATACATAAATAAATCGCAGCGACGGCAGGTCAGTCGTATCCGGATACAACATTTTAGTATCTATACTTGTTTAAGTATCGATTCTTTTGACAACCCTAGTCTGAAATGTAGGACATGTCCGGGAAAAAGAGGAGTTGGGTAGGCTAGGTAGGCTAGGCTAAGCTAGGCTAGGCTAGGTCATAGACATCGATAAACGTTTGTCATGCATTAACACCAAACAGTCAAATATTAGTAAATCAATACGCTTTGTTTATCAGTGAGTTGCATATTTTGCAAAGGTTTTTCTCTATATTTTTTCAAAAATGTAACTAAATTTGTAATTCTTAATATTTTCGGAAGTAACTGTAACTGAATTACATATTTTCTCATTGTAACTGTAACGAATTACACTTACTCTTTTTTTGTAATTAAATTACGTAACGTCGTTACATGTAATCCGTTACTCCCCAACACTGATGATTACATACAAGTATTATTAAAAAACGTTGTTGGTTCTAGAGGTGTACTCACCTATAAATGAGGGTGCAACTGAAGACCAAAAGTTTTTGAACAGTTAATTGGTTTGAATTCTTTTATGACCTTATGTGAAGGTGACATAAGATGTTTAGTCAAGAAAGCTGAGCATGTTATAGTGTATACATATTTTTTCAAGCTGTTAATTTCATCCGATATCTTTCTGCTTAATTCTAGCACGGTGCTATAAAAAAGTAGCAGTCTTAGGCAAAAGGCATGGTATACCATAAACAAGTTGCCAGTCCATCACATGGCCACACAGACACAAACATCCATGCACGCAAACACTTATTTCTACTAGCAAATTCTTCACAAACCCAATATGAATGCTTTGGGCCTGTAAGAGGAAGACTGGGTACCTGGAGAAAACTAACACATAAATGAAGAGAACATTGAAAGTCCACACAGAAAAGTCCTCCTGCCAGTATTGGAACCATCTTGCTGTGAGGTGACAGCACTAACCACAAAACCACCATCCAGCCCCATAGATAAAAATAAAGGGCTGGCTATTTTCAGAAAAATTAATAAGAAACAAAGGGTGATATAAGGGGTGATAAGGCAATAACAGCAAATACTTCTAGAAATCTCCACAGTCAACAATTTAATACCATGGCAGAAACTGAACAGGGAAACATGATAGATTAAACTTGAATTTAAAAAATTGCAATTGCTCTAACAATGACTATTATTTAGTGTATATTAACAAGCATATAACTCTGTCATTACTTTGCAGATCTGAAATGTTTGGATGTTTGAAAAATGTTAGGATTCGTCAACGCTTATAAGTAAATAATTAATATCTGATATGCTACCATTTAATTGAATTATTTAGTTACGAATTTTTCTTTGGTGCAGGCTAGTGAATAACAAGGCTGTATTTACAACTGTTCTACTTCATGTTGATTACATGTGAGCTGCAGAGAAAAAAGAAAGAAGAAGTAGATGCACTCTCACAGGTCTGTTATGCATCCAGCATTTAAAAAATTGTTTATATGTCATAGATTTTGGGAAATTGTGGCCTTTTGTTGTGTCTGTTCTGCTTGGAGAGAGTGCATTATTCTGTTGCAAAGGACCAAAGGGGACATTTATAAGATGCTTCATATATCACTGGGGGTGTGGAAGAAGAGGCAATGACAGCTGGAATTGCTTTAAGGAGACGGAAAGAGATAAATGAGGTGGGTGGGGCTGGACAGTGAAAGTTTTAATAGTGTTGATATATAACCACGTCTGCTTGTGCTATGTGTATGTTTGTGCATTACTTACACAACAGACTTTGGTAAATTAGATTGTGAGCAAAGGGCACAAGACAACAAGTAAACTCCCAAGTGTAGCTATCCATGATGCAACTGCCTTCCTCATATTATCTTTCGATATTTAAAATCAGAACATTTCTTTTATTTTTCTACTTCCAGGCCTGTAACATTTGTTGAAGCTAGATGGCAAGTTTTTGGCAAACAAGTAATGTAGTTTTAAGCAAGTGAATAAAAAAAAGACAACATTCAAACATAAGATACTAAACATAAGAAAGATCCGGCCGTACCTAACACAACATGCTACCAGCTCCTGGTGCAGTCTATGGTCATCTCCCGCCTTGACTATTGCAACGCACTCCTGATTGGTCTCCCAGCCTGTACAGTAAAACCTTTACAAATTATCCAGAACGCGGCGGCATGTCTGGTCTTCAATCAGCCCAAAAAATCTCACGTCACCCCTCTGTTCATTGAACTCCACTGGTTACCTCTGGCTGCCCGTATCAAATTCAAGTCCCTGATGCTAGCCTACAAAGTGCTTAAGAGTATGGCTCCCATCTACTTGAATCCTCTTGCAAAGGCTTATGTCACAACTCGATCACTCCGGTCATCAATGGATTGTCGTCTAACAGTGCCTTCACCACGCTTAAGACAATCCAGACTGTTTGCATGTGTCGTTCCAAGATGGTGGAACGACCTACCAAGCGCCACAAGAACAGCAGAGTCCCTGTCTGTCTTCAAGAAACTCTTGAAGACCCACCTCTTCAAAGAGCATCTCCTATCCTAATCCTAACTCGTACCTCTACACCCCCCACAACTCCTTCTGTGGTCCCCTCTACCTCTATCTCTTGCTGTCACCACTGACTCTGATCAGTGTTTCTCCTCTATATAGCTTATTGTCATACTGATGAGAAATTTAATATTGTGTCTACTCTGTAAGTCGCTTTGGATAGAAGCGTCTGCCAAATGCATAAACATAAACAACATAAACAAATGACCACACGACATTCAAGAGGCTTATTGGCTAACGACTGGAATACAGTCAAATTTATATATATTGGGACATCAACACAATTTAATCTTTTAAGCTATATACACCACCACAATGGATATTAAATCCATTTAAAAAGATGTGCTTTAACTGCAGAATTTCAGCTTTAATTTAAGAGTATTTACATTCAGATTGGGTCAACAGTGAAGGAATTACAACCGTTTATATATGTGCCCCCCACTTTTTAAGGGAACAAAAATAATGAGACAAATTAACAATGTGTTTCATTTAGCAGGTGTTTTTATCCAAAGCAACTTACAAAGTAGGGGGGCACCGAGAGTTGAACTGGGAAGCTCTTGATCTGCAGTCAAATGCTCTACCACTCAACTACCCCCTTTCTTTATGCCCCAGGCTTTTAATTTTTAATGATTGGTTGTACATTTTTACTCAGTCAATTACAGCCTGAAGTCTGGAATGCATAGACATTATCAAACGCTTTAGGTTTCATCTCTGGTGATGCTCTGGCAGACCTTGACTGGGAATGTATTCAATTCCTGTTTGTTCTTAGGGCATTTTCCTGTCAGTTTCGACTCAAGCAAGTGAACTGCATGCTTAATCTGATTCAGGTCAGGTGATTGACTTGGCCATTGCATAACATTCCACTACTTTGCTTTAAAAAACTCTTTGGTTGCTTTAGCAGCATGCTTTGGATCATTGTCCGTCTGCAGTGTCCGTCTTTTTCTCCCTTAAGAAGTGGGAGGCACATATGCAAATAGTTGTAATTCCTACACCATTGACCCAATGTGAATGTAGATACTCTCAAATTAAAGCTGACATTCTGCAGTTAAAGCACATCTTTATTCAAATTTTGTTTTAAATCCACTGTGATTGTATATAGAGCCAAAAATATTACAGTTGTGTTGATATTATGTTGATTATATTTATCAACCTGTATCAAGCACTCCTTTACTTTCCACTGATTAGTTTCCATTCTGAGAAAGTTATCAAATCATAGAGGATGGGCTTTTTTATTCTGAAACTTTTAAACTATTCACCTCTTAGCCCTCTCCTCTTACAGGCAACTTTTCATGCCGCTTTTGACTGTCAGTGTTTCAACTAGGAACAAACACTTTAAATATGACCCGCTGATCAAAGTTCTAAAAGACCATTAAGTGTTTCCTCTTTTCTGGTTGAGGTAATGGCGTGTTGCTATACTGTGTGGGCAAAGAATAACCCTCGGCAGGGAGTGGTATAAAAACGGATTACATTTATTTTATTCCATTCTATCACACCCAGGAATCCCAACATTTACACTTAGTTATATATATGAATAACTATAGTTAGTTTAACCATTTAACTCACTGTATCTGTTCCATCTTTTTTTTTTCTGTGGTTCTCTGTTTGTTTGCTATGTCTGAGTATTTATGGAAATCGCCACACCCTCCTGATTTGAGTATTGTCACTGCACTACAGTATGCATCTAGGAGGCTGGTTGAGAGAAATATTTAATCACTACTTAATGAAATTACATGGAAGGTAGTTTGGCTATGTGGAAGAAGCTTCTTAGATCTGTGTAAATTCAGTTTTTAGTTATTTATGGTATTCTAATTAATTTCTAAATGTTTCATTTATGCATATTATTATGAAAAATATAAACTGTAATTCACAACAACAATCAAGAAATGTCATCATCATTTTGATTTAAACCTCTTGGCAAACTGTGAAACAAAACTGTGGATAGTATAAAGACATGCATGAAATGTTTATTTCTTTAATTTTACATATTTCACTCAATTATTTCCAAACTATACACAGAGTTAGTAGTTTTTAAATGAGTATGTGCTTGTACATATTTACCCACGCAGCCATTTCCCTTCATTGTGGAGCTAATGATTTAGAGTTTTTTAAGGATCTTTCCAGCTCATTTAACCAACATTACATCTCAACTAGACTTACTGATCGCATAAAACCGTACAACAAAAAGGCCACTATAGAAGTGAAAAACTATGGAGTAGCCAACACTCACATGCCTAAATGACTTGTATACAGTCATTCAACCGAAAACTGAGGGAAATGCTTAACTTGAATAGAAAAAAAAAAGTCAGATCCTTTCAAAACAAGAGCTAATGTAATGTCTACGTGGTTTAATCTTGTCTGTTTTATTGGTGCACGAGGAGAAATAAAACATTATTTCGAGTTTTTATTTTATCTGTTGAGGTATTTTAATTTTAACTGTGAAATAGTTAAGAATGTCAGGTTAGATATTTTTCCTCAGTCTAATTGACATTTAATTACAAGGGATAATACACTCCCAACAAAAGTTGGGACACTGTAAAACATAGATAAAACTGAATCTTACAAATGTATGATAATGATAACAGAAAATCAATCAAATGATAAACAAAAAAAACAAACAAATTGCTTGCAACATATCTCTACACAACAGAAATATCTGAAGCCACCTGAAACTACATAGGGTAATGGACAACAAGTCAGAAACATTAGTATGAAATGTATCCCACAGAGGTGTTCAGAGTGTTCAGAAGCAGACATGAGCAGGCGTTTAGCTATCTAAAAAAAAGTAGTCCTATAAACTGTGAAAAGATTGCAATACTGGTTCCTCAAGTAAATAGCTCCCCTAAAAAAGAAAATACTTCAACAAAGACGGCTAGCTTCATGGTTAACCCGATTCTTTAGTTGGAAACCTGAGAATATACCAGAGAAGACCAAAAGTCCAAAAACGAAATATATTTGACATTGTTAAGTATATCAGCTGGGGTCCTCACAGACAAAAACCTCTCTCTGGGTTTCAGTCCCTCAAAAGGAGGACTGGACACAACCAAGTCCTATTGGCTAGTTACCTCTAAGACTAACAAGCCGGGTCCTAATTCATGTTGATGACATTGGAATGTGGTACCAAATGGTGTGTATTTGTTGACCTAAAGACGTGGATCTAATGCAACACAGAAAGAAAAGGAGAGAAATGAGAATCTGTGGGGACAGCCATAGACTTCAACACAAAATATAGATATAAAAGAAAATAAAACAATCAGTAATCTACATAGATCATGTGATAGCATACAATGCTAAAGTGAGTATTTATAGCCAAATCCAAACAGTATACTACTGAAACCCGCAAATTAAAGCAAATATTGCGGAAACTTGAGAGAGTGCCACAGTACTTTAAAGTAGCGGTAATTAAACCTCTCTTGAAAAAGCCTAACCTGGACCCAGATGTTTTAGCCAACTATAGATCTTCTCCCTCTCCCTCTTCATGTTACTAACTGGACTTCTTTCCTTTCCTGTAGTCGTGTGCTTTCTCGTCCCTCTCCTCTCTCCTCCTATAACCTCCTGCAGGTGTTCCCGGAGCTGTGGAAGCTGGATCTGTGATTGTGAGTCTCCTGCTGCCCCCGTGTTCCTACTCTGCTACAATTACAACCACTGTGCATAGTCTGATTGCTATTATTACTGCTATCATTATCATTACTATCAACATCTTTACCAGTTTTCGTCCAGTCTATGTGTTACTGTGTAGGTTGCCTCCCTCCGCACCTGCTGTCCATCTCTCCCTCTCTCTCTCTTGCCCTCTCTGTCTCTCACCCCCAACCGGAGGCAGATGGCCCCCCACCCTGAGCCATGGTTCTGCTTGAGGTTTTCTTCCTCTTAAAACAAAGTTTTTCCTTTCCTGTGTCGCCTAGTGCTTGCTCTTGTTGGGAATTGTTGGGCTTCTGTAAATATCTTCAGAGTAGGGTCTGATCTGCTCTGTTTGGAAAGCGCTGTGAGATAACTGTTGTTGTGATTTGGCGCTATATAAATAAAATTGAATTTAATTTAATTTAATTTAATTTAATAGATGGTTGTTATTTGGGGCCTTTATGAGGCACTGTATTTAAACAGATTTTGTATAGTCTGGCATGGAAATCACTGACTCAGAAATATCTCAAGAAATCCCAGTCCATGAACAAACTTCTCCATGCTGTCCGAATATTCAGGTTAAAGTTTAACCTATCAAAAAAGAAGCTAATCTATCAAAAAAGAGGCCATACATGATCCAGTGATACTGGTGTCCCCTATAGGTCAAAGCTCATTTAAATAGGACTGAAGCAAAGTCAACGTTGAAATTCTTTCTTCACCAACTGAAAATATTTTCCACATCATGAGATGCAAAATTCAACAAAGATCAGGACTGCTGAGCAGCTGAAGTCCCATATTAGACAGCATTCAGCGTTCCAAGATCAGGTCTCCTCAGTTTTGAGATGTTGACAAAAGAGAGGATGCTCCGTCGATAAACAGTCGAATGTGCATGATTTGATGCAATCCTAAAATTGATTTTTTTTTCTCCTACATTTTACATGTTTGTATACTCTACTGTGAGTTAGTTGTTTTATTTTTATATTTAAAATGCATCATGGCTTCTTTAAAACTGGATTTGTAATACCAATAAAATTAAACTATTAAAAGATAATGTAAAAAAATTATTTTTCTTTAAGTGTACATAAATCATTCAGTCTATTCATAAGCTACACCCAAAGATGGAACATTTTTCATAAAGGAGGGATTTGTATCTTAATATCATCAAACTTATGATGAAAGCATTAAAGGGTCTCCTTCACTCATCTCACTGACCTTCCCTCCTGACAAAAATGTAAATGTCTGGCAGCTCTCCAGTGCTCTAGTTTAAACAGAGATTATTGTGTTTAAACAGCCAACACAGTGCTGTCTCCCTCTGCAACCCTTTCATAAATGTTGTATAATTTCATACAAATGTGTTCAGTATAACAGAGGTACCTACTTCCTGATGTCATTCATTTTTACACTTACACACATACACTACACAAGCTGATACTTTGTGGCATAATATAGTTTTCATCCATTATCACAGCTCTTCAAAACCGCACAACTTCGATAGTAGACAAGTTCCTCTCTGGCCCTCAGCCCCCTGAAGTATTAGAAATCTAATAACCATTGTTATTGTAATTATGGTTATCACTGTGTTGAAACGCTCCTAAATTGGAAAACATTCAAACGCATTTGTTTAACGCTTGTTTCCTTTCAGCATCGTCAAGACTTTGTCCCCCAGGATGTTTTCCCAAAACAAAACTCAATAAGTCATGCATATTTCACACCTATTGTACAGTAAGTGTGTGAGACTCACCTATCATGAACCACAGAAGAGCTTGTTTTTGCATTGTAAACCCGGGGTGAGGGCCCGTCCTGTCGCTCCCAAACGATGCGGTGACTGAAGTTTTGAGGAGAAAGGTGTAGAGATCCGGCCGGAGCTCAAAAACAAGCTGCACACATTATAAAGTCACTGTTGTTTCAAGTTAATCAGACATCTACAGTATCACCTTGAGCTCGGGTGGGTGGGGGAATACTCTACTCCTACTCCTTGCTCCTGCTTGCGCTTTAACTCCCCCGAGGCTTCCTGTCACCGATCGTATGTCATCCCGACATGCCACATACTGAGTCATGAAGTTTGGGCTATTCTTCCAAAGAAACGTGCCGAGATTGGGAGGGAACGCATGAAAAGTGTGCAGTGTTCAAAAGACTGCCGTGCGCTGTGGGACGCGCCAGGCTGGGATCGGTGGAGCTGTATGAGGACAAGACAGCGGGGTGAGGGGCGGGGAAACAGGCTGGACCCGATGCATCATAGAGAGATAGGGAGAGAGAGAGTGAGGGGGGAGGCGCCGAGCCGCACTATTTGACCGGTTAATTTAGACATTAGAGCGCACGAAGCGATAGGTGGTAAATGAAATCCTTCGAAAAAAATCTTCCTAAACAATATCATATTCTGTATTATATTTCCTGTTTAGATTATTCCTTATTTAGATTATTGCGTCATAAATCCTTGTCTATAGTGCCAATCGGCAGCGTGGACTGTAACCTCTGCGGGCGCACGGTATGAATTTGAGTGTTTTGCCAGGCTTTAATGGACCTGAGTGGCTAAACATTGCCATCTAGTGGATACGTAAAGTAATGACTGAACAATGAAATTGTGCACACCGCAGACGTGTCTCAAGACAGATTTTAAAGCATTATGGACCTGATGAGATGAGACTGGAAAGAGGCAACCATAACAAGCTTTTATTTTCACTGCTTCACTATTAAGAGCCAGTTTTACAAATGTAGTGAAAAAAAATCTTTATTTTGTGCTTTGGATCCAGATGTTTAGTCCTGTTTTCTGTCAACTTTTATCTTCTCATTCTATATTGTAGTCTCTTGCAACTTGATTTACTTATTTTCTTCCTGGGGGTGGACAAACCAAGCTTCCTTATCTTCCTTAGAATCCAGTTCTGACAGGGGTTGTGTGGTCCTGAGCTTTGATGGGTTGTTAAGCTGTAACCTGTTGAGAGACGTCATTACAGTGTTATTTCATTGTTACACACTTTCTTTTGATTCTCACCTGGTAATGATAAAAAAGTAGTTAGTGATCTGAAATTCATTGTGGTTGAGTCCACAAAAGAGGGTCAAATGATGAGGGAAGCCATGTACATCAGCACTTTTCTGTTTGTAACTTCCTACTCTCCCCCTTTTGAAAAAGAAACTGTGTTCACAAAGCCAGTCTTTTCATCTACATCAAGATGTCAGAGAGATTAGGGGAGTAAGGGAAATCACCCAGCGCTCACCACCAAATTCCTGCTATGTGGGTCACAAGGTCACTAGTATATTTTGTTATCTGTGTCAGTTGTGGAAAGGCATTTCGCAGTGTTGCACATCTGTGCACAGACCCATCTGGGAAAGTAATGTCAACATAATGGGGGCCATAAACAGGGAAACATTTAGAGAACACAAAATGTCTCTGTCCAACAAGTTAACAAGACAAAACGGTGACAGCAAAAAAAAATGATCAAACGAGAGAGTTCCAAGTGCATGGGACAGGTCTGGAGAGAGGCAGCTCTTCTGTTATTTCCGAGATGCCAACAGATAGAGTTTTCACTGATAGTGGGAGTGACTTATTGAGTATAAAAAAACCTGGCTCCAATGTAGATCATGAACTGGTAATCCCGGCCTGAAGTGAGAATGGAGTGTACGTAGTATAGGGCCGGCCTCCAGCTTTGATAGAAGGCAATAGTGGCATTTGATGATGAGGAGTTACAATCTCCTCAAGCTGCAGGATGATTTTTTGAGCTCAACCTGCTTGATCTACTGGCAGCGTTTGACACAATCAACCACCCTGCTATTTTCTCTTTATTCTAAACATGGGCTTCACGGCCCTGTTTTGGTTTGAAAACCCCACTGCACGGTTGTTAACGGTGTCCTGGTTACGAAAAACATGGGCAGCTCACTCTTAACATGGGGGACTTACAAGACTCGACAAAGCTCCTCTTTACCATAAGCACCCCTTTGGTAGATTCACGTGTACCCTAATGTCACTTCTACATAAAACTGATTCGCTGCCCTTCCCATACAAACCCTATGGCCTAACATCTCTGGAAAAAAAATACTCCCTATCAGCTGTAGCTTAGGTGTCAACATTGATGATCAGCTGACCTAGGAAATTCAGGCACCAAGCAAGGATTCTGCCATTTTGCCTTTCTAGGCTTTCCAGTCACATCTAATCTGGAGAAAACCTCAGGGCAGATCCAGAACTCGTTGGAGGAATGACAGTTCACTTCTTGCCTAGGAACACTTTTGGATCCCTCCAGATTAACTGTAGAGTGTCAGTGTGTTTCTTTCCTGAACCTCTTGACACAGTCAACAACGTGACCTCTGATAAGTGGATGAAAATGGATTGATGGACGAATGGGATGATTATAATAAACTGGACTGATTCATTCAAAGGCTGAACTGGAATGATTTGTGCAGTTATTTTTTTTGTAAACTGTTCTGACAGCTTTCATTGTCAACTGATGATTATTACTGTGTGATATAACTGAGTATAAATAAATCAAATTGAATTGAATGAAGTAATAAGGTGTTAAGTAATATCACAGCTTGCTTTTGTTCAGATTAATTTATTATTAATTTACATTTATTTCATATCTTATCTCAGATCTTGTATCTTGTCCATTTACTGATTGGATATATACTGGACACGCATATACATATATATGTGTGTGTGTGTGTGCGTGTGTGTCTGTGTGTCACAGGATTCCATATCGTGGGAGCAGACAAGCCAACTGCTGTTTAGATGAAGGAAGAAACAGGTGGTCAACAGGGAATACTTCACTGTTTATACATGATATAATAAATATTACATAATGATATACATAATATTAATATTACATAATAATAATACATAAACCCAGAGAGCCTCACGTTTAATACATGTGACAGTTTTGAATTGAATTGAATTGAATTGAATTGAATTGAATTGAATTGAATATACTTTATTGATCCCCAGGGAGAAATTGACTTCCAGTACAGCCCGTACCAAGATCAAACAAACAAAACACATAGACACACCAGTTCGGGAAGACTGAGGGCAGCCACACAGGAGGGCGCACCAATTTTTCTTCAGAACAAAAAGAATACATTGGGAAAGCAGTTGCGGGAAGAGGGAAAAAAAGGACCAGTGCTACGCCCCCTACAGGGGACGTAACAGTGATATAAAAAAAACACCTCAGTACACTCAAGCACAGATACAGTCAAAACACAACATCAAGGACACATAGGGAGGGAGGGATGGAGGGGTGGAAGGAAGGGGAAAGGTAACAGCGAGGCAGTGAGTCCAAGGAATGCATGAAGTCTGTACTTGTGTGTGTGTAAGTGTAAGCAAGCTGGAGTCCACATCAACAGGCAGGATGGAATTTGTCCTTGTGATGCCCAAACTCCTGCTTGGGAGGAGGGAGGGGGGGTGGGGTGGGCAAAGCGTCGGTCTGCAGTTTCATCCAGGGCAAGTTGTAGAGTAGCAGCTGCAAGGCCGCTCACGGGAGGCCAGATTGAGATGAGAGATAGCTTTGTTCCAGACAGAGCGTGTTTTGTCTGCCTTAAGTCCTCAGCAGGTCTCTCAATGGCGATCCAATTCAGCCGAATTGTGTTAATTTCCTTCCATCCGAACCACCAACTTCTCCAAGGTGTTCCCCATCACCTTCATGCTGTCAGACATCGTCCCCATTTTGCTCCTATGAGCCTCCTGTTTGCTCCACTGAGTCCCCAGTTTGCTGACCCGAGCATCATGTTTGCGAGACAACTCGCACAAGGTTTGAGTCCGAGTGTTGATGCTCCGGTAAACCGGGTCGACAGGCAGCCCGCCACCAGTTGCCATCAGCCTCCGAATTTCTCGAAAACCTAGGTATCCCCCAACTCCAATCAGCAGGAACCCGGTTATCATGAATCCAAATAGGTATAGGTCCTCGACGTCTTCCACAGAGAGAACTGAGGGGCATAAAACCCTCCAGCTCTTCCAGGCATCCATCGTGTAACCCGCAGGGTAGGTCCCGGCTGGACAAGTTGCAGCCCCTGCAGCTTGTCTTTGGGTAGAGAAGATTTTGTCAATTTCGTTGAGAGACCAGCCGACCAAATCCATGGTTGATGTTAGGCTTTAGGAAGTAAAAATGCAGAAAGAGGCTCTGAGATACGACAGGACAGAGATAGCAAGCAGGCAAAAAGGGCAGGGGAGGGAGCAGAGAGAAACACGTCTGCACTCGCCGAGAGCCGGAAGAAGAGAGGACAAAAGGACAACTTCAAAAGAGCCCCACTTCACTGTAGTTGCTTTCATTAAAATCTGAATATCATTATGTAAGCCGCTTTGGATAAAAGCATCTGATACAGTAAATGTATAATAAACATTACCTTAATGCTTTTGAGTGCTCATTCGCCAATTTCTACTGTAATTTATTTTTTTTTCTACATTAAGTTTCATCGAATTAAAAAACAGTATATTACAAATGGTAAAGTTTTCATCCTCTGTCAAGCAAGAATTGGAAAATATTTGGAAGAATTAAGCAAATCTTCCATTGTGATTTTTTTCAGTTTCAATCACAGAGGACCTGTACTGTAGAAACATAAAGGTCAGCTTCCCAAAGAACCCATGTGATTGCATCATCTTTAAAAGCAAGAGAGCTGAGAGAGGCGGGACTGGGCAGGAGGTTTTCTGCATAATGCAAACCTTTTGGCTGAGAAACCGGGCTGATCATGTTTTACTTAGAAAAACCTGCATTGTTCTTTGTGACAGTCTTGCCACCGTGGGTGCCCCGACAGAGTCTCTTGACCAGAGGTTTGTTGGTTCAGACGGTTTATTTGTAGAGCGTGTGTGCCATACGCGCACACACACTCTCTCTCTCACACACACACACACACACACACTCACGCACACGCCCGGCTTGGGCTCTCTGCTTTGTTGGCAATCTGGTTCACCTGCTCGACCTGGTGCTCAGGTCCTTCTCCTGTTCCGGCTCTGCTCCCCCTCAGGTCCAGCACACTACTCTTTTTACAGAGGGGAGAGTGATTAGCCAACTGGTTCCAGCTGTGCTTAATCACCTCCCCTGGCACTGCTCACCTGAGCCTCTTCCACACCTCCCCCCTGCAGCTGAGCGCCACGCCCCCTCCACATTCTTAGCAGAGCATTTCAAACATATTTCTGTAACAGTGAAGCATGATAACTGACTGTCAAAGCCCAGATTACTTACTCCAGAGTGGAGAGACCACTGCTTTGAACATGTAGTGAAGCAACAGCCTTACAAAGAGGTACTGAAAACTTGTTTCTCTAAAGTTAGGATTTGTATTTTGATTGTTACTTCAGTTCTCTATTATTTATGCAAAGAAATGTCATTCATTGGTAGCAAGTACTGAAACAAACAGAATTACTGTCTGTAAACTGATTCTCGTCCTAGAGCTTTTAGGTTTCAGGCAGCAACGCTCTTGCCATGTAAAAAAAAAATGTTTAAGTAAGTTAAAGTCAGGAAAGCTTATTTCTGTTAAAAATAGAACTGAGCTGAATGCAAGGTGTGTGTCCCTGGAGCAAATAAGGAGATTCCCCATCAGTTTCAAATTGCCATTGAGATACTGAGAAACAGACAATTTTTCAGTACACAAGTAGAAGCAGCAGGTAGGCATGCATAAATAAATATCTTTCTTTTCAACCTTTAACTTTTATAAGGAGTGTTAGCCATAAAAAATTAGAATAAAAAAAGTAAATGTTTTAACAGTGTATCTGTCAACAACATCTGAGAATCTACATTGATATGTTAACACATACACACGTTCACAAACATTTCACATATGTACAGTTAACACTGCTTTTAAAAACACTTTCACACACAGTCTTTTGTATATGCAGTCCACCTTCCCTGGGCTAGTAAGCCTATGCTTCTTACTGTTACACCAACAGTAGAATCCAGTTACACTCACAGAACTGCATGTAGTCACTTGTCACTGTGTCCACTGGACACATTAAAATTTGATATGTTCATAAAAAGTCAATTTACTACAATGAAAAGTAATTAAGTAAATCAATGAAGGCATAATTGCATGTTTCACATATACATATACAAATAGGCTTTTAGAAGAGCTACAGTTAGGGTGGATGTTAAAAAGCTTTTACTTTGTTCGCTTCTTACTCAGACTTTCCGCATCTAAATTAAGTCAACTTGTTTTACTTTATTTGAGATTTCACGGCCATCACTCTATTTGCATAAGGACGCTATTTTCTCTGAAAAAATGCTAAATATAGAACAAAAAACTAATAAAAAATAAATCACAAATTAATTTTACTGATGGATTTTTTTCAACTGATACCTTTTGAAGAATACATTTGTAAATACATGTTAAAGAATACATATTAAAGAACTATCTCAAGTATGATTTGATTTATAACTTTGAAAAAAATGCTGAATCCGAGGTTATCTGCCTATTTACAGGGTCTCCTACCAGATTTTAGTCCTCGAAAAGTTTTGGCACCCTTTATGGACCCCAGAGAAAACATATTGCGGCCAGTGTTTAAACATGGTGCACCACTAAAACCCATTAGTCAGAGCCCTGTTGGCCTCAGGACCAAGGAGAGCAAGGGCAAGCTGCAGGGCAGCCAGTGTAATTACCCTACCCCCATGAAAACTTGGAGAGAGGAAAGTGGGTCCACAATAAGCAGCCATATATCCATTGAGCAGAATGAGGATGATGACAGGTACATCCATGGCAGATGTTGTGAATACAGAAAACTCACGTTGTCTGACGAAGGATCTGTTCATCATTCAACGGATTTGAAGTCTTTGGAAGCAGATTTTGCTAGGAAAACAAGGATGGATGTTGAAGTTCAGTCAAGAATCAAATATATCGCATTCAAGGATTCAAACTTGACAAGGAGAAAAACTCTGCAGTCATACACAGGAGCGAATCAATATGAAGAGTGAGTTCAAAGAAAAGTCATTTAAAGCACTTTCACAAAAAAGTGGCAATAGTTCAAATTGGAATAAATAAAAAAATAATCTTAAAATTATTGATAAAATCAGAAAGAGTCCTAAGACACCAAGCGGCAGACCAACTGCAACTAGTCTCACATTAAAGATGAAAACTGTCCGTGCAGAACTTTTTTCCAAGAAAGGACAAGAGTAAAGATGCCATGGTATCAACCACAGAAGAGGGTCTGTCAAAACTAAAATATTTGAGCCAGGTGACAAAACCCTGAAATCACCAACAAATTCTTCTCATGCTGAAGATCTTTGTCAGCCAAACAAGTATGAAATAACTACAAATACACTAACAGAAAGCTCAACACAACAAGCTCCCATGGCATTACAAACACGCTGTCAGTGGCCAAAGATCAACATTTGTAAAATTTCTAGCAGGAGCTGCCACACTTTTCTTTCAACAGTTTATCAGAAGTTTTTGGATGAGGCAGGAGACAGGCCGCTTATTGACGACCTGCTGCAGTGTCTGGTAGAATGAACTTATCTCACGGGATGAGAGGGACACGTTGATAGGTCCTTAAGACTCTGAACAAAGTAAAAGACGTTTTCCAGAGAAGAGGAACTAATAGAACACAATGTCTTCCCCGAGGTATACTTTGTAGAAAAAAGTTAGATGTAATCTAAGAATATTTCAGAACTTCTTTTAGAAACAAATTATCTGACATGACTGAAAAAGGTTTGGGTATTCTGGGATATTTTGCTCATGTATTTGACTTCACTATAAAGTATTTTTTCTAGTAAAGGAAATGTCCAGTTTCCATGAGGTTAAAGATCCCAAATTATAAATAATTCTGCTCTGACTCAAGGCTAATCACTTCATGGTTACTTCCATCAGTCTTTGCTTTAACAACTCTAAGTTTGTTGTACTCTGAAATTCTGCTTTTTATTATAGGTTCTTCCAATAGATGGCTGTGCTCCCCTTGGGCCTCGTTAGGTTGAAGGAAACACCACTATCATATGGACAAAGGGGGAAGTGCTTGGAAGGGGTGACTATGGCACAGTAAGTGCACATATAAGTTAAAATTAAAGCAATATATCTATCTATATCTATCTATCTATACATATCATAATTTTACTGACATTTACAGTTGGAAGTCTAGGTTTTCAATCATCTCATAAGTGAAACTTCCCTCTAACCAGGTGTACTGTGGGCTGATCAGCCAGGGTCAGCTAATCGCTGTCAAGCAGGTGATCCTAGATTCCTCAAAATCTGATGCTGCAAAGAAAGAGTACAGTTGTTTCCAGGGGGAGGTGGAGTTGCTGAAAACCCTTCAACACATCAACATTGTTGGCTACCTGGGGACTTCACTTAATCATCATGTTGTTTCCATCTTCATGGAGTTCATCACAGGAGGCTCTACTGCTAGCAGCCTTCACAGGTAAACGTTGTTTGACCAATGTATCTATGAAGGTTCTCTTGAATAAGAAACTCTATTTGGTGTCTAAATTGATAAATGCCCCTTAGGTGCCTTCAATATATAGTTCTCTACCGCACTTAGATTTGGCCCACTGCCTGAGTGAGCCCTGGCTCTCTACACTCATCAGATCCTTGAAGGGGTAGCCTACCTTCACTTGAACAGGGTGATTCACTGGGATATAGAGGGAAACAATGTCATGCTCGTGCCAACTGGTGTCATCAAGCTTATAGACTTTGGCTGTGCAAAACGTCTCAGCTGTTTAAATAACACAGGTTCTAACAGTGGAGAACTGCTGCGGTCTGTCCATGGAACACCTTACAGGATGGCACCAGAGGTAGCATAGTTCTTTTCAATTTAATTTTACTAGCAGTTTTCTTAAACATGACCACTGACCTTCAGGTTATCCCATCACCTGCAACCCACCACATTCCTCCCTTAGGTTATCAATGACTCCGGATATGGCAGGAAGTCAGATATAGTCAGTGTGGGGTGCAAAATCTTTGAAATGGCCACAGGAAAACCACCACCTGGAAACATGGATAAAATGGCTGTCTTGTTCTACGTTGGAGCTCAAAAAGGGTTGATGCCATCATTACCAGATGGGTTCTCAAACAACTCCAAGGAATTTGTAAAAATCTGCTTGATAAGGTAAACAGTTAGTGTTGAAATATTTATTAAAATAAAATCTATTTTCCGAAAGTTTGAAACTGACCACTCCATTTTTTATTCAAGCTTTTAGATTTTTACTTTTCTCTCAACTCGAGAGCAGATACAACTGGCAACTGCTAACTAGCTGCTGAAGCATTCATTCATCCTGCAAAAAGCAAACATGAACTAAAGAAATCTACTTTAAGACGTTTTATTAGAACCGGTAAAGGCTGTACATTTTTGGCCAAAAGATGTTCATCAATTGAACAGGAAATTTAATTATTTCAATTATGTTGCTTCTTCTAAGCCTTTTTTGTAACCCAACAGGGAATAGCAGTATAATCCGAACATGTGTCAAGAGTACTACATCAAGAGTGAGGAGAATGTGTTGACATGATTAATATTAAATTTGAAAGAAAATTTTTACTCACTTCAAATTGTACGATAAACCATACATGTGAACATTTAGAATTGAGACTTACAGGTTGTAATGGATATGCTCAGTAACGTACATTTAGAAATGCAATGTTAACATATACCTTAATGATGAAGTTTAGTTCAGTGTAACAAGAAGACTGTGAGCAGCATAGTCTTCCAAGAATCATGGTCACTTCGCAAATAGCCCTAAAAAAAAATTCCTTTTCAAACAATTTTTTATTAGAGGCCACTGACTAGATAAAGCTATGGTTAAAATCAGTTCAGTCCTACTATAACATGGAGGGTCATTACAGTATATAAAATAAAATGATGAGATATACAATTTCAGGGTGGTGGCAATTCTGAAGTTTATTTGTGTTATTGAAATGTTAACTGGTAGGATGTGGCTTACGTTAATTTCTCTACAATTACAGATGTTCTGTGCCTAAATGCGATTCAAACAACCCAGCTGGTCCCTTGTTAAATTTCTTAGCACACTAACACAAGTACAGAACAGAGAAAATTGGGTCATATTAGAACATATGATGAAAGTGATGGTAAAGTCATGTCCTTACAGATGCATGGGGGTGTGGGCTTGCATAGGCCTCAGCAGTTTTCTACTTTGAAAATGCTCATCAGGATGGGAAAAGGGCATGTTTGTTCCCTTTTCAATGAAAAGTACCCTGTTAATGATTTAATGAATCAAGACCAATGTCTTTTTTGAAGGGCTGAGACAACAGCATAAAATTAGAGTGATGTCTGATATACCTAAAAGTGAAGAAGGATATGTAAACTTCAATATCCCACTTCAACCATTCTTTTTTTTTTTCATATTGAAGACCAACCTTTGGCATTCAGCTCAAGATCTACTTAGACATCAAAAATGTCTTTGGTACAAACTGAATCAATTTGATAACTGTGAAAAGTGTGTTTTGAATGTAGTTGCAGGGAAATTAACCGTTATCTCTAGTGGTGGAAATTACGATCCATCACCATTTACAACAAGTCTAAAAGAAGCACAAACCACTAAAATTATGCAATCGTTCACCTGATGCCAAACCCACCCAATAAAAGGAATTAATAGTTATCTTGTTATAGATACAAGCAGCTCCAAACCTGAGTAGTCATGGTATAGCTTTTTCTTTAAACATACAAAAATGTATATACTTTTATCTCTTTTTTCTGTAAACAGCAAGTCAGCGCTCTCCTTTTAAATCCCTTTGATGATTGAAATATGCAAATCAAATGCACAGTATTTAAGTGTAAAAAAGAAACCCAAGACAAGAAAGTAATTTGGGAGATGAAACTTTACAAAAAAAAACTGCATCCATCAACAGTTTAAATGGAATGCCATCAAACATAAACATAACTCATCTCCAGTTCGCCACCAACTTCCTCCATACAATCACTGCAAAGTGATTCAGTTAAATTACTTGTTTAAAAAAAAAAAAGTGAAAATGAACAAAGTGCACCTTCCATGCTTTTATGAACTTGTAATACTTGTTATCCCATGTAGAGATCCAACGTAAGGAAAGGACGATTCCCCTTGATTGACAAGCCTTACACACATCCACATTTTTACTTTGCTAAGCCCATATGAGGACAAAGAATAACCAAGCAGCAATTTGACAAACAGACCACATTGAGTATCATAGCCCAGAAATGTGACAATCAGGAAGCATAATTACTTATCTTTCTTGTTGCAGAAATTGAGTAGTCCAACAATACATTTTTTTTTCTTTTTTGCAGATAAGTTTTCCTTCCTTTCAGTAAAGGGTTTATCATCAAATAATTATTTTCCTAGGGCACTTGAAAAGGAGGTGAGCATAGTCTTCAAAGTCTGAGCTGTGGGTAGTTTGTTGCCGTTCCATGTCCTGGCCATGGATGCAGAGTGGAGGACTCAATGTCTCTGCTCTCCCACTTCTTGTGGCGATTCACTAGAAGGGAACGGCTGAGAGGTCCGCAGCACACCTGGGTGTGACAGGAGGGGAGGAGGAGAAGAAACAAGAATAAGGGGGAGGAAGAGAAGGAGGAAGGTGGGAGGGAGGTTAGCAATAGAGCTGCAAGCCAGATGAGACACACTGCAGTATGGGAGAGGAGCGAAGGGGAAAAGAGTGGGGACAAAAAGATGAAGTACCTGCAGCACCAGTGCCACCTTTGGAGATTTTGCTCACTTTGGAGCTTGAGGAGGATGAGGGGTGGTGGTTGTGGCTGGCCTCAGGGAACGCCCTCTTGCGCGATGAGGATGAAGTCAAAGAGGTGGATGCAAGATGACCAATTGTTGTTCCGTCCATGATGACCTGTGCAGGAGGACCGCGCAGTAGGCCTACTGCCCCTGGGCCCTCTGCGCCCCCTCGACCGTTGCCACTGTATGTGTGGGGGTGACTGTGTTTATGGGGACGATAGGGGTTGTGCTCCGCTCCACGGTGTTGCTTCTCCTTGCTCACCAGCGGGATGGAATGTTTACTTTTGTTGTTGTTCGTAGTCATACCTTCATCGGAGGAGCTATGACGCTCGGAAGATGAAACTTTTATCTTCATTTTAAGATCGTCTTTGCTTGGTTGTCCAATTTTTTCTAGCTGTGAAGTGGAACCAGGAACTGCCAGACGAAACTTTAGAGAGCCTTTGTCCCGTTTGTCAGCATTATGACGTCTATCTAGTCCTGAGGCTGAGGAAGTAGGGCCTTTCATTTTCACTGGAGAGGTTGTGGTGCTTTCCCCTCTGTGGGAGATTTGGTGAGGCTGTGCATGTTTTCGATAATCTACTTGGCCAATGGCGGATGGTGCATAGGTAGAAGAGGATGTGATGTCCCCTCTCAAGTCACACTCCATTACTCCACCGTGTTGTTCCTGCCTACGTTTCTGCACAGGAAGAGTCAGGTCTGCAGAGTGTTTCTCTCTGTATTTATCAAGAGACAGCTTTTGAGCTGGAGATGGTTGTGGTGGCAGAGGCTGTGCTGGTGGAGGGTAGGCAGGCTGAGGAGGTGGCTGATGCTTCACCATTCCACTTCCACCAGCTCCTTTATTTTCTTGTTTGACAAGGTTGATGTCTACCATTTTTTCAGTCCTGTAAGCTGTTGGATGCTGAAGCAAAGAAGAAGTCGGTGTTGGCAAAGAAAGCAAGCTTTCTTGGAGAGGGATATTGACCGGTTCCTCCTTTACACAGGTGTACCCTGTTTGGCTCTGGTTGTTCTCTGGCCATTGACTGTGGCTAGCTGGATTAAATGTGGGTGCCATGGGGTCCAGAGAAAGAGTTGTTCCTCTGGAATGGCCGGGCAAGGACACTGAGAAGGCAGCACCTGCTTTGGAAAAACTTGAGTTGGAAGAAGCGATTCCGGAAATTGAAGCATCGCCTTGATCATGGAGCATTGATGGCCCAGAAAAGGAGTTGTCCGTCATTTGGGTGTTCTCTGTCTTGGGTTTTTTTGCAGCTTGTGTTGCCTTGAGAGCAGAAAGATTTTTCAGGTGATTAAAAACGTTTAAAACAATAAATTCACAGATTTCCTCTTTAATCATGTACTACTGCACAAAGTACAATTTTAACACTGTAACACCTGCTAGCTTATTCAAATATGCATATTCTGCCGATATGGAGTCCAAGTTATGAAGACTGCTGATGTATTTAGCAGAAACTTTTATCCAAAGAGATTTAGAAGGACACAGGCAGTAAGGGAAAATAGACATTAACAGAGACATAGACATTAATATAGACATTAAACTTGATTAGGAATGTTGTTTTCTGACTTTGGTGGTGCCTAGTTGAAAGCATATGGCAGTTAAAGGTGTGTGAGGCTAGCTGACCCTCTCAACAAGCCATAGCTATTTTGGTATATAACACAACTGAGAAAAATAAAGTTGATAATGTTTTTTTTTGTTGATTGGAAACTAGCTATTTTTGACCTCTCATATTCCATAGTTAACCTGTAATTGTAGTGGCATTCTAATTTTCTAGTTACTTGTATTTTTCTGAGATTCAAAAAGAGTTCACAATGATAAAACATTACAAAATCATCTGAAATGAAACACAGCAGCATGTATCTTACCCTCCAGTTGCGTATCCTCTTTAAACGACTAGGAGTCTTCTCCAGAATCTGCAGAAACTCATGGGTCAACTCTGAAGGTGAAAGATAAATTCCATCAAACAATTAAATCTCATTCAAGTTCAAGTTCTACACATTTACAAGTATTGTTTTTTGTTCTTTTAAGATGAAAAAAATTGAGATAATGACAATACCTTATCGAATAGTGAAAAATATAATCTTACCATCAAGAAGCTCCAGAGTGACAGAACTGTCCACATATTCCCACCAATGTTTTCCATCAGTAGAAACTGGAATTTCCCAGTTTGACCATTTACAGGCCAAATGTATGCAGACACAGGCAATCACTGTTGGCTTGTGTTGGAGGCAGAAGGTAGTGAGGTGTAGACTTCAGTGTGTAAGGGTATGCAGCAGATCAAAGATCCATCCAACATGCCAAAAAAAGAGAAAAATAAAAGACAAGAGGGAGCAGACAGTTTAAGTATGCTGCTGGCATGAATTGCAATAATGCAGCATTATCATTGATATTCATCTAATTTTGATAGTGAAGTAGTTAACAATGTTACATACTTTTTCTTTTTTTTTAAAAACAAAAAACACAGTTAATGTTAATTAATTAATAACTAACCCTGATGTTTTGACTGCAGAGATATGAAATGTGAATGTAACAAGAGGTGGGCATTTATAAGGGTAATACAAATTCTGCCAATTGTAAAACACACTGAAGCCCTCCACAGGACTGTTACAGCATTGTAAGGTTATCTTACAAAGGGTTTCCCTAACAACAATATCTGTGCAGATCTGAGCACAGTGTCCAAATAAAACTTAAATAACCTTTGAATCAAGGAGTATAATGAGTACCA
Source organism: Menidia beryllina (assembly GCA_013363375.1). Classification (NCBI taxonomy): domain Eukaryota; kingdom Metazoa; phylum Chordata; class Actinopteri; order Atheriniformes; family Atherinopsidae; genus Menidia; species Menidia beryllina. Next base: position 11,535,087 of record JABUIW010000214.1, read on the forward strand.
CAATTTGTTTTCAAATAAAACAAAGGGTATTATTAGCTGAAAAGGCCATTTGATTTGTTCCATTTAGTCATGGCAGAGAAAAACAAGAAACTAACATTTCAAAGATTTGGTTTGTCAAAACAAGGGAGAGAAAAGTTAATCTCTGGTGAAAACAGATAAACTCTGATAAACAGATAAATGCTCCAACCTCCTATGGGTAAAACGACTTTTGATTTAAGATTCAAAGTAACCCTTTAATCCATATATACACAGGGTGATTTCAACTGTGCTAACAGGATTTTCACTGTTGAAAATCTTGTTACAAATTCACATGGTAAAAATGTATATACTTGGTCATTTTTCTAGTTTAAAAAAGGCCCTTTTGTTTATCTCGCCTACAACATCAGTGAAACAGGAAGGCTATACCTTGACTGGACAAGGCTCACATGTCAATAAGATAGTATAGTCAATGTTTTCTTCCAACACGTTTCCCAAAATAGGCACTTTTTTTAGGCACAGGCTCACTTCCAACCACTTTAGGCTGTGTTTGAATCTTCTCTTTAGTCAATCTGACTACAGAAAACACTTAAATATATATTTCAGACACAATTTAAATGTGCTAAACAATTTTGCAGCATAAATTCAGTTACAAGTCACATACTACTGTGGAGTGTAAATTTGGGTGATCTGAACACATGCACATGTTCAGAAATGTAAAAACATTCATTTTACTCAGATTTTTAACCTCAACTTGGTTTGATTATGAATATTCTGTTCGAATGCTTGTAAAAAATAAAGAAAGAAAAGAAAGAAAAAAAAAGAAAAAAAAAGAAAGGAAGAGGCTAAAAAAACACTCATGTAGTTATGGATCTGTATCATAGAAACCTTTTTGACCATGGACGCATCTGTGAGGTTGGAGGAATACAATCTGAGCAAATTCATTCACACAGTAGTAAATATATTAAGTTGATTTTTGTTTCATATTCAAAATTGTGGGCCACAACAATCCATAGATCGGCAGATTGCAAATTAGAGTTTCAGTCTATATTACAAACGACTGCACAACGCAAAGTAAACAATTCAAACACAGCCAGGATACATCAGGATAATTTATACTAAACAAACCAAAAAAACAAAAAACAAATATCAAATTAGGGAATTGTGTTCTTGTTACTGAATTAAATTCCACATCTAATGAGCAACATCATACAGTATTTAAATGGTTACAGCCTCACTATCAATTAATACCAAGCTCCATTACCAGTCTGCATCTAAAAACTTTAAAATGATTTCAAAAAAGTAATTTAACATGCTCTTCAAGAAATCCATGTTAAACCCTTTAAGGACCCAGCTGATCCAATAAAATATGGAATTCTTACTCTCGCTTTAGAAACAATTCAAAGAGCACCAAAGACATATTGATTTTGGATTACCCAAAGCAGGGGGTATGATTGTGGCATGTCATGTAATTTACCGAACACTGGCATTTTTAAGGATATGGTAAAAGGAATCGTTTTAAAACGCAACTTGATTTTTTTTCTAATGATAGGGGCCAGTGTTCCACTTTCCTCTGATTGAGGCCCTAACAGTCGCACCAAATAAGTACAACACAGTAACATGGGAAAATACGAAATGCTGCCAGAGTCCAAAACTACAAATGACTATATTTAGTAACCACAGAAGAAAAGTTTGGTCAGCTTCAGCAGCAAACTTAAATACAACTTCACAGACTTCATATTAAATCTCACTGAAGTCTAATTTCACTCAAGGGGCTTATACAGGAGCATGTAAAGGCTCAGAAACAGTAATTATGGGAAAAACAAAACAATGCAATGTTTAAGACGGCCCTGTTATTTAAAATCAGTGCCCAGCCACTGCTTCTTGTCTAATGTCTTAATATTGACCCTTCCAAGGTCATAAATACGATTTGTTGAAAGTGACATGTTAATATCTGGTAAGTAGATCTGTAAATTGTTGTATTTTAGTAAGTTTGTTGATGAAAAGTGTAGTAAAACTGTGGTGCTCATTCAGATAGAATAATGTGTGAACATGGAGTCAAATAAAAATAAACATGGCTGACATGAAAAAAAGAAGATGAAAACTATGATCAGAACAGAGCACAAAAATACTCTACCGCCAATCCCTTGCTCTGAGACGCTAATGGAAGCTAAAGCCATCATGACACGGCATAACTGAAATGTGCCAATCCTGCTTCAGGTAAAACCTTAACATCAGTAGGTCCTTAATGGGTCAGTTGTGCACTTCTTAAATGTTGAAGAAAATGTGAATTTTTTTTTAGCATTATGAGTTGAATCACAAATAAATATGACAAGAGCTAAAAACACATCTTGGAAAAATAATGCAAAGAAAACAAGTAAGATTAAAAAGCATACTTAAAAATGTATCTGCAGTACTTACCAGAGGCACCTCTACGAGAAATGTTTACATCTGTGAAATCTTTAGCTGCTATTCAGGCTACCAAGTGTCTTTCTTTTAGATTTATGCACTTTTCGCAACCGAACAAACACGTGGGTTTCAAGCGCACCACTACACTTCACATCTTGCATTCAACCCATCTGTGCCAACACATGGTCCCTTGTACAATACACCGCACTGCAACTGGGGTCGGTAACGCTACAAACCACCATGTCCCGCTACCTCAGAGAAAGTGAGGGGAGCTTGGGGAGGAGGCAAGCGTCCCCACAACCACCAGCGCAAGTAGGGCCCGTTGGACACCGAAAGGGTACCCTGCATTACAGGAAGCTATGGTGTGCAGTCAAAGTGCAACAAAGGAGGGACAGGATAACAACCTGTTGGTAGCCATGAAATAGGAAGTCTGTGCCAGATCCTTGCTTGCTGTAAAATAGAGAAAAAAAAGATGGACAGAAAATAATTACTAAAATGTAATAAATAAAATCATTAAATCATATATATCATTTTTATGCCGATTTGGAATTCACTGATTAGGCCAAGACTGGGGTGTAAATTAAAACTGACTAATAAGTTAGCAGATGCTAGTCCAACCCTGCCAGCATCTATGATATGTCATATGAGACACTACACAAAGTTTAGATTCTTTGCCTCATTTGTGCCAACTCCTAACTTTGGAAAGTTTGTCATTTTATTTGCTCCTCATGCAAAAACAGTTATTAAGGCCAAACACTCTCAGGTAGTAATATTAGTTATTCAACACTGTATAAAGAAAAAGAATCCAAAATTCCAAGATCCAACATTTCAAACATTGGCTACGTTCATACTGCAGCCTGAAGTGACCCAAATCAGGGTTTTCTGGCCTAATGCAACCTCTTAACGATCTATTCATGACAGTATGAACAAAACACTTCGAATTTTTAAAAATGCAGTCCCGGCTACTTGGATATGTGGTCACAAATCAAATTCTTATCTCATCTTTTCAAATATTACCCGAGTCTGTACAGCCAGGTTGCATTCATCCAGCCTACATGTCATTGATACTCGACAAACGCCACTGTTTTACATTCTACTAAGCAACAGAAAAATACCAACAATGGAAGATGTTAATGCCGAGAGCAGTTGGTGGACAGAAAACGTAATTTATTAGTTATTTTAGTATATTGAGGGATAGCTCTATCCAGGCCTAAAAATAAATAGATAAAATCATTTTTTAAAAATCGGTTTTGGGTCACTTCAGGCTGCATTGTGAATGTAGACACAGTCTCAGTGCTGACTTTAATCAAAACTTTATTTGTTAATGGCCTCCAGCCTGGCCCAATCAGTGTAGGCAAATACTTCTATTAAAGTCATGTTATGCAAATTCAGTAGGAGATCAAAAAGTCAAAGTGTTATGGTCAGGAAACCCTTAACAGCCAGGTTTTCTCCTTTTCCCCATCCATATCTGAGGTGGGACAAACAATAGCAGACGGCACAAAGAGCAAAGAAGGAAGCCTCTACCTCGCACTAGCTGGGAACATTTCACCACATCTGTGTGTGGGTGATCAATAGTAATTTCAAAGCCTGTAAAAAAAATAAATAACAGGTGAGTTCAACACAGACACACCAGGGAGGTGACATGTCATTTCACAATTGCAGATGTAGCCCTCCAGTTTAAGTATTTGAGTCAGATTGATTGTGGGCAACAGAATATGGTCAATACATTCATGTATTGTACATAGTACGTAGAATGGACTACTTTCACAATGGAGGACATATATATCTATTCAATACAGCCAAAAGGTGTGTACAAACTAGGGCTGAACGATTGATCTTTTTCTGATTGAAATTGCGATTTCAGACAACGCGATCACACGACTGACTGACCTGGAATCTGTTGTGTCAACCATTTCAAACATAGCCTGCATGCCATCTCCTTACCATCCTGTCAACCAATCAGAAGTGGCATGCTGCTCATGGAGAGGTCATGCTAACCAATTAATCAGTATAACCTGCTCCTTAATTTCTGAAATGGCTTCAGTTTGATCAGAACCAGAGTTTTGGAATTTAATCCCCAAGAAAAATAGCATGTTCGTCATTTGGGAGTATTTTGGGTTAAGGTGGCAGAGGTGCACCAGAAACAGTTACTGTGCAAAACCTGTCATGCTAAAGTTGCAATATCAAGCGGAAACACAAGAAATTTATATCAACACTTGAAAAATCACCACAGGCATTGAATACTGACAAGTACATGATGAAAAAGTCTGGTTAAAGACTAGCAGAAAGGATACTCAAGCCCACAATAGCCTCCAAACTACAATTACTGCAACTTTTACTAGTGTCAAGACATAAGAGTGGCCGAAGACAACGAGCGGTAACAACAGCCATAATGCACCACATTGTCAAGAACATGCTGTCCGTTAACATGGTCACCAAAGACACATTAAAAAATCTCCTTTGCATGCTGGACAGAAGATATGAGTTCCCCTCCAACACCTAATTCAGTCAGTTTGCGGTCCCCCAGTTGTAAGCGGAGTTGTAAGAAAAAGTGGTAACAGGGCTGAACAATGTGGATTATTATGCGACAACTACTGATAAGTGGTCAAGCAGAGCACCCGAGCCGTATATCAGCCTGACTGTGCATTTCTAAAATGAAAACTTTGAGTTGAAGAGTTGCTGCCGGCAGACAGCATACTTTCCCACTGACCACACCAGAGAATATTGCGCCGGGATTGAGAGATTGTGTTTTTGTTCAGTTGTAAGAACTGCCATTGGTAAAGGACTTTATAAAAAGTTCATGCACATTTCTTAATAACTACATTTGAAAACAATTCTTAACTTTAGTTTTAATTCTTGCACTAGAGTAATGGCATTTAATGTTTTAATGGTATGGTGTAATATTCTGTCATATTTGTAAATGTTATGGTACACTGTAAATAGTGCACTGAAGCTTGATTTTCAAAAAATCTTGAATCCAAACAAAATCGCAATATCTGCCAGAAAAATCGCAATTAAATCTTTTCCTGAAATCGTTCAGCCCTAGAACAAACTGCAAGTCTTTGTAATACAATGTTTCTACTGTAAAGTCAAGGCAGAATTTACAAAGATTGATGAGGTAAATCTGTATACCCTGATCAATACTACACTGTATGATTCAAGTCAGCTTTAAAAGAATGACATGCCACCTTTGCACAACTCATTAAGCTAGTCACAGAGTAGACAATGAAACAATTTACACGACGGGATGTGATAAGTAGATTCAAAGGTATCCAGTAACAAGCCCTTTTCTATAACCATGAATCAGATGCTACTATCATTGTCATTAAGAAAGTAATCCACTCCAGTCACCATTACTTACCCAGGGTCTGCAGCACTATGGATTCAAGTATCACCAGCTCTTGGGCTTGCTGGAGGTATGCCTGAAGTTTGATAGACAGTCATTACAACACAACTGTAATGAGTCTATTAATCTATACCCTATTTCAATTGCCCAAAGTCAATACAGGCTTGTTTCTGTATTAATGCCAGTCTTTAGTAGGCTCATGTGTTTGTACACACAAATTGTAAGTCAAGGAAGTGAATTACAGCCCATTGAAAAGGATGTCATAATGTGGCACAGCAAGCCCTATACACATAGAAACCATGGCCACAGAGACAACTGAAGAAGAGGAGAAAATATACCACCTTATAATACCCACACTTACATTACTTTTTGTATCTAGAGGAGACTCTTGTGGATTTAGGCAAGCATGTGCAACTTTGATCACATGCTCCAGTTTCCGGGGTTGCTCTTCCACTTTTGCAGCCAAAAACAAGGTGGTTGGAGAGATTATCTGTATCAAAGCATTCATTTGTGAAGTTATCAAACCAAGCTGAACAGATGCAAACAATTAGCAAGAAGTAGCCCAAAAGTAAATTCTTCTGACAGATACTTACATTCCTATGGAATTTGGTGAAAGAATTGTCCATATAAAATCTATGCATGTAAACAATTGCGGTATTTATTGTTAATTGAGAGCTGAAAGTATTGTCAAGGTTTGTCTTGCAAAGTCGGAAAAATGATAAAATACCTAGTGGGGAATACATCAGGTGATGGCAAATTATTACGTAATACTAAAGCACGTGCCACTGAACGCTGAACAACGTTAACATGTAACATGTGCAGAAAGAATCGGTGAGGAAGCTGACAAGTGAACCACAGGTGCCAAAATACGTGGCTGTCCACATGTACAAAAAAATATCTGATTATGCTACTATAGCAAACATAGTAAATAAAATATATATATATATATAATTTTTTAAAATATATATATAGTAGTCTATTAACTGAGAAATCACTCCGCGTATAGTTCTAAAACTTAATCCAGTATAAATTGCAAACCCGCCTGGAGGCCTTTCTGACGCTAAAGCTAAATTGTCTAGCGAGGTGAACTTATGTGAACCGTCTAAGATAAAAACCGAAAAACAAAGATTCATGCTATAAATCGTACAATTCCAACAGAAAATTGGTTATCATTAAACAAAACAATGTCATAATAAAACTTTAAAGCTTCCAAAACACGGCGTTTGGCTCTGAATGAGCTAACAGGCCCAAGATGACAGTTAGCTAGCGCCATATCTGACTCCAACTTGGTCAAGAATCAGTTTGTTTACAAAGGATACACGTTGAGCCTCTGGCCCATGTCTTGAATCAGATTTGCTGCTTGCTGTCGGTAGGAGAGTTCCCGGTCTGGTTCGACTCCACATCGGCGGGACGGCGTATTTTCGAGTTGGTCCCGAGTGAAAAACCATTTCGACGAAGACCCCCGGCTCACCGCCATTACTCTGCGGCGTTCACCTCGGCATCGAGTAAGCGGATATGACGTAATGTCGCATAGGGAAATAGGACTTTTTCAACGGTGTGTAAAATGTGTTTGGCAAGTTTCAATGTTTGATATTATTCGGAAGTATTTGTATATGATTTGCCATACTACTGTTAATATATTCACAATTGTAAAAAAAAAAAAAAAAGGGTCAGTAAATGTTCTTTTTTTTTAAACAGTCGGGAACGCCTCGGGATCCCCCCGGAGGAGCTGGCAGAAGAGGCAGAGGAGAGGGAAGTCTGGGTTTTCCTGCTTCGGCTGCTGCCCCCTCGACCCGACCCCGGATAAGAGGTGGAGAATGGATGAATAGATGGATGTTAGACTTGCTACTTTTCTTGCTCAGTGTCAAACAGCTCATTAGTTCCTCTCCATGCTTGTCAAAAATGTATCAAATGATTTTTGTATTAAGGGGACTAGAGAAATCCTACATATGTTGTTCTAAATTAGACTAAAAGAAATTATTTACCTGTAACACAGAGTTCAGAGTTATTTGTTGCTCTTTTAAGTTAAAGTTAATTTCTTTCACCTCAAGTACAAACAAAGTTCTTGAATAGGAAATATATCGAAATATAATATTCTGTTGTTTCATAGGATGTCCAAGTACTGTATGTCCAGTTGTACTTGTTCGTACAAGTTATTGTCATGTTAATAATAAATGTTTTGTAAAGTTTACTTTGTTTATTTAACACTGAAATAGCTACTGCAGTAGCAGTGAATATAATCACTAACAAGTATAAGGTAAATAACAGTTCAAACCCTACAGAAATGAAAAGACAAGGCATTCCATTTACAATGCAATAATTACAATTTAACATATTTGCTGGTGTGATTAGAGTAATGGATAAAATGCCACACAAAATCAGCATACATTTCCCCCTTCAACCCTTTTTATTGAGCAAATAATATTGGACCAATATCAATTGGTGACATAACTGTTTGTACAGCAACACTCATTGGGTCTACTCATAAGGATAATCCAAAGTAATTTCTAAAAATTCCAAACATAAAGCATATGGTTGTTGTTATGGCATTCATTGTCCATAATGATGTTACAAAAATTGCTCTTGTTTCAGTCCCAAAAATTCCAAAGCATTTCCAGAGAGCAGTTGCTCCTGCAAGACAAATGATAGCATAACTTTAAGAATACAGAAATAATCATTTATTATTTTTAAAACAGGTCGAACTAAAGGTATTTACCCATTTTTGTGGATTTGAAATGTTAGGAACAGCTCTGAACATTCTTTAAAGGACAGTTCTTTACTTTAATCTTGGAAACTGGAATATTTAATGAAGGAGATTAAACTGATATTACCTTCAGTGTATCATCAAAGTAATCCATTGACTCAATTTGTGATCCAGGCAGCAGCTCACCCAGTGGAAATGGGTAATCTGTTCCCAGCATTACTTTATCCTAGAAAAAGAATACATACATGTGAACAGCTCATAAGATGTGCAGTTAATTTTTCTTACTCAGAATGGTCAGGTGCTAATTGAATTGACCTAAGTACACAGGTGTTGGAATTGCCGAATTGTCATTTTTTGTCTTGCATATTCCTCATGAATGCCAATGCTCCTTCAGTATCACCTGTGTTTATGGACCTTCTCAAACTATCTCAAAACGTAATTTACATGTTGATTAGATTATTAACATAGGCTCACTTTTCCAATAACATCAATGAGCAGCTGCAGTGAGATGGGATCATGAACTAATGAGTCAGTATAGAAAGAACCAAGGTACTTCCGTGGACTGATCTTATTATCAACTGCACACAGGTCAGGGCGGACTTTGTGGCCATGATCAATTCTCCCAATGGTGAAGGGGAAAGAGCCACCTGCAACCAGAAGAACAAAGGCATAGGTGATAGAACAGTAGGAGTAGGAATACTTAGAAAGTTTGTTTTTGTGACTTTATTAAGACTGAGATATGGGTTCTTTACCTCCATGTGCAAAACAGACTTTAAGTTTGGGAAATTTCTCAAAGATGCCTCCAAATATCATAGAGCAAATCGCCACAGTTGTCTCTGATGGCATGCCTTTAGGATAGAAAATTATTTTCATAAATCTTTCCCTTTACTTTTTTAATCATAAGATGGTACAGATTGATCAACATTTGACAAAAATGTGTTGTCATGTGAATTTTAAAGAGCACAATTCAATGATTTGCAAATCTCATAAACCAATACTTTTTGCAAAACACCCAATATGCTTTGCCCAACAAGTTAAAGATAAGCAAGTATTTTTCATAAAATAGTGAAGTGTCTCAACTTTTTACATTTAGCATTTTTATATGTTCTATTATGAGCTTAGTTTTTTAGATGAGTTTTTTCTAGATTTTTTCTTGGATCAGGCTTTATAGGGTTAAGGCAGACCGAGATTATGTCAAACACAGTATATAACTAAAATACGAAAGACAATCAATGCATAGATTGCGATAGGATAACTTTATCAAATATAGGAAGTATTGCAGTGTTGCTACTGGGTGATTTTGTAGATATGATAAATGTTTTCTGTTCCTACTTCAGTTCACTCACCTACCAGCCATGGTAGCCAATACTTAGCCATTCTCCCATCTGTCTGCATGTCCCATGGGTGGACAAAAATTGAGCAGCCCAACTCCTCTGCTTCCTGCATGGAGGACACGTAGTAGTGCTTTTCATTTGATAAAATGGATGGTGATTCATACAAAATGATGTTGTGATAAATGAATAAATCTAAATGATATATTGGATCTAAATAATTTACTGTTGCAATTATAAGGATGATAACATAGTCATGGTTGTGTGTACTGACACTGTGTAATGTCTCACGGCATAAAAAGGGTAGAGTTCAAGGGCATTGAGGTCCCAGTTGTTGATATGCGAACCAATTTGCACTCCAGGGAAGCCCAACTCCTTCACACAGCGCCTCATCTCTTGGATGGCCAAGTCAGGGGCTTGCATTGGCAATGTACCCAGGCCCACAAATCTCTTGGGGTGGCTGTATACTGTATGCGCCAAATTGTCATTCAGAAGGACACAGAGATCCAGGGTGTCATGTGGTTTAGCCTGGAATTACAAAATTACATCAAATTGTGAAAGTAAACTTAAACTGTTAGTACTGCTGTATAGAATAAGAATTATAAATACCTTTACATGTAAGATGAGATCAAGAGAGTACAAGTACTTTACATTTGTAAAGTTTTACATATATAGAAATAAATTATTTAAAAAAAAGACAAATAGAATAACAAGATAGACCAGACTAAAGTGGAAAAGTTACATCATAATGCACAGTACCATGTTATGTGATAAACCAAACACAGCACTTGAGCACAAATACTTCATACCAACTGTCAAGCACCATCAGGTAGGGGAGATTATTTGGGCTTATTTTGCAGCCACAGGACCTGGCACCTTTCAGTCATTGTATTGACAATGAACACTGTAACAAGTCAGCAGCAAATCTCTAACGATGTCTGACGAAGAAAAGTAACAAGGTGCTGCAATGATCCAATCAAAGTCCAAATTTCAGCATGACTGAAATGTTGTTGATAGATCTGCGCATGAACAAATCCCAAAATCCTGATGAACCAAAAAGTGGGCCACAATTCCTCAACAGTGATGTAAGTGACAGATGTTGTTTCTCTTTTCCCATCAGGGGTCACCACATCCTGTCAACCTTGACTCACCGGGTAAGTTTGGGAGGATTTTTCATTCTGGATGCCCTTCCTTGGCAACCCTTCAATTTATCTGGGCTTGGGACCGACACAAACAGGACACAGAACTACTCCTCTGCATTGCAGGAAAACTGGAGGTTCAATGTCTTGCCCATAAGCAACTGGATATATAGCGATCAAACCACTGACCTGCCCATTGGTAGGAAACTGCTTTCCCCTTAGCCAGAGCATCACCATCTCACAATGATGTGGGAAACAAATGACATTCAGAAAATGATGCTACTGCTTTAGGTTCTATTGAATCTTTGGGTATAGTTTTTACATAATGCTTTTGCATTTGGTTCAGATTTCGTTAAATAAGTATTGATACAATGCAATTGGTGAGTTGTTATTCTGATATTGTTTTTAGCTATTTTGAAGAGCTGGTGATACTTGATGTGATGTCAACATACATAGACACTAAAAAATTAACAGTGGGTGTGCTTTTCTACAGTGAAAGACACACTACATTATGAAGTAAAACTCAGTGGTGCTTCCATGTCTCAAACACACAGCAATTAAATGTTATATCCACCATTTCAAAATCCCATTTGTTCTGATTGAGTGAGCACTGACCCAGTAACTGAACATCACAGGAACAGTTGAGAGGGCCTGAACTGTGACTCCTGTAAACAGATGGAAACTTAATGTTTAGCCATTAGTATGATAACCTTACAAAGTTTTTGTCACTTATTCTGTTCACACACCATGTTGATCCATGTCCCGTATGCGTGCATTTGCATCCCAGCAGTTTTCTTGTATCACCCGGAACAACTTCCCATTCTTCATCATCTTTGCTTCTCCCTTCAGCAGAAACACCAACACCATTCACAGCTATGACAAGCATCGGGTTTCTTTGACATTTCGATGGATGAAGGTTATGGTTTCCTTTGGATACATAATTTCACGTTGTGTTTGATGTTTGCTTATATCTTAAGATGTAACCACATGATGGCAGCAGAGAATAGATTCCTACTGAAAATACTCTTATCATGGTGAATCTGCAAAAATATCATTACCAGTCTATTTAATTGTATGCAACACTATTGTGCAATTGGCTTCATCCTCTCAAATTAAGCAGAAGGATAATGCTACAGGTTCCTTTGGGTATACGTTGGCCAGACTGCACTGTGTTTAGCTGTGCTATGGCAGTGTTTAAAGTAAATCCATCCACTGATGCAGGAGTATCACACTGGGTTCTACAGCTGCTCAAAAGTAGGAGTAGCCTGATGGGTCCACAGGGTGGAGTGCTGCCAGGATAAGCCTGCCGTGTGCTGAGTAATGTATGCAGCATTCCTTCTTCCTTTAGCAGTGTGTAGGACAGAAAAATAAATCCAATTTGTGACTTACTTTGCAGTGATGTTGAAGCTGGATAAAGCCATCATATCCATATCTCTGAAAGGCATGCGGAACACACAATTCATGAAAATCATTTGTGACAAATAGCAACTTTGAAGTATATTCAGTGCATATCCTTTACATTGTTGTCTTTTTATATGTCTATTTGAAGGCATTATGCATCTGCATCCTACAAATATAACCTGTAAAGCACTATTTCACATCTATGTGATCCTTTGCTATATGTCAACACACTGCTTACCATCCAGCCGAGCTATTGTTAGATAAAATGACAGATTTGACACAAAACTATCTTTTTTACCTATTGAACATTCCAACTCCACAATTCGCCCTTTAATAAATCACATTGAAGGAATTGGTTGTTATTTATCACCTATGTCTAAAATTCAAACACAACATTGTACAAACAAAATACAAAGGGAAACATTCATGTTGACGAGGGATGATAAAAGCTTCAGGACAGAAAACTCAAAGTAATATTAATCATTTAAATTATATTTTTGAAAATTAGCCAATATTTGGGCACGAAGAGCTGAAGGAAATGGAATTTCAATATATAATGGTCATATTAAAGCCATCATTAAGACCCTAAATAAGGTTAAAATGGTGTATAGTCATAAACATTTTATGACTGGGTGACATGTACACTTACATGTACACTTGAGTCAAGCTACATTTACTGTGGGGTCAGTTAAAAAGACCCCTTACACATGCAAGACAGTTTATGGATATTGTGTGCAGGTTGAATGAAACGTGTCAAACTGACTGCCTGACAAAAACATGCAAATTTCCCCAACCTTTGATGATGTGTTGTTGAAGTCTGGTAAAATACCAGAAAAGAGAAAATACAAAATCACATTTTTCTTTTCTGTTAATTTGTATTGTCTTGTTAATTAAATAATTAATTTACACTTATATGAAAAAAGAAAAAGTAAATAATGACAAAAGCATGTCATAAAAAGTCCAACTGGTAAATAGATAAAAATATTTCAGATTATTATTTTTACTACAGAATAAATCAAATAAATTAATGAATATTTCAAAAGTTCCCTAAATAAGATTTGTTAAGAGGCATTGATGGATAAAACTTTCTTTTTTGTGTGTGGACTGTTTTAAAACCTGAACTTAAGTATGCTTCAAAGTAATAGTTTCAATATAATACTCAAACAAAAGAGAGAAGGATACTGTAGATGAAAGAAAGAAAGAAAGAAAGAAAGAAAGAAAGAAAGAAAGAAAGAA
>JABUIW010000214.1:11548638-11567093 GCA_013363375.1 Menidia beryllina
AAAGAAAGAAAGAAAGAAAGAAAGAAAGAAAGAAAGAAAGAAAGAAAAAATAAAGTTACGGTGTATAGGATGAGTGCTGGCCGTGTCCACTGCCTAGCACCTGCTGTAGGAAATCATTAGCTGAGGACGACGGACACAGTGATGAAGACTCAAGAGCAGGAACAGATTAACCAGGGCCAGGGCCAGCTGATCAAAGTTTAACTATCCATGAAGAGCATAGGCCTATGAAGCGAGCTGGTAAACTTAGTGACATACTGAGGGAAAAAATAGGTACGTTATACTTCTGCCACTTAATTAAAGTTTTGTCTGTTACAGAAATGATACAGATGCAAATGTGCAGAGAAAAGGAAAGACTGAGCTCTCCAAATGAGGTCTTGTGTTTAGAGTGAGACGATACACTTGCTCTTAGCTTGTAAAAGCCTTTGCTGTCCTTTAGTTTTTAGCAGTGCCTACCTGTTTCAAGTCGGGCCATTCCTTTGGTAAAATATGACTGTGAATATCAATCTTCATCTTTCTGTTTACTCTCAGGGAAATGTTGAGGTCTGCAGCTCAAGATACTTCGCAATAACTGTCGGTAAACTCACCTCCGCCCTGCAACACAAACCAATGACCGTCAGGTGAATAGCTGCTGCTGGGTCACCCTGGTCATTTATTATCTATTCTGGCAATAAAACAAGCAATAGCTCAAAACATTAGTATGACTAAACTGAGTGCTGTTGCAAAACATATTTAACAGAGGGATATATTGGATTGACATTTGTAAGTCTTAATAGGAACTGGGATTCACTTTAGATAGTTTTTGAGAAATGATTGTTTTACCATGGAAGGTGACGTTTAAGGTCTCAGTTTTGCACTTAAGACCATAAAATCAGTTCAAGGCCTATATACATTTCGTCATTGTTTGCATTTACCAGCAGATGTCTATAGGATTAAACCCAGCGTATCTATCTACCACTGATAAAAATATTTTACTATATACTATATTTAACTTCCGGCTACTGCTTACTGAGAAGTAAGTTGGTAGTTGGAATTACTACTTTATTAATTCAGCACCTCACACATTGTTCAGTAATTTTTTGCAATTTCATTTGTTTGATGATGCGATTTCACCCCATCATAGACCACGAAAACAAAATTTAATTAAATTATTCACAATGCAATGAAAAGACTATTAATGAACCATTTTGACCATGTTACAGAGGAACTCATGAGGTTGAAGTATGGCCATGAGGTTGCTTGTATTGATTAAGATTACTGCGATTACTAATGACATCCCAAAATGTCAAAATGTTGAAATGGGAAGTTTTTTTCCTCATGTCCAACATGAATTTTTTTTTCCAATTCAGGCATTAAAACAACACATAATGAGAGGCATTGGTTCAGCTCACAATTATATACGTAATCAGATATTCTATTGATAAGTATGATCAATTAATCAAGTAATCATATCCATACTTTTGCAAATCTAGCTACTAAAAAGAGAAAATATTTAATTACGTACATGTTTTTATATTAAGCTAAAATTACTGTACTGTCGAGATAAGGAAATATTACTGGAGAATATTGAAGGACAATTAAACAGCTGTACAATTTTTTGAACAATTGTCAGAAACTTGCAATGAGATTACTTAAGAGTCACAGTGTTACACATCATGTTTTTTACAAACACGACTTATAAAGTTTAACATCAAGTGTAACAGTCTTTTTTTATTCTTTATAAGATTTCAGATACTTTTGTAGTTGTTCTTGTTTTTTCCCTACTCTTTTTGCATGCTGCAAGTTGGGACATATGGAAGAAATGAGGGACTACAGAAGAGAAGAGACAACCGAGCCTTTGATGCTGAAGCTGTGGCATGATTGTTTGATTACCAGGATGCATTCGTAAAGTCATGTTAACCTTGGCCGTTCTCTGTCAACCATGTACAGTTTCATCTGGATAAGCATGTTTTAATTCACAGTTACAGAACATTCCAGCAGCAACTATTGAATCAGGAAGAAAACCTAATACAATTACAATGATGAAAATAGAGTTGAAATAAATGCTTGGATGTCAGAAAAGTAAGTAGAAATGAGGCAGCTGTTTAAATCACATAGCCAAGTGGATTCAAATTGCTGTCAGACCTGTTACACATACAGCAAAACCCATCTGGATTCATATGTGTTTCTATCTGTTGAACATGTGACCAAGCTCAAATAACTGTGAAAAGAATTTGAACATTTGGAACAGTAGCTGTTTTCAAGTTAAAAATGTGATGATAATATGGCTGAGGAATCGAGCAGAGGTCTATCTCAAAGAACATTACAAATAATAAAAGACGTCCCTCATGGTCATTTAACTTCTTTCCAGGTGCACAATTTAACGCATTCATGATGCTGTGGATGTATGCTATCAAACGTCCGCAGGTTTTAATCCCAGCCATCAGTAGCCCATGTCAAATCCATCAAATTGTAGGAAAATAACACAAAATAATCTTTACCATTGAAATACTGCTTTTTATTTAAACTTGAGGAGCCACAATTTAGAATTTCAACTGTTCAGTATTTAGGCTATGACCATGAGGCTTGCCAAAACTGCAGTCTCTCTTCATTCAGGTGCCCAGAAATGGGCAACTTTACAGGGTTTATATTCTGAGCACAAGTGAGGAACATTCAAGGATAGGATGTTAATACAAAGCAGTTATGAAGATCTACCATTAAATTATGACCAATTATTCAACTTATACTGTGCAGGTCCTCATGTATGTAGGTCTGTGCACACCAGTCAGAACTCCTGAGGGCACATTACAGTAGCAGTGGATCGTTCAGATTGATGGGTAGTCTTTGTTGACTGGGAAGATCCCATCAGATTAGTGCTTTGATGTTTACAAGTCCATTCAGAATCCATGTTGTGTTCTTAAAAAAAATTCTAATTGTTTTTTGTGCGTGTTCATGTGTACAGATAGTGGTGTGAATGTCCTCTCATGTTCTCTCTGGTTCTCTCTGCCCCATTTCTTGTCAACCTACTTGTATAAAGTCTACTAATGTCCAAAAAGGTATCAGTTTACTCGAAAAGATAATGTATTTCCTGAACCATTCGGATCTTAACATTTCAAAAACATATTTGCAGAGCCCAATGTCTACAAAGCGCTATGACGTAAACATGTATTTGTGCTGACAAAGGAAAAATCTGTATTTAAGGATGCCATGCAGTGCTTTCACAGTACAGAATATCCTTTGTTGTCCGTCAAACACATTTCACACGTTTCTTTTTTGTTGAAAATAGTTTTTATCAGTTATAGAAAAGTTACTGAAAGAAGCCAGGAGCATTTAATTTTGAATTTCTAACTTGCAGTCGCTTGTGAATTATACGTTGATAATGATGCTGTTTCAGTGGAACTGGATTTCAGTTTACACTTGAAAGTGACTGACTATCAAGAATCTCACAATGTTATTCTGCTTATGTAAATTGTAGGCCATATCCTTATGCGCGCATACCTGTATAAATATACCTCTCACACAAGAGTTGCTGTGACTATGTAAACATGCATTGTTTGGCATGATTTACGTACACAATTATGCAAACTTATAGAGAAACAGACGTTGGGTAAATCGGGATTGTAGGGGCTAAATGAGGTGCTTCCATCTGGGAATTAGATGCTGAGTTATGAGAGGAGGGGAAAACAAGAAAGGAGAGGAGGGGGAAGAAAACTTGCTAGCACCGCCCGTCAGATTCGCGGCCGATCTCAGATTTATCACTTCGTCGGATCTAACCTAAAATAGTATCCATCTGTTTCTATCGACAACTTGTAGTTTTTATATCTCAGGGAAGGAGTTGCCTTACAATCAAGGCTGCAGAAATAAATCCTTTATCTGTCTTCTGTTATCGCCATCTATTATCTCCCCCCTCTGCGCAACTGAGTCGACACCGGAGGCTTATAGGACGCGCTGCATGGCTGCTGTACTTAACGAAGCAGCATAAATATTTTCCCCCCATTTCCCCTCATTCTGAGAAAGAAACAACAAAAGCAACAATGACAGAGCAGGTAACCCAAGAGTCCTACCCTATCCCGGACGCGACTATTGTGGATCCTGTGCGGAACGGCCAATGCGCCGCGGATGGCTTCACTAAACACCACCAGCAACAAGCCAAGAGCCCCATCGAGCCAGAGTCTTTCACCGTGAATCAGGAGATGAAGATTACAGACAACGTGGATGGAGAAGGTAACTTCGTACTTGGAAAAGACACCTATTTTAAAAGTTATGAATGTTCATGTGTGTTGGGATGGAATGTGTGAGGGAGACGGGCCAGAGGAGACAGGATGGTTATTTTTACCCTCGCCAGATATTTTTGGTTAGCTCCTTTGAATAATGTATGATGGCCACGTATCAGCAGGAGTGATATATTTTTAAAGCTGTTCAGAAGTTGAGGTCAGAGCTTTCAAGTAACCAAGAGAATCTCAAACTTTTTATTCGGTGTCACGCTGGGACAAAGTCCCCCTGGGGAATTGAGTGTCTTAAATCATCCAACCAGAGGCCCAGAGTCTGAGCCTGCATTAAGACTGGATTGTGGTACCAGTCACATGCATGTTCAACGAACCTTTAAGTGTGCATTTGCATCTAGACAAGCCCAACATTGAAACAAAACACTAATTTATACATTTATATATTTAGTTAAAATCTGTAACATTTTCTATGAATTACTGCATTTAAATATCAATGGTTAAAATAGCAGTTCAGACAACAAGAGTAAATCCCTAAATCAGGAGAGATCGACTCTGGTCGTCAAGGGTCACTGTCTTGTTTTGGAAGTTTCCCTTTAACACACCTGATTCTGACTGAATGGATATATCCAAAAGATCTGCATAATCCTGCTGTGAATCAAGTGTGATGAAGTAGGTAAACTTTTAAAACCTGCAGGACAGCAGCCTCACTTCAATTCTCCTGCCTTTTATTTTAGTCATCATTTTGTACTCAAAATGTATTACAGCTACATTTGTTCATGAGTCTAAAAATGTCATAATGAATGGTGTTAAATAATGGGAAATGTCTTCAGATTATGTTTTTAACCAATTCTGACCAAACTATATAGTTATGGCTCTTACATTTGACTTAATCTTCAAACAACATGCTTATGTTTAGAAATTAATGCAGAGGGATCTGTGGATTATCTTCTGAAGCCTTTCCCTTTCCCCTGCTTTTAAGATTTTTAAAATGGATGTCATCACATCGCACATAGGAAAGCAGCATATAAACTGCGCAGAGAACAGACAAGGAAAAATGTTGTAATTCTTCAATTACCCTATTTCAGTAACAAATGGGGGTATATGCTTGCTGAACAGACCTGGCTAACAGAAATATGGACTTTCAGCATTGCAATGTGTAATGGTTTGCCAGACCATCCATACAAACCAAATCCAACCTTTCTTCTTTACAGAATTTGTGCCTCCAAATTAAAATCACATTTGCTTAGTTCTTACTTATGTCATAATTACGTTTGGCCACTTGAGGGCACTGTCACGGGATGTCAACCTTTGGAAGGATATTGTTCTTTGTGGGTCCACAAGCAAACAAGAGTAATGGCCCTGCATGGCTTACATAAGGCTTTGTGTAGACTTGAATATATTTCTATTAGTGAACTTGTGGTCTTCATTTAAATTTGCTGCTGTGGGATTGTGTTGAATACCTCATTCTGTGGTTATCAGTTGGTTTTCTGTCTGCTGTCATAGACTGCATTTCCTAGAGATTCCTAGCAGATACAATAACAACACTTATATTTGTGCGGTCCATATTATTACGTGTTCACTTTAGCAAGTAAGAGAAACCTGACCAGATGTGTTTATGCAAAAATACATTTCTCAAACTAGTCTCATGCATTTTTAAGTACTTATTTAAATATGTGCTGTACCTAATATTTATTTTCAGCTTGTATTACCAGCAGTTGATGTGTGAAATTGTATTTATTTCCCCTGCACTGTTCTCAGGTTAGATATGAGAAAATCTAACCACAAAACAAAAAATCTCTCATACTCAGGCATTGGAATAATAAATGGTAGAGAAACTTTTACTGAAGGATTTTATCTGGCCATGTGATTCAAGACAGGAAAATGAAAGTGTTAGTCATCAGCCTTAAATGCCTTCTTGTGCTTATTTAGGTATTGTGATAAAAAGTGAATTAATTAAAAGAAAGCTTTGACAAAGACAAGTGACATGACACCGAACACACACACATCTGTGCTGGAGTCACAGAGAGATGTTGGCAGCAAAGGGATGTTGAACACATGCCTTCTGTCTTCTCTCCCAGACGGGGATCATGTGAGTAGAATGATTTACCACACTGTTTCACTTCCTCCTCTGCAACACACTTACACACACAAACAGAAATGGTTAGCTTAGCTTGAGCTAGTTTAGTATGTCTTCTCAAGAACCTTCTACTTCTCTGTGGAGGCATCACATTATTATTAGCTTTTTAATATATCTAGTGTAGCCATTATTAAATGGTTTATATGCTGTTAATGCTGTTAATTATTGATCAACATATGTTATAATATATATAATATTTTTTAATACTTGAACAGATTTGAAAAGTTTTAAGGTAGGATTCAAATTGGACGATATATTTGTAAATAAATTATAAACAAATAATATTACATGACTAGATAAGGAAGTAGATGATTTTTTGGGGACCTGGTGTTTAGCAGTGTTTCCTCAAAGCAGTAGGGTTTATGGTTCAAATTACAGCTGTGGTATTTTTTGGCCTCTATCACCATTCCCTCTGACATTCAACATCCACTTTATTCACATACATACAGTGGATGCATGTAACCCATGCTTGCTATCCTAAATAAACATCATGTTAGAGATGTGATGTCATCTCTCAACTTACAGTGAATTGTGACATGACATTTTGGATACAGAGACAAATGTATATATTGTATTTAATCAAGACAGGAGTAAAGTTGAAAAAAATCTCTCTAGGAATTATCTTTGTTATTAATAGGGACCAAATAAAGATACAGTTCTTGAGACCATTGCATTTGTTTATGTAATAAAGGTTTGTGTAATTGTAGGTAATATGCAAACAATTTTTATGTTGAATAGTGTTCAGCTTCTTGCAGTTGCGAGAGAATATTTAAAGGATAAAAATGTCATCCATGAAAGTTGCAGCAACATTGCGAAAATTAATTTTTTCGGATATAACCATTAAAAGCCTGCAAAAGTTTTGCAGGTTGACCTTGTTTGAATGTAACTAGAGCAACAAGGGAAATGGTTTCAATTACAGTAATGTAGGTTTTGTCAAAGATTAGGAGTTGTTTAAAACCAAACAGGAAATACATTTATTACGAAGTTTAGTTGTGTCAAGGGGTACAAAAAGAAAGTGGTTGAGAGTCTGTCCATCTCAGACTGCTGTAATTCTCTAAAATCAGTTTTCTTGTGCCAACTGTATGGAAACATAAATTGTAATACAAAAACATTATTCCCATAACTTTGGCAGAAGTGTTTTGATTGTCAAGAGAATGATGAGTGAAGGATCCAAATGCAGACCAGTAACAGTCGGCAGATGGGTAAAGCGCTGACAAAGGATGATGGGTAAGAGGCAGGGTACACCCTGGAAAAGTTGCCAGTCAAGGGCAGGGAGACACAGAGACAAACATCTACACACTCAGATTCATTCCTAGGGGCAATTTGGGGTTTCAAATTGACGCAACATGCATGTTTTGGAGAACAATAGAACTCGACTGGCGAGTGTGTTTTGCATTCTAACAAATGGCGCTCTCTAGTGCCTCGTGTTTTCAAATGGGTATTGCAACTAGGGTATTGCCATCATGCATCAAGTAGTAATGAAGCAATGACAACATGACTTCCACATCATCGACTTTTCACTCGGGTGATGAGGTTTGTAATTTAAAAGAAACTACAACCTGGAATGAATCATTAGTGTGAGCATGTAATCACTCCTCGAACAACATAGCAAATTACGTTGCCATGTTAGTTTGCTTTTAGTGAGACAGCTAGATTGTTTTTAGCTAGACAGGTAGAATAGTGGTTTAGGTCCTTCTCTGCAAATATAGTTTTTCAAATTGGCAGACACTTGGAAACTTCCGTGGACTTACCTGTCTATCTGTGTATGTAAAGATAGGAAATTCTTCGCTCATGAGAACTCAGATCATTGCAGAGGTAATTTTACACCAAATGAGGACACATTTATAAATGAAGGAAATTATCACGTCTGGTGTACACCTGGGGTTCCCCTCCCTCATGTGTTTAAATAGTCCTCGTTTCCCCTTGTCTTGTGCGAGTGCGTTGTTGTCCGTCTAGTTCGTCTTGTCTTTCGTCACCCCCACACCAGGTTTGCTTTTTGTCACAGTTTTGCCACAGCATTGTCACAGTTTTGTTAATCGTTATTTTGTTACTTTGCCACCGCCTTGTTTACTTATTGCTTTGATACTTTGATCACAGTTTTCCACAGCTTTGCTTTGTACTTTATCTGGACTTCCACCGTTTTGTTACAATAAACCTTGTTTTCCGTCATCTCCGCACCTGAGTCCTCCCTTCAAGACCCACCCACATGACAGAAATTATTTTAGCTAATGAAATTACTTAAAATACTACACAAGGTCCCTTTAAAGACAGGTACAGTAGGTATTTTTACTTTTAACTAAATCTCCAAACATAGCCCTGCTTCCTGCTGTACAGGATCCCAGATTTTGAAAGTTTAAATTTGTGTTTTAACATATTTTCTGTGTAATTTTCTTATTGTGTTCTTAGTGTCTTGTCTCTCTTTTAGTGATAAAAAGAATGATGAGGAGCAGCTTTGCACAGTGAAGTCCTTATATATTTTTGAGAACGTTAGTTGTCCAAGAAGGACTAATGTGTAGTCATGATGGAAAGAAAATGCGATATCTTATTCTGTCATTGTGTATCCCAGCAACACACATTTTCTGTAGCAGGTAGCATTGCCACAAAGCACGGGGCTAACCTCAACTCTGAACACATTCACAAGGTGACTTTCCTTCTTCCTATACTCCTTTAAAGGACGATGCACATGGACAGATGCTAATACAGAATTAGCTAACATATATCGTCGAAAAAAATATATTCTTGTCCGTGTGGACTGATAACTTAAGTGTTAAGATTACCAAATGGTTTGTTTTGATGCAATAGACTCTGAAATTAAAGTCCCTGCAGCCATGTTTTGCCAAATCACTAGTGACAACTACAAATTTATAACACAATATATCCAAAACAATACGTAATCTTTCAAAAACAAAACAACATTAAGTAAGCACAATTACAAATGACAAAAACACAAATATACATCATTAAGCACAATAACCAATCACAAAAACACAACGACATTAAACAAACGGAAGAGGTAGGTTCCAGTGGGAAATCTGAGAAATTGTTGAGTGGACTATGCAACTTTTGGTTTTGCACCGGAAGTGAATACACTACATTGATATATCTTGATTTCTCTCACTCCAGCTACTGCAAAAGTTTGGTGACAGCTAAACCAGCTCTTTTCGACAGCTTGGGCAATACACAATGCTGTGACTGTCTTCCCATCTATCCAAACATCAAAAGAGCGAAAGCCCTAACTTCCTGTGTAAAAGCCAAAAGTGGCGTCGTCCAATCAGTGATGATTGATAGTTTTCCCATTGGGACCTACCTCTTCTGTTTTGTTAAGGTTATTTGGAATTGTGCATAGTTTATGCTGTAGTTGTCATGGTTTGTGGGGAAGGGTCCAATATGTAGGACTAAGGAGGGAGACACAGGGTCAAAATGTGAGACCTGAGAAACCAGGAAGGACATGACACTGAAAAAAGATGCTGACGAGGGTCAACACAGATTATAAGTACACATGAGGGAAAACGAGAAACAGGTGGACACATTCAGGCATTAGGGAAGACAGACTGTTTGCACAAGGGGAAAGGAAAGTAACCAGAAACAAGAGGGGAGTTACTATTTCAAGATAAAACAGGAAATGACAAGACCAAGACAAAATAAAACAAAAACAAAACCCCCAGGCATGACAGTAGTGTTATTGTAATTTGTAATTGAGCTTAGTTAATGTTGTTGTGTTTTTGTAACATGTTGTAGTGTTTTTTGGATATGTTGTTCTGCTTTTAAATTTGTACAGTGGAGAGTATTTCTATTATTGGGAAATTAGTAAGCTTCCACATCCACAGGTTGGGGTAAATTGTTGCTAGAGTAGCATTATTTTCCAGTTTGATCCAAGACCCATTGAGGTCTAGGATGTCCAGAGATAGACAATTTGTTTCAGCAGCAATGATTGATTGATCGAATACTTTATTGATTTCACAAGGAGCGAATAACTTCCAGTACAGCCCATACCAAGATCATACAGACAAAACACAGAGACACACCAGTACCGGAAGACCGTGGGCAGCCACTGAAGGGGCGCACTGTTTTTCTTCAGAACAAAGATACATCAGGAAAGTTGTTGCGGGAAGAGGGGGAAAAAAGGCCCAGTGCCACGCCCCCTACAGGGGACTTACCAGTGATTTTTTTTAAAAACACCTCAGTACACTTAAGCACAGAGACAGTCAAAACACAACATCAAGGACAATTAGGGAGGGAGGGATGGGGGGTTGGAAGGAAAGGAAAAGGTAACAGCGAGGCAGTGAGTCCAAGGAATGCATGAAGTCTGTACTTGTGTGTGTGTAAGTGCAAGCAAGCTGGAGGTCCACAATCCACAGGCTAGATGGAATTTGTCCTTGTGATGCCCATACTCCTGCTTGGTAGGAGGGACGGGGTGGGGGTGGGGGGGCAAAGCGTCCATCTGCAGTTTCATCCAGGGCAAGGTTGCAGAGTAGCAGCTGCAAGGCCGCTCTCGGGAGGCCAGATTGAGATAAGAGAGATAGCTTTGTTCTAGGCAGAGAGTGTTTTGTCTGTCTTAAGTCCTCAACAGGTCTCTCAATGGCAATTCCAATTCAGCCGATTTGTCTTAGTTTCCCTCCATCCGGACCACCAACTTCTCCAGGGTGTTACCCATCACCTTCATGCTGTCAAGCATCGTCCCAATTTTGCTCCTATGAGCCTTCTGACTGCTCCACTGAGCATCCAGTTTTCTCACCAGAGAATCGTGTTTGCAAGTCAACTCGCACAAAATTTGAGTCAGAGTGTTGATGGATTGGAAAACCGTCTCGATCGGCAGCCCCTGCAGCTTGTCTTTGGGTAGAAAAAATGCTGTCAATTGCATTGAGAGACCAGCCAACCAAATCCATGGTTGATGTTAGGCTTTAGGAAGTGAAAATGCAGAAAGAGGCTCTGAGATATGACAGGACAAAGATAGCAAGCAGGCAAAAAAGGACAGGGGATGGAGCAGAGAGAAACACATCTGCACTTGACGAGAGCCGGAAGAAGAGAAAGAAAATGCGAGGATGTCCAGAGATAGACCATTTGTTTCAGCAGCAATGACTTCTACTTTATTCTCTTAGGATTGGCAGTTTCACAGCTCAACAGTCTAATTTATTGTATTTGATGGAAGGTAGCCAGATTGTGAGGCCTGATGGCAGTTTGATATCAAGTATACACCAAAGATAACAGAGATTGGATAATGGCTTGTTGCTGTGGCAAATACTTAATCTTTTCCTCATTAGGTAGCCTTGTTCAATTCACTTGCTGTCATGATTCTGGCCCGTCTGCCTGATGTTTTCCTCCTCTGCTCTCCATGTCTGCAATCATGTTCATCTGCTCACCTGTTCATTGCTACTCCAACGCAATCAGCATCATGCCACTCACCTGTTCTCCAGTTTTTATATTCAGCTCCTCGGCTGGTCTTGGTGTTTTTACAAGCCTTGGTATGAGTAATATCCAGCATTCCTTCTCTTGCCTGACCACATTCTTGTCTCACAGATTTCCCTATTTTGCCTTGCCCACGTTGGATCTCTGTTTTCTGGACAATAACCCTGTTTCTGCCCCTCAATTCCTGCCTCGCCCCTGGACATGTCTGCCTGAGTCTGATTCCATGTTCCTTTTAGTACACTGTTACTGAAATTCCGGATTCTCTACCAAAAGTATTACACTTGCACAGTGAGACTTGCACTCTTTTAATAAAGTCCTTTCACAAGAAGTTTTTTCAAATGCTGACGATTCTGCAGTTGCATCGATTTTTTGAGATTACTTTGTTGACACATTGGTGTCTTCACCACTAGGGGTGTGCGATGTGGACAAAAAACAATATCTTATATTTGGGGGATTAATTATACAATATTCTTTTAAATTTGTGTTTGAACAGCCTGAGTTATAGATCACTGATAGTTTCTTATGGATAAATTCAATAATAATTAATAATATTTGTTATGTTTCACCATCGGTTACTTTTTTGTCATAAGGGAGTTTCCTGATGAATGAGTCCGCTAATGTTTGTTGGCTGTGTTGTGCAGCAGGTAACATTACCTTCGCAGAGTTAGGTTGTTCTTTGCCAGCTAGCTTGTGACTTTCTTCGTATATTGCTTTGTTCACAAGTGGTTAAACAGGTTTGTTGTCGAGCTGATTTTAACGGCAACAGGTTTTTGGACAAATTTAGGAGATTACTGTCTGCATAATGTAAATTTGAACATTGTTAAAACAACAATGACGATATTATCATAAAGGCTATCGTTCGCCCCTACTCATCACCTACCAAGACAAAGTGCTGTCAGGTTCATTAAAATGAGGTAAATTCATTCAAGGACAAGTCAAATTCAATAGCACACAAAGCAAAGCTTATAAACACTTACACAAGCAGATTCTCCTTAAATGAATCTGTTTAGTTTTCTCTATTTAACTTTCTACATGCATGGTGAAATTGTACAAAGGAAAAGTATAGCAAATGAACTCACAGACAAAAAACAAGACAAAGAAATATATCCTTCTAACAGTTTTATTTTGTTTCACAGCAGGTCTTCTTGAGAGCAGCATGCGCTTGAAGCCCCATGAGGCTCAGAGCTACAGGAAGAAAGCTCTCTGGGTCTCCTGGATCTCCATCGTGGTTACGTTAATATTGGCTGTGGCAGCCTTCAGTAAGTCTCAAAACACCTATTTATACTTTATATAAGGAGGCAAATAATAGCTTTGAATTTTCTAGCTGCTGGCCTTTACTTGGAATTTGAACCTGAGGAATTTTCCTTTCCTGTGTGTTTGTGACAGTAGTCAACACAGTGCCACATCCCAAAAAACATGAAAACCTGATTCTTATGCTATCGGGTTGAGCCTACTGAGGCGCAAAAGGCAAGAAGGGAATAAGATGAAATAAGGGGAAGTGTGGAAAATCTCAACTATACTCGACTCATCATGACAGCTTCAAGAGCATGACAGGGCACTGGGTTAGGAAATTAAAGATAAATTAATAATTTAATCTTGCTTTGGCGCACAGCTAAAATGACTGGATTTAAAGGAGGAGCAGAAACAGAGAGAGGAACAGATGGATAAGAAGGAGAGAAGCTCTAGAACACAGGTGTCAAACTCCATTCCTCAAGGGTCACTGTCCTGCGGGCGTTAGAGGTCTCCCTGTTACAACACACCTGATTCGCATCAAAGTGCTATTAGCAAAGCTCCTGAATGACCAGAGGAGATCCAATTGAATAAGAATCAGGTGTACAGAGACAGGAAAATACATAAAACCTGCAGGAAAACGTACCTCAATGACAGGAGTTTGACACCCCTGCTTTAGAATGTACCATTGCACCAGGGGGATGAAGCAGCTTTGATGGCTTAACCTTAAACATTCTGTTTCCTCCTTACATTTCTCTGCCTTTGAGTCTTTCCATTTTTATCTTTTGCATATTGTCTGCATGTTTCCCTATTGCAGTCTTAATGTTTTTCATTCACTACTTTCCCTCTGCATGTCTTCGATTTATCTCTTTTATTTATTGCTATGTTCAAATATATCAAATATATTGTATATTGTTTGTTGATTAGAAACCAATATACTTTTTATCTGAATGCATCTTTTTACCCTTATATGTCAAGATCAAGGTCTCAAGCAATGTGCACTCAAAATCCAACAAAGATTGTTAAAAGTGTAAATTATTCATGAGACAAGATTGGGCTGTTTC
Source organism: Menidia beryllina (assembly GCA_013363375.1). Taxonomy (NCBI): domain Eukaryota; kingdom Metazoa; phylum Chordata; class Actinopteri; order Atheriniformes; family Atherinopsidae; genus Menidia; species Menidia beryllina. The sequence goes on from JABUIW010000214.1 coordinate 11,562,678, forward strand.
ATCACAGGGTCTGAGTTTCTGGTGGAGAGAGGAATGTTATTTTAGGTAAGAGAATCCAAGTAATTATCCACTTATACCAATGATTCCTATTCCCAGCTGACCTTGGCGAGAGGCGTCGGTACACCCTGGAAAGGTCTGTTTAAATATCCGACATGTGCTTGAGTTATATGAGAGTGGGCAGGCAAGTGACGAAAGTGATGAGATTTAAATGTAAAAAGGAATCACTTCTTTACCAACACTATAAAGTAAAGAGAATGGATGATAACAAGAGGAGGTGGTACTTAGAAGGGGCCTAAAGACCACCCTGTGGAAGCTGGCAATCTAAGCTGCACCTGCTGTTCATTGATGAGGTGTATGAGCACAAGTGCTTCACAGCCTGCCCAACCCAGTTTAGACTCAGGAGGAAAAACACCCAAAACCGCAGAACACCAGTGCAAGACCATGAAAAAACATACAGATACAACTACTTAATTCAGTCTGAGATTTTGTTAAATGGAATACCCTAGCGCTATTTTTTGGATACAATAACCTTGACCAAACAGGTATGCCTTTTTCAGCTCCATACCTGTAAGCTTTGCATGACATGAAAACTGACAGGAGAGTGAAATAAAAGGATTGTAGCATTTTCTGTCATTAATAGCAAAAACAATAATGTAAATGCAGGAACTTAATCACTGAACACTTGCAGACTAAACTTGTAACATTACTCTCAAATCTGTATTGTTTCCTGTTATAGCTTGAAATAGATGAACTGAATATTGTGAAACAATTTCCAAGAAACAAAATCTATGAACAATGCATTTAAAATCCTCCAGGACTAAAATACTGCTGAGAAGTATCAGATTCAGAACATTGTCTTTATATTGCTATTAATAATGGTTGATCCTTCTTCAAATTTCTAGTACACAGTACAGTTGCAAATTATTAAAAGATTCAAGATGATCAAAGGAACTAGGCCACACATTTGATTTAGCAAACAGGAATAAAAATAGAGTCTATTTGCATTTGAGATAGCTCAAAATAAGAGGGTTTCGGGTTCAAATCCGGCCTAGAAACCTCTCTGGAGTTTGTATGTCATACGTATGTTTTATGTGTTTTCTGGCCTCCTCATCATCCATGCATGTTGGGTTCATTGGTGACTCCAAATGGACCCTTTGAGGGAGTTTCCATGGTTTTGTCATTTGTCTCTGTGTGTTCCCCTGATGGAATGGTGACCTAGCCGGGTTGTACCCAATCTCTCACCCAGTAGCAGCTGGGATAGCACCTAAGTTGGTAAAGATTAATAAAGTAACTGGTACTGTCTAACATATAAAGTGACATACTGCACTGTGAACTGTGCACATAAAATCTTATTCGCCAAGGTATTTCTTCATACAAGTGAGCAGGTCCTATAAGAGGAAGCATTCATTAAAATATGAGGCTCCATAATTTTTTAATGGATTCATACAAGGATTCTTAGAATTTAGTGTGCAAGTGTTATTTAAATTAATAATTCAGGGTTTATTAGGCATTTCTTTACATCCTGTTAAGGTTTTATTACGTTTGTGTGATGCATTTATGCTTTGCTTGGCCAGGCAGCTATAAGAAAAACAGTTCCTTTTACAAAGTTGGGAACAAAATGTACACCAACAATAATACTGCTCTTTTGAAGTAGTAGAAGATTGCGTGAGCTGGAAGAAAAGTGTATGGAATAGTGAGGTGAATCAAGCAGACAAGAAGAAGCAAAAATATAGATAGTTATAGAAAAGAGTCAAAGAGATCACAAATTAAGTACTGAGAAAACATTAGACAGAAGAAGGTGAAAACATATTAATGTGTGAAATATAACGCTTTAGAAAGTAAGTGAGATGGCACAGAGAAAGTTGATTTTTTCAATCTCCTCTCTCTGTTTTGTGTTTATTCTTTTTTCCTTCGTGTCTGTCGTGTTCACTCTCCTGCTCTTCCTACATCAGCTGTAATTACTCATTTAAACCAGATACATAAGATAAAACCCAGTTAAAAAGAAACCAGGATATATTTTGTAGATATCTATGTATGTTACAGTTTTTTAACTGTTGACAGCAGGAGATTACACTGAGTGTATACCAAGTCACAGCTTGTGTTACAGCTTTCCCACAAAAAATTTGACACCTGGAGGTGAGATGGGTAAAATCAAAACCATGTCTGACTAAGTCTCGGCAGCCACAGGCTGAAGTCCCTGTACATGTAGTAAAAATACAGGGAATGGATTTTGAGTATTTCAGGTGTATTTATATCAAACAATATTTTTTTTTAGTATCTTTGCCAAACAGTTTTTATTTGAATTCCTGCTTTTTTTGTTCTCATTAAAAGCTCCTGACCAACATGAAGAATTTTTTTTCCCAAGTACCTCCATTTCATATTCATGACAAGAGTTAACAAGTTAACGGTGCTAGTTTTGCAGATTTCTGTAATGCTAATAGCCTAATCTGATCATTGCTTAAATTACATTGTTTAAATATTTACTTTATATCCGTTCAATGATGTCATCTAACTAATTTGTCTGAAAAAGAAATTGACACTAGCTGAACCAAAGATAAAATCTACTGAGAGTGAGACTAACAAATTAGCATATTCTGAAAGGCTGTTTTGGGTTTTCAGAATATGCTAATATGCAAATAAGCCAATGCTGTTTTGTATTAACACCCAACATGTTCTGTATCAGATAGTTACATGTACTAAGTCAGCACAGAAGTTACATTACAACAGGGTATTGCAACCCAGACAACTTCAACCCAGATGCATTAGGGACCATGTAACTAATCGGGTGTTTTGTAAGTGTTAGATTAAGAGTTTACATATTTTTATCCACAGTATAGCTCTTGCAGAAAACCTATGTTTTTATTAGATTTGATTTGTTATTGCTTTTAGCTTTAGCTTACCAGTCAGGAGGCTTCTGATCTTCTACTGATTATCTTCTGATTATGTACTGTACGAAACCTAGTGCTGTATGGAATCCATGCAACCATATTAAAAAAATAAAATAAAGAAAAAACTAAGAGAAAAAAAAGTACAAAAATATCCCTTTACTGCTACTTACATTACAAGAACATTTGATCACAAGACCCAAATCACCACTTAATATTGACCTACAGTGCTGTCTGAAAAATAATAAAAACACACGAATCAGTGGAAATTTAGATTTTGTCCTAAATGTTTGTGCTGGGTTGCATGGTGCTTTGGTGAGTAACACCACCACCCAAGGCATGAGGATTCCTGCTTTGAATTCCACTTGGGGCCTTTCTGTGATATTTGCAAATACTCATACTGCAAAAACATGTATGTTAGTTTCATTTGTTAACTCTGAATTGTCCCTAGGACTTAATGTGAACATGGTTGTTTTTCTCCATGTGGTCCTGTGATAGGCCTGTTGAACTTCCAATGGCAGCTGGGATAGGCTCCAGCTTCCCTGACCCTCAATTAGAATAAACCAGCATAGAAAATGTTTGGATGGATATAATGGTGCAAAATACGTTATTTGGCCAGGCTGTTTTCAACATGCATCTGAAAATATTTCAGAAGCGTTACACAATTTACACTTGACGCCACCAGACTTTTTTTTTCTTTTTTTTTTCCCCCTTGTCGTGTTTGGCATTATAGCAACAGAATTGTAATCTGAGTGCCGTGCTGTGCCCGACACTTTTGCTTTGCCAAGGGAGACCTGTCAGGGTGAGAACCCTCCCTTGATACATACTGCTTTATTATACATTTAGGATTTATTTTTGTTACATAAGTAATATGGCTAATGCCAACCATGACCGGGGGACAGGAAAGGGGAAAAAAGATTCCTAAAACAGAGGTGTGTGTCTGGGCAAATGAGTTAATGTGTGTGTGGGTGGGTATAAGCACTGACGTGCAGAACATGCAACCCAGGTTTCACACAGATTGTGCTCAGCTAAGCATGCATAGGGGGCGCCACCACCGGTCCCCCTCCAGCAATCTGAAGAAGGCAGAGAGGGCCCCAGACCCGGTCCACCAGCGGCCCCCCGGAGCACCGAGACCATGGAGACAACCGGGCCCCCCCAGTCGGCCACAGAGAGAGCCCCACAACAGAACCCCCCACGGGGACAGGGCAGAGGCTAATACTAAGTAAATAAATAAATGAAAAAAAAGGGAAAAAATTGATTAGTGAAAATGGAAGAAAAAATAGATAAATAAATAAAAAATAAATAAATAAATAAATAATAATAATGGTAATAAATAAAAAAGTAAGTAAAATAAAAGTTGGGGGTAACCAATAAGTAAAAAAAATAGTTTGCCCCGCAGGTGTGGCGGGGCGGACCGCCCCGGGGTTAGCGCCCCCCGGCCGCCCCGGACCAGGTGGGACCCCCCAGGCGCCCCCGGCACTGTGCAGCTCCGGGCAGCGGGCGCGCAGGGAGACCCCCCTCCTCACCCCCC
>JABUIW010000214.1:11567493-11579304 GCA_013363375.1 Menidia beryllina
ATACATACATACATACATACATACATACATACATACATACATACATACATACATACATACATACATACATACATACATACATACATACATACATACATACATACATACACCCACATATATATATATCTATATATATATACATACACATACATACACACACATACATAAATACATACGTACAATAACGATAATATTAGTAATAATAGCAATAATAATTATAATAATAGTAGTAATACTAATAAATAAACAAATAAACAGTACAAATAACAACAAAATGAGGGACAAAATAGCTAATTGAATAAAGTGGGGGGTGGGGGGCCTCACACGCACACACCCAAGCCAACTCAGTCGCAACAGTCTGGTCCTGGACCCACCGCCCCCCAGCCCCGCCCGCGCAGCCGCAGACGAAAGGACGCGCACCGCCCCGCCAACCCCACCACCACCGCCACCAGACTATTACTTACATCTTAGCTGATGATGGCTGTAATGAACAAGATTGAACACGTTTATCTTATCAAATATCTGAAACTGAAATATGAGAAAACCATTTATCATTGTGTTATTCCTTCATTTATGACTTACAGTGTTATAGTTTTATAGTTTAATGCTGCAACATAATCTGTAATTTGATTTCAGTTCTCTTTAATTTGCTCTCTTGTAATGGACCTAATGGAGTTACATAGCAGTGCAAAAACAAGTAGTCACTTACAGAAGGCAGAGAGCACAAAACAAAGATGTTAGCTTTCTATTGTGCAGTTACTGTCTTTTTTCTTTTCATATCTGCAGGTCCTTAATCATATCTGGGCAGTCTCTGCAAAAAACATCATGTATCTTTCTCCCTCCTCCTTCTCTTGCTCTAGTTCCACATCTTACTGTGGCTGTTCCCTCAGTCCCTCATGCCTACCTACTTTCCCTACTTGTTCCATCCAGACCTCCTATGTCTTCCATGAAACATATTTTACCTCCTGTCTTTTCTCCCTCCATCTAGACTCAACCTCACCTTCTGACAGCATAAAACAAAAATGTTTATTCATTATTCCATCATTTTCCATTTACTCAATTTTCCAGACTGCTATTCATGGTCATTACGACACTGCCAAAAGGGACAAATGCTTTAAAAGTTCAAATAATTTTCTACTCTTGTTGCTTTGGATATTTTTATCTTACTTTTGAAAGGAATTGTGTATTTATTTTATCAGCCTTGTCATTCATTGGAAGTCAACTTGAACAAGTAGATTTATTTATGAATGGATGACAGGGATCTCTTAAATAATGGAGGAGACACTTAAGCAGTTTACAAGGCCGCAAAGCCCTATGATTACAGCTGTCGTCTGAAGTGAAAACAAACAGTTATGGAGAAAACTGAATAGGGCTGTAGGAATGCCATATCATTGATTTTGGCTATTGGGCATATTTGGATCTGATCCTGGCATTGGTAGTGGTTTATGATAATGGACAACTATTCTATGTTGATTTACTATATCTGCGACTATTTACTATTTTCTGCCTTGTGTATTTTTTTCTGCATTTACTTATTTGTATTTATTTCTGTTAGCCAAATTTAGTGTACATTTGGGTTTTAATGGGAAACTCTGGATAGTAGAGAATTAAGACAACAAATTATTTGATCATTTGCATAGGTAGCATTCTAACAAAGCCTTACAGTGAAATGAGAATATAAAGAAATTATTTTAAGTCTGCACTGATCTTTTTTTCCTTTCCCTTGTCCTGTTCAGCATCATGGCAACTAGAATGAATTGCTGACTGCCATAGTTTTGCCAAACAGATTTACTTTTTCAGCAAAGGCCTGGGCCTGGGCCTGGCGGGGATGGTAGGCTGCTTCCCCTGGCAGCAAGGGAGGCCCTATATTTGTAAAGCCTTTATTACAACGCAACTGTTGAGGATTTTTATTTTTATTTTTTATCGCTTATGTACATTTTGATGCTAAATATGACTGGGGAGAGAAAAAGGAAGAGAGAGAAAGAGAGAGAGAGAGAAGGGGGTGGGGGGTGGAGAGTGAGGGGGAACATATAAAAGAAACTGTTAGGTTCAAGCACTCTAATTCTTCAAAAGTGGAAACCCCGAATGAACAACACAGACTCTGAAGTACAAGCTTTTTACATACAGTTTTATATGACTTTATCAGAAACAACACAACCGAGTCCGACAACCAGCTGCTATCAAACTGCTCCTGAAGCATCCATGGGGAAACCTGGAGGAGATCGTCACAAATACCTGTGGAGAGACAAAACTATTGGACAACAGAACACAGACAGCAAAAAGACCTGCAACAGAACATCAAACAGACTTGATGGCATTAATGTACAAATCGGCACAGATAGCATATTGTGAGCTCTAAAGTGTGTGACTGCGCGTGGACAAAGTGTGATGTGGGTTTTACATGGACTGTGCTCAGAAATGGGTACAGAGGGCCACTGCTAACCCAAGGAGCCCAGAGGGAGCACAAGACCCAGGACACCAGGGCCCCCTCAAGAGCACAGAGATCAGCCAACCCAACACAGGGACATCACACACCCACCCAGAGGACCACAGAGAAGGCCTGGGGTACAGCCCCCACGGCCGCGAAGCAGAGGCCCCCCCTCAGCACCAGGGGCAGCAGCCTACCGGCCACAGGGCAGGTAGGGCCCCAGGTCAGGGGCGGGCCCCAGGGCCCCAATGCCCGAGCGCCCCCAGCCCCTAGCAGAGAGCCTGCTCAAAATCCGAGAAGGATGGGCAGCCCAAGACAGCCAGCCGGGGCGTGGTATGTGATAGTGGCTAAAATGAAATTAAGAGTGAGGGGTAGGTGTCCGTGGGGTGTGCCAAAAGTGTGCTTCACCCTACCCCATGAATCACATGTTCCCCCCCAAGACCCTAAGTGAGTGAGTGAGTGTTGTAGACTAAAGCAGAAAAGATAGGCGTGGGGATATGTAAAGCCAGGGAGAGAGGTGTTCCCCCCAGGTGATGAGGCCAGAACGGCTAGGAAGGGCAACCCTGTTCCCCGGCAGCCACCAGAGTAGGAGGGGCCACAGACCCCCCCTGCCCACCACGCATCACCACACTCCTTTGGGGGATCGTGAGGTCCTACCAGAGACCCCAGAGCAGCTGGGCAGGGCCCGGAGCCGGCACAGACCCATCACCAAGCCGGCACGGCCGAGGTAGTCCAAACCCCCCCAGACACAGATGAAGCACTGGAGTCCCCGTGCACAGAACCCCAAATCCGCACCCCAACCCACACCCGGGCAACCCGGACACCCAGCAAAGGGCCGGCAGCAACTGCCCAAGGCACCACAGAGGACCGACCAACCACTGCATGGCAGCTCCACCCACCGGCCACCAAGGCCAACCCCCTGACTAGATGTACGATGCACACACAGCAAGCCAACCACCCAGAAGAGCACCAGGTCCGCCCAACCCAGGGATCCCCCTGCATCCAACCCCAGGGCCACCTAGAGCAGGAAGACACCAACCCACTGCCCCCACTGAGTGATGGAACTAATCATAGAGGACCAGAGTACAGGTATCAGCCAGCTGATGTTTTGAGGAGGCAGACATTGTTTCAGTACTGAAGTGATCTAACAGAGGATTCCTAAACTAATATACAGTTTTTTCTTTGTTTTCCAGTTCACAAGGATAGTTTTCTTTGCGATACATAGGGCAGTGAGTACTATAGGTGCTGAGTTAGCTTCTATGCTGATGCCACCCAGGTTGCCCAGTAAACACAGTGTAGGGCTTGCTGTAATATTACATCTAAGCCATGCAGAAAGATCCTTACAGACCTCAATCCAGAATTTCTGAACTGGTCCACAGGACCTCAGAGCATGCATATAATCATCAGGTGTGTTATCTGTGCACTGTGAGCAGATATTGGTGTGTGTAAGACCCATCTTGAACATCCTCTGTCCTGTATGATGCGTACTATGATGCGTTCTGTGAAATATTTTATATTGTATTGTATGTAGTTGTACATTTAAAAAAAGAAGTATTCTAAAGGTGTTACAGCATATTTGCGACCAACAATTGTGATCTGACCTTTAGGATAGGTCTTTCTCCGATTTTAAGGATGGTAAAGACATTGAATTGTCTTTCTTGGATAGTAGTCTGTATATCTTTGAGAGGTGTTTTGGAGAACAAGTGTTTAAGAATTCTGCTACCCTGCAAGGGAGTTGTGTGTATAGTTGCTTTACAATATTATTCTTATTAATTACTACCTTGAGTTGTTGGTATTCTAAAAATGTGTTGCTATTCATTCCATGTAGTGTTATCAAATTAAATGAACTTACCATCCTGAACTATGTGTTCCACATGCTTTATTCCTTGGTTTTTCCATACTATAAAATTTAGCATTTGTTTGTTTTTTGTTTGTCAGAGTTGTTCCAGATGGATGTCAAATTACACAGAAAGAGTGAGGATTTGGTTATTTTTAAAAAAACTCCCACCAGGCTGTCAGAGAGGAGCTGATGTTGAAGCTTTTAAAACATGTATTATGTTTAATGCTTGGACAGACAAATAGTAAATCAGAGATTTCCAGATTGTCACAGAATGTTTGTTCTATGTCCATCCATTCTTCCTCTATTGGGTAACATTTAAACCAATGTGCGATATACTGCAGCTTATTGGCTAAAAAATTGTGCTGGAAGTTCTAAGACACCCCAATCTTTAGCTTTTTTTTGTTTTTAAGATGATTCTTGGTGGGTTATTTTTCCATAGAAATTTGGAGATACAAGAATCTAGTGACTTAAACAAAGTAGAGGATGGTCTTGTGGGGATCATTGAGAACATGAAATGTACTTTAGGAAGGATCATCAGCTTTGTTAGCTCTGACAGCCTGGGGGAGATGTTTATTCCTAGGTATCTAATGACTTCAGCATATTAGTTGATATATTTGGAAGGCTACAATTTACAGGAAGAATCATAGACTTTGACCAGTTCATAGAGTAGTCAGACACTGCTGAGAGCTTGTTTATTTGGGCACTTGTGTTAGTGAGAGAAAATTGTGGATTCTGGAGGAAAAGTAATATGTCATCTGCATAAAGACTTATCTTATGTTCAACATTTTGGGACTGAATGCTCTGCCTGATGGCAGCTGCTAGGAGTTTAATAAATAGCGCAAAAAGCAAAGGGGAGGGTGGGCACCCTTGTCTGGTGCCTCTCTGCAGACTGAAGGTTGGAGAATTTTGATCATTGGTCCTGACATAGGCATTAGGAGAGCTATACAACATTTTCTGCCAGTTTATAAAGGATGACCCAAACCCAAATTTGTATAGTATGGCAAAAAGGAATTTCCATTTTACACGATCAAATGCTTTTTCTGTGTCTAATGAGACGATTATGGCTTCCAGGTTGTTGGTAGTAGAATAGTCTATGAGATTAATTAACCTACATGCATTAGTGGATGACTGTCTTCCCTTTATGAAGCCTGTTTGATCTGGATGTGTTAACAGAGTTGTTACTTTTTCCAGTCCTCTAGCAAGGGCTTTTGAGATTATCTTGATATCAACATTCATCAGATGATACTGGGCGATAGTTGGATGGTAGGGGCCTTTCCCTTGTTTCTGGAGCAAAATAATATTAGCAGAATTCATGTTTGAGGGTATTTTGTTTTTCTCCTTGATTTCTGATGTCATCTTATAGAATGTAGGGGCCAGTATGGACCAAAATTCCTTATAGAACTCAGCTGGGAAGCCATCTGTCCCTGGAGCTTTGTTACTAGAAAATTGTTGAAGGGCCTCATGGAGTCCACCTATTAACTCATTGACTGCCAGCCATTTTCAGAACAGAGAGTCGCTCACTGCCAGAGTTTTTTGAGAATTTTGACTGATTTTTCAAGAGCCACAGAATAGTTTGTGCTATGACTCTGTAAACAACGAACACACCAAAAGAAAGAGTAGACTCTCTTCTATCATCAGGAAAAAAAAATTTGTTTCTACCTTATTCCGTTCTTCCTCGACGTGCGTCTCACCGGCGCCATTTCTCTCATAGCGAACCATTGCGTTTGTTTTTATTTGCTTACAATCTATGCTAATCTCCCATCAAAAGTGGCACAGCTACCTAGAGGGTAAATTTGTTAGTCCATACTCTGTCTAGAAGCCGATATTTACGGAAAAACTTTCTATAGACGTCTTTGGCAGTCAGCGGTTGGATTTGAAAAGACGTCTATAGACGTCTTTGGCAGCGAATGAGTTAAAAGAGGGGAGTCCAACACCTTGACCGGTTCCTGTTGTAATTTTGGAAGATTAATGTAACTTAGAAATTCATTAATGTTTATATGTGATGGATCATTGCTCGATGAATACAACTCCTTGTAAAAATTAATAAAAGTATGGTTAATTGCATCAGGATCATGGGTAACAGATCCTGATGAGTCTCTGATAGATGTGATAGTTGCTTTTTTTAAATTTATTTTTAACTAGTTTGCGAGGAATTTTCCAGATTTGTTGCCATGTTCAAAATTCTGCAAGCAAAGTCTCTGCACCATAAACTGTGTTATCTTATCAAATATTTTATTCATTTCCAGTTTGGCTTTCCTTATTTTGTTTAATATATGTTCTGCTTGGGAGACACCATAGGCTTTCTTTAAGTGTTTAATTTTAAGTTATAATTCGCTTATTCTTGAATTCTCCTTCTTTTTTCTTATTTGAAGAAAAATAGATTATATTGCCTTGCATTATGGCTTTCCCCACTTCCCAGAGAATGCAGGCTGATGTACCCGGCAGATAGTTTTTTTCTAAGTACGTAGACCATTCCTTTTTGAAGAAATTAATTAACTCAGGGTCTTTGAGCAATGATATATTAAATCTCCAATTACTAGACAGTGATTTGATTTTCTTATTTGTCAAAGTGATGCACACTGGTGCATGATCGCTGACAGTGATGGGGTAGATTCTGGTTTCTGAAATATCCCTCAGTAGAGTGCTGCTAACTAAGAAATAATCTAATCTTATTGTTTAAACTTTATTTTTCTTTATTGACAGTTACAAAGTGTGAAAAAGAAAAAAGGAGAGGAAAAAACTGAAACAAACACACACACAGCATAAACAAAACTATATTTTGTCCGGATTGGGATATGACTCAAACTGGTAAACAATGTCCCATATGTTCAATAAGTCACTGCAATGTAAGTAGCAATTGTAACAATTTTCAGCCAATTTTGTCCGGTGTGGTCTTCTTTTTACCATTTTTTGGTGATTGTTTATTTTACTGGCAGCGATCAGGATTTTAAAAAAGTACCCGTCAGATTTACACAAAATATTTCCTGAGACTTTTCCAAGATGCAACACTGAATGTTTTGGGTATCTGGTAGCCAAGTTTTGCAACAATTGTACAATGCACATCATTCCAAAATTTAACCAAACCAGGGCAAAGTAAAAAAACATGTGCATGGTTGACATTTGTTTCCCCACATTTTCGCCAACAGGTCTGGGGGGTAGATTTATATTTGTTTGTCAGTTTGGGTGTGATAAAGAAATGTATAATGTTTTTCCAACAATGTTCTCTCCATGTATGTGATGATGTCGAGGTGTGCTGTGTCTGCCATTTAGGGTTGTCAAAAGTATTGATTCTCAAAAAAAGTATAGATACTAAAATTTTGTATCCGGATACAATACTCATTTTCAAAAGTATTGATACCATCCCAACCCGCTCGCGACGCTGACCTGTCGACGCTTCAACCTTTCTCTCTGATTTATTTATTTATTCATTTATGTTGTTTATGATCATCAGCTGCGGATAATGGCTAATAATATCATGTCAACATTAATCAAGTACGTCTCGCTGCAGACTGTAGAAAGCCAAGTATGGATATACGCCCACATCCAAGCCGGCCATTTTGATTACGTAACCAATAGGAAGATCCAGGCAAGAAAATCGCAATTGCTTCATGACAATATAAACATTCATTTAAAAATAGTGAGATTAATCTTACAAACACTGAATTCAACTCTATACATAATATGATGTTAAAATAGTGTATTTTAAGTGAGTTTGTACAATAAGTCCAAACAACTTTAACCAAAAAATATTTATTTCTCACAATTATGAAGGGTGGAGGGTTAGGGTTAGGGTCATTAATGCGGGCCACCGGCCACGATAACATCAGTAATAGGCAAGTTTAAAAAGAAAGACACTAACCTGTCAAAATTCAGTTACATTTTGGGGTCTTTGTTTTTATCCTTGTGGTATCGAAAATGGTATTGAGTATCTAATATTTTCCTGAGTATCAGTATCGAATTGAACATTTTAGTGTCGTGACAACCCTACAGCCATATGTGTAACCAGTCTTCTTCTGAAATGTCAATTTCTAACTCTTTTTCCCGTCTGTGTTTCACATATAATGTGTTCCCTTTACATGCCATGAGTTGTTGATATAAGATAGATATTGTTCTCTTACCCTTCAAGATGTAGGCTCCTAATATAGTTTTAATTACATTGTTTCTAGCCAAATCTATGGTCGGTTTCACCTCCTTGTTAAAGTAATCTCCAAATTGCAGATATCTGAAGTGGTCTTGATTGCTCAATAGAGAATTATCCTTCAGTCCTTGAAAACGAATGAAGACCCCCTCTTTAATTACAGTACACATTGCTGTTACCCTACTTGAGATCCATTGTTTAAACCTTTGATCCTGAGTGTTCGAGGTAAAACCTTTGTCGTATATGGTGGCCATCTCAGTACTCTAAGATCTAGTTCGAATTTATTTTGGTGTATGATGTCATACCACATTTTGAGTGTGAACTGGGTGATAATGTTCATCTGATCAGTAAGGCCCTTGGCTTCGTCTGCATCACCATTTAGACTGGATATTTCCCTCTCATTTACAAATTGTTTTAAACTTAATTCTAGGCCTTTTCCCGCTCCAAATAAATCTGGATATGGATCTCTCCCATGTTGTCACACCTGGGGGAAATGTTGGTGTTTTTGGTCTTGTCTCCATGTTGTCTTGTCATTTCCTGTCTTATTTTGAAGGATGAATCCCCTTGTTTCAGGTCACTTGCACTTCCTGTTGTGTTCCCAGTCTGATTGTCCCCTTGATTACCTATTGTCTGCACCTGGGGATCCCTTCCCTCATGTGTTTAAATAGTCCTCGTCTCCCCTTGTCCCGTGCCGGTGTATTGAGTTCCATTGAGTTCCATGACCACAGTTCTTGTCTTGATCCCAGTTACAGTTTCCTAGTGAGTATTTCTTTGTTACTTTGTACCTTGCCCTTAGTCATGTTGTTTTGATACTTTGTTCTCAGCCTTTGTCTTCCTCGTAAGAGTGATTATATTTTGATACTTTGTTCATAGTCTTGTTTATTGTTTTGGTACTTTGTCTCCACTCGTTGAGTGCGATTTTTGTTCAATAAACCTTTTTGGATCTAACCACCTCTCTGCGCCTGAGTCCTCCCTAAACCCCAGCCCCCTGACACATGTTTTGAATTGTTTATCTGGAATTGGGATGGGCAAGGCCTGGAAAAGATATGGTAAACGTGGGAGGACGATCATTTTTATCGTTGCTATTCGAGAACTGAGGTCTAGTGACAGGACATTCCATCTTTCTATGTCTGCTTTTATACTGTTATCTATTTTCTCATAATTGCTGGTGTACATACTGTCAATGTCTTTTGTTATTGTGACTCCAAGGTATTTAATGCATCTTAAGTACCAGTTGAAGTTGGCTGTTTGCAAAACCTCTTTGGATCGTGTGTAATTGTTAGGACTTTTGTTTTAGTTAAGTTTAATTTATATCCAGAGCTGGACCCAAAGACACCCAGTAAACTAAGCAATCGAGGGAGACTGTTGTCTGGTTCTCTCAAATAGCAGATCACATCATCAGCAAATAAACTGACAATGTGGTCTTCTCTGCCCACTGTGATTCCCTTAAGCTCCTTACTCTGTCTAATTGCTTGAGCTAGTGGTTCTATAAAGATTGCAAACAAGGTTGGTGATAGACCACAGCCCTGTCTGATTGATTGTTCTAACTGTATACTTTCTGTCAACCACCATTGATTTTGATACTTGCTGTTGGATTTTGACATTTGACATTGAATGGCTTTTTTATTCAGTCTAATAGTTTTAGCAACTTGACTAATTGTCCTCTTATTTGTTGTGTCCCTCTTGTTGTCCATTACAATGTTAAAGTCTCCCACACATATTAATATTCCCTCTGATTCCATAATTATTTTGTCAAGGAGATATTTAACATAATGTTTGCTACTGTCAGGTGGGATATAAACATTATTCAAAGTCACCAGCTCATTTTCTAGTTTCCATTTCATTGTAATAAATCTTCCCTCTTAATCCTTGATGGCTTTCATGTTATCAAAATTCAGCGCGTTTGAGATCAATATACTGACACCCCTTTAGTCCTTTTTAAAGCAGCTATGAGCACTCCTGAAACCAAAATTTTTAGGTTTTTCACTTTCCTGATCAGTCAAGTGTGTCTCCTGTAAGCGCAATCTGGGCTTTCTCCTTTCTGAGTTTGGACATTACTTTCTGACGCTTAATGGGATTATTCAACCCATTTACATTCAGTGACAGTGTCTTTACATTATCCGCCATTGGTCATACTAACACAATTACTCAATCCGGACATGCACTTCAATATAAAAGAAAAAAGGTGGAACAACCTTTGAACCAAAACTATGCACACTATAGTGAATTAAAGGAATGATGTAAAAATCCTTTTAGGTTCCCTGTTGGCGGGAGGAGGGAAATAAGCCTCGTGCAAGAAGGGGCCCTCCCTAGTGAGAACGTTCTGTTCTCCACTAGAAATGTCCAACAATTGGTGTGTACTCAGCCGGAATATAATTGAGCAGGACGGAAAAGGGGTAAAGGCAAAATAACAAAAATACAAAAAATACCCTCAACCTATGGTAGCCCATTATTTAAGTTGTGTTATTAAAGTAAGTTAATATTATACGGGTGGGCACATCTTGAAACACTGTTTATTAGGCAATAAATGGAGCAAGGTAGGAGTTTACAGCAAAATGGAAGAAAAATAAATAATTAAATCCTGAGCTTATTTCAATAGAGGTCGGCTAACGACACCTTGCAGTTGCCTCTTACTGTAACTCTTTAGTGTTTAGTAGTTGTGAGAAGAGTGTCTTTGAGTGCCATACAGATGGATTCTAGTTTGGCTATCCGTGTTTATGCATCAGTAATGTTAGCATTCTGTGCCTCTAGTTCTTTTAAACACAGTAAAGTCTCTTCTCCACTCTTTGGAGAGTTGCGAAATTTGTTCAATAATGGCATTTTTGCTAGTTTCTTTACTGCACGGGCTTTTATCCTGATCATCATCGTTTCCACTTTTTGGTTCAGTTGCTTTAGCTCCGGTTTTGGATTGCTTAGTCTTCCCAGCTTCCGGCTCTGCTGCATAATTACCTCCTTACTTTATTGGGTTTTTTGGGGAGAATTTGAATGTCTTTGAATCTCACGGAGGTGTAGTTTAATGACCGACTGTGAGGAGCTCTAGACTAGATGTCCATCTTGTTCACCCACCACACCGGAAGTCCTCCAGAAATAATCTTATCTTGAGTATGATTGTTATATGGGTAAGAAAAATGTGTAATCCTTAAGTGAAGGGTGATGGGATCGCCATGCATTGCAAAGACCCAAATCATTCATGTATTGTTTCATAATGTAAGGTGGACTGCTGAGTCCCTGTGTTATTGAGCCTGTCCACAGCTGTTGAGGTCCCCTCTTATGAGGAGTGTGTTATCTGAGTGATGAGAGAGTGATGTGAAAAAAGAATGAAAGAATGAGGGGTCATCAACATTGGGACCATATACTGTATGTGTATATTAATCATATCCCACTGTACTACAATGATAACGCAGC
>JABUIW010000214.1:11579704-11591277 GCA_013363375.1 Menidia beryllina
TATGTGTATATTAATCATATCCCACTGTACTACAATGATAACGCAGCTAGTTGTGGACCTAGAAAAGAACAGAAAAACAGTGCAAGAAAGTGTGAAGAGCAAGAAAAGACAGGAAGAAACATAAATAAATTAAACAACCTTATCATAGGAACGGTTCTGTTTGCGAGTTGGGGCAATTATTGATATATTTACCATGTTTTTTTCAACGGAACTTGTTGCAACATTGTATATAACCTGTACATTTGCATGACACATATGAGCTTGTGTGGATGCAGATCGACTGAAATTAATACAGCCAAGGGGTGGTGCTCTGGTCGCGATACAGTCCGTTTACGAATAATTTATCCACTGAGATGACAGCACGGGTGCCTCCTTCGATGAACTTCCTTCGGATTGGGAACAGGACTCGCTGGGAAACTGGTCGTTCTCGCTGATATCCATTCTTTCTAGCTTTCTTCCGCGACTTTTCACCTGCTCCTTCTGCTTGAAGTGCTCGAACTTGGCCATAATAGGTATGGTCTGCAACCATCGCGTCTCTTTGCACCCAAGCGGTGAACTCTGTCGAAAGGTGATGCCTTTCACTGTGTCCTCTGGTAGCTTCATGTGCTTTTGAATAAAGTTATTAGTGACTAACTCCGGGTACTCTTCAGCCTGCTCCGGGATTCCAGCGAACACCAGGTTGTCCCTGTAGGTCAATTATCCATCCATCCATTATCAATGCCGCTTATTCCCTGATGGGGTCGCGGGGGGAACTGGAGCCTATCCCAGTGGTCTAGATCAATTATATTTTCTTTCATTTTTTTATTTTCTTCTGAGAGCTGGCTCATTCTCTCTGTGACGGATTTCACCAACTCTGTCATGGTGGCGTTCTCCGCAGCCAGCAACTGCACTTGCTGCTGGCTGAATTCCACCAACTCCCGCCTGGAACTCTTTGTGCAAAAGCTCCATTAGTTTTTTCTTCAACAGACATGAGGATGTCTGCTGATGTCTGCTGACTCCTTCTCCAGTCTTCATTACGACTTCCCTTAGCGCTTGATGATGTTTTGCTGGATTTTTCCATGACTATTCTGTCAAAACACTCGTCAATGTAATGCACTCCATATCTTCGTCACTGTCCTCCAGAGTGCTTCAGTACAGATGTGGATACGGATATTGAATTTCTTATATTGATTTTTTAAATTTTTAAATTTTTATTTCTGAAATGAAGATGACGAAATGTAATTCAGATGTTTGTCGCTTTTGAATTTTTGCCGGAACTCTCAATCTTGCGTCACTAAAGCATACCGCAACTCCAACAGCATACCTGATCTTTTTTCTCAGTGACAAAACATTTAAATTTTGTTACCTACATTATCTGTGACTATCCTAATGTGCCTTCCACCTCATACTCATTAAGTACCACTAATGTCATAGTGATTTTATTAAATTCTTTGGGTCGAACATATTTTCATTTTTTTCATCCTGTGAATACAATGCTCTCCAGGGCTGGTGTGAAGTTGAGGGGATGGTGCTAACCCTGGTTCCGCCCTATAATGAATCCCTGAACCTTTTTTCATTTACCATGATAATTATGTTTATGTTTATGTTATGTTTATAATTTTACAGAGATTGGAATAGGTGTGATATTAGACACAAAATTTCAAGGATCCTCATGTTAACATGATCAAAATAAAGATTGTTTTGTTACTGACTTGTCGACTTTGCAAAGACAGTGACACTTGTCTATCTGTCAGCATTATGCATCTTGCTTCCGTTCAGATTTGTCAGTAGCCATGATTGTAAACATAAAAGGGTGAGATATAGTCAGTAGAAAAATATTTCCACAGCAGATGTTATCTCATCAAACAATTCATATTTTGACCTATTGATATCATTTTGCAATTCTTGCACTATTTATATTTTCATCAAGATTTCAAGACAGAAACGTTTAAGACTGTAGAGGTTTCCTTCATTTACTGCTATTAGGCTAAGGAGTAAAATTTCCAAAGCCCACATCCAGCCCACCACTGCTGTGAGTGAAGCCCATCATTATATGTTAAAAGAAATATTCTTAAACTGAAGTCAGGTGACACAGATCATTGTGGTGCATAATTAACTTCTTTTTAAAAATGAAAAAAAAAAACGTGCAAATTATAAGATGGACTAGTCAAATCAAAATTGGATAGTTTATCCTGCACACAGTTGTTTTTATTCCTTTATACCTATTCTTGGTTTAGTCTGAATTCCTAAAGACTCTAAACTTAAAAAAGGCAAACAATGAGGATACAGATTCTAAGGCAGAAAAGCAGGTTAAAGGAGAAGTGTGACCGTTTAAGATTTATGGTAATCCTATTCAATATAAATCAAGTCATTCTTTGTCTATGTATTCTGTAGTGAACTAGATAATCCTGTCTTTTGCAGCGCTTGATTTGAAGGGATGTGCTGGGATGGCTTTTACCATTTAGCAGCTATTATTCAGTGAATGGTAAGGGATCTGTGAGAGTCTCAGTGGAAATGCAACATTTTGTAGTTTCTTCTAACTTACACAGTGGGGACAAGTATACTTTGATTTATCAGGAACGGAGTGAGGTTACTGACATGTCAACTGCTTTGCATAGCCTCAACTCAATTTGACCTGTTTCACAAAAGCTCCATGTAACTGCAAACCTGCCTCGTCACTAGTGGAGTCCACAAAAGGCCACACCTGATCACTCAGATTGTGCAGGATTTACAGGATGTAAGATGAGGCAGGGGAGGATAAAAAGTATAACAGGTATTTATATTGAGATCACAAAAGAAAAAGCACCAAGTCGTAGTATCTTGAATTTTCTTTAAGGTTGATAAGTGTAATAAGAGAAACTAATGATATCATCATCCAAAGTAATCATTATTTCCCCTACTGATCACCTACATATTTCAGCATTTCTGTGCATAATGTTAACTTCTGTATAGGAATATGCAAGGTGGGTATACAGTAGACGGCACTCATGATATGTTATGCTTACAAAGAGCAGGGCAAGTGGATAATAGATATACAAAAAGAACTTAAGCAACTTTTTATCGATAAACTGAGCAGAATCTCTGACAAAAATACATGGTTATGAGGACACCTTTTAGCTGGATTCTGCCAATCAAACGCACTTGAAAATATCAAAGTGTGATTACATCTGTAAAAGCTGGATTTTTAGGAGTTTGCCGCTCGAAGTCAGTCAGGTGTATTTTAATTAGGGTTAAGTGAAAGTAAAAAATTACTATAGCTACATTTTAGACTCAACTTAGTTAAGTTAAAGGCAGTTCACAGTTTAGTTGACACTTCATCACAAGTCAGTAAGAGTCCAAATGTGATTGACTACAGCTCAAATATATATTTGCAAGAGGCCTGAGCATGTTGAGCATCAGTGAGCAACATGATAGTGACCAATAAAAAGATAAAGGGACAATATCCGAGATGCTTGTTTTAAAGAGAAAATTTGCATAAGAACTTCTGCAATAGCACTGTAGCCTGACTACAGCCTTGGCTCAACTGACCTGAAAGGATCATGTTTGCATCTGTAGAGTCCCACTTGCTTTGCACGCACAGACATGTTATCATGTAATTTAATATGGAAATTCCGCTGTACAAAATTAATTAGGTTCATGCTTTTGTTCCATAAATCCAGTTTTATAGTATTTGTTGGTTTGTCGTCTGGGTCTGTCATCCCAATAGCTCAGAGCAGAATATCTCCTGTTCTGAAAAAACCTCTAGATGAGAAGTAAAACATCTTCGAGATAATCTCTTAGAATTTAATATTTACATTTTTATATAGCTTAGTAAATAGTCAGTAAGTTGGCAATTTCATACCAAATTACCACTTAAACAGATTTAGTAAGCATATTCTGGTGAGACACTAATTCTGCAATGTAGATCTTTTAGATATTTTTGCTTTTGAATTGGTAATTTACTAGTTTCACCTTTCACCTTTCAGATCTGGAGGTGGTTGATTTTCTTTTGCATGAAGACCTACAGTTGGGGTCAAAAGTGTACATACACTTGTAAAAAATCATAATGTTATGGCTGTCTTGAGTTTCCAATAAGTTCTACAACTCTTATTTTTCTGTGATAGAGTGATCGGAACACATACATGTTTGTCACAAAAAACAGTCATAAAGTTTGGTTCTTTCATAAATTTATTATGTGTCTGCTGAAAATGTCACCAAATCTGCTGGGTCAAAAATATACATACAGCAACAAAATATGTCAATTTTGGTGATGTAGCGAGTTGTGTCAATCAAATTAGCTTCATGTCATGGCCTCTTCACTTCTTCTAAGTGATTCTGATTGACTACAGCTGTTGACTTCTCATGAGCCCATTTAAATAGGGCTCATTTGACCCAGTGATTAGACTCAGCTACAAAAGCTACAATGGGAAAGTCAAAGGAACTCAGTGTGGATCTGAAAAAGCGAATTATTGACTTGAACAAGTCAGGGAAGTCACTTGGAGCCATTTCAAAGCAGCTACAGGTCCCAAGAGCAACTGTGCAGACAATTATACGCAAGTATAAAGTGCATGGAACAGTTGTGTCACTGCCACGATCAGGAAGAAAACGCAAGCTATCACATGCTGCCGAGAGGAGATTGGTCAGGATGGTCAAGAGTCAACCAAGAATCACCAAGAAGCAGGTCTGCAAGGATTTGGAAGCTGATGGAACACAGGTGTCAGTCTCCACAGTCAAGCGTGTTTTACATCGCCATGGACTGAGAGGCTGCCGTGCAAGAAAGAAGCCCTTGCTTCAGAAAAGGCACCTTAAGACTTGGCTGAAGTTTGCTGCTGATCACATGGACAAAGATAAAACCTTCTGGAGGAAAGTTCTCTGGTCAGACGAAACAAAAATTGAGCTGTTTGGCCACAACACCCAGCAATATGTTTGGAGGAGAAAAGGTGAGGCCTTTAATCCCAGGAACACCATGCCTACTGTCAAGCATGGTGGTGGTAGTATTATGCTCTGGGGATGTTTTGCTGCCAGTGGAACTGGTTCTTTGCAGAAAGTAAATGGGATAATGAAGAAGGAGGATTACCTCCAAATTCTGCAGGAAAACTTAAAACCATCAGCCCGAAGGTTGGGTCTTGGGCGCAGTTGGGTGTTCCAACAAGACAATGACCCAAAACACACATCAAAAGTGGTAAAGGAATGGCTAAACCAGGCTAGAATTAAGGTTTTAGAATGGCCTTCCCAAAGTCCTGACTTAAACCCCATTGAGAACATGTGGACAGTGCTAAAGAAACAGGTTCATGCAAGAAAACCATCACATTTAGCTGAACTGCACCAATTCTGTCAAGAAGAGTGGTCAAACATTCGACCAGAAGCTTGCCAGGACCTTGTGGATGGCTACCAAAAGCGCCTAGTTGCCATGAAAATGGCCAAGGGACATGTAACCAAATACTAATGTTGCTGTATGTATATTTTTGACCCAGCAGATTTGGTGACATTTTCAGCAGACCCATAATAAATTTATGAAAGAACCAAACTTTATGACTGTTTTTTGTGACAAACATGTATGTTTTCCGATCACTCTATCACAGAAAAATAAGAGTTGTAGAACTTATTGAAGACTCAAGACAGCCATAACATTATGATTTTTTACAAGTGTATGTACACTTTTGACCACAACTGTATGCTCCCCATGGGTCAGGGATGTGCTTCTGCACTGAGTTAAAGTGTCTCATGATCGTTTTCTCCAAAGATGGCAAGATGAACCAAGAGCTTGACTGGGATTTTGTCCCCCAGTGATGAGGATATTGCACCAGCTTCTTGTGGCGAAGAAGAAGCTGAGCCAAAAAGGCTTTCAGCATACATCTGTAACTGCACTTTATTTTCTTCAGTTTCAAAACAACACTAGAGGTTCAGAAGGATCAACCATAGGGGGTAATTGACACTTTATCCAAGTAACATCCCTCTAGGGATCACCACATCCTTCT
Source organism: Menidia beryllina (assembly GCA_013363375.1). Lineage (NCBI taxonomy): Eukaryota > Metazoa > Chordata > Actinopteri > Atheriniformes > Atherinopsidae > Menidia > Menidia beryllina. Next base: position 11,585,641 of record JABUIW010000214.1, read on the forward strand.
GACCTGTCTTCAGACATCTATGTACTGCAACAGTCTTCTTTGAATTAAATGAACACTATTCTTTGGTTCATTACAGCTGAGCAAGTGTTGAGTTCAGTTTTTCACGTTTTTTCCTGGATCCCCATTTCAACAACATTAAATCTAAGTGGAAACATCTCCAATGGCAGTGATCTCACTTGAAAAGGGACACTGATGGATAATTCTGGGTCCTCAGTGCGAGTTAAATTTGAAGTGATTATTACCCAACCATCAAAGGGAATGGTTTTCCCTTAATTGCATTCACCTCCAACAGCTGTTCACTTTGATGTTGAGAAACTCTGAAAGTAGACTACCTGTTCAGGTGTACTCAGTCTGCCTGCATCTGATTATGTGTTCAAATGTGGGGTCGGCTGTGTTTGTGTAGCTGGTTTCACTGCTTGTGTGAAGGAATGATTTAGAAGGTGCATTAAATTTTAGCTAAATTTGGTGTATGAGATATTAACTGGTGCAGCTGGTGAGGTCAAAATATCCTGAGATTGTGCAATCTTGTTAACAAGATTATGAGGGGCTAAAATTCTGTCCTCTGCTTCTAATAACTTCTCAATGTTCATCAAGGCATGAATGATATAAAATACTCTTCGGCGTCCCCCACTGCAGAGCACCGATTGTTTTTTGTCTGGAACTGGACCAATGTTAACTACAATCTGGAAAGGTTTTTTTGGGTGACAGGGTCAGTAGGCTTTTCCTGATGTCCCACGCCAGGCTCTTCCTCTTGCTGTCAGCCTTAATCACACTTCTGTCTATCGGTCACATTAAAACATCCTCTAGATCACCACAGCTCCCCAGCCAGCATACATAGGTGGGTCCCATATTGGATCAATAAGAACAAACAATATTGGCCCAAAAAGGTTTTGTCTGTGGTCTCCATGATGGCCCCACAGGGGTTTTCCCAGCTAGAATTTAACAGGCCCTGGGACCCAGATTGTTTACTTCCATGAGACCTATATATGGCTTGTGTGTGCATATAGGAATATTTACCTTAATAGGCTCTCAAATGGGGTAAAAAATGGGTAATAAGTGGGTTTGTCTGCAGTTTCCACGATGAGCCAATTTCTTAGCAAATATAGGTTCAACAGGCCCTGAATGGGTTTTCAGTGGGAGCCAGTGGGTAATGCCTTATTCCTGAATGGCGACTTTCTCAACTAAGCTGCGATATGACGTGAATTACATTCATAGAAAAGCAATCTTAATCAACAAACCAAAGTCTTAAAAAGCTTAAGATAAAACTTTAAAACATTTCTTTGGGTCAAGACTCTTTATTTGGTAAAAGGTAATGTGAAATAAAAGTGGTAATCTATTTCCACCCCTGCTGAGCAAACATCTACTATGTGAACAGAACTTTTTAACAGTAAACTAAAAAAAGAAGACAACCTAAAAAGACAACCTAAAAAGACAACAAAAAACGGGTCCACAACAAAATACAACAACAGCTCTTTTAAGCCATAGTGATCTATGGGTTCTTCTTTGCCTCTCTCGCCAAAGCTCTTCACCCACAATTGTTTAGATTGGCTGGACGGCCAGGTCAAGGAAGAGTTCTGGTCATCCCAAACCTCTTCCATTTAAGGATTATGGAGGCAATTGTGCTCTAAGGAACCTTGAATGCTAAAGAAATTCTTTTGTGACATTGGCCAGAATTGTGCCTTGCTGCAATTCTGTCTCTGAACACTTTGGGCAGTTCCTTTGACAGCATTATTTTAATTTGCTCAAACATGCACTGTGAGATGAGGTCTTATAGTGACAGGGGTTTGCCTTTCCTAATCAAGTCCAATCAGTTTAATTAAACACAGCTAGACTCCAATGAAGGAGCAGAACCATCTCAAGGAAGATCAGAAGAAATGGAGTTAAACATGAGTGGGGGGGTTGAATATCAGAATCAGAATTAGGTTTATTGCCAAGTAGGTTTACACATACAAGGAATTTGCTTTGGTGAAAGCACCGAGGCAGCCATTTATTTATGACCCTGTGATATTTATGTTTTTCTTTTTTAATAAATTTGCAAAACTTTCTACATTTCTGTATTTTTCTGTCAAGATGGGATGCTGAGTGTACAACAATGAGAAATATGAACTTTTTTTATTTAAGCAAATGGCTGCAATGAAACAAAGAGTGAAAATTTTGAGGTTTGAATACTTTTTGTACCCACTGTAGCTTTTTAACACACCATGAAATGTTAGAAAGTGGCAGGGTAGCCTTCATCCTTTTAATTAGATTCTATCCTTCTGAGGTCCAGAGCAATTTATTTTATTATGAATTTTCTTCCTATCCAAAAAGTAATAGTGTGGATGAGTAAGAAAAACAACACAGGAGCTAGGTTTGATAACCTAGATTGTTTACCCGACTCCAACTGAGATCACATACTAACGGAACAGAGTGTGATGGCAAGCACAGAAAAAAATCATATTTTTTTCAAATTTTTTACTCAAAACATCCCATCATCTGAGTGTAAGTGGGGTCCCCTAGTAGTTTGCCACAATAGTAGTCCAAGTATTCAAGAGCCAGAGGCCCTGTAAACCAAAGTTCCTTATGTATGGTTTAAAACTGACTGAATAATGTGGTGTAAAGAGGTTCAGGTAAGCTGATTGGTCAGATTTATGTCGAATGTATATAAACAGAGGAGAGATAAAAAATGATTTTATCAGGGGGTTAATAAATTGACCTGAATTGTACATAACCTTACATAGGGCCACCAATTTATGGTCAGCCTATGCTTGTACCACTTGAGGTAAATACAGTCAGCCCACATGGGCTCCCCATATGGGGCTTATTAAACTAAAACCACATGGGGCCCATGTAATGTTTCCCATTTATGTCCCATTCCTAGTTAGCCCACATAGAAATGGACAAGGGCCTAAATAACTATACCTAGGTCAAACACATTTATAGTCAGCCCATGCTTTCAGTGTTTGCGCTAAATAAAGTCAGCCCACATTAGCTTTCAATGTTGGGACCCAGATAATGTTGCTAATTTCTGTCTCATTCCCAGTTAGCTCACGCTAATGCTGAATAGGGCCCATACATTTAGCCTATATGGGCCAAGCATATGGGTCCCATTTTAGGTTATCCATATGGGCCTCTTGCAGTTAGCCCAGGTAAATCTCATGCCCACTCATTACCCATGTACCCCACAATAAACCCATGTGGGGCCCACCCATGCATGCTGACTGGGTCCCTGCAGAATTCAGTTCTGCTTGGTCAGTTCAGCAGCTTACCTCCTGATCCCCATATGGGCCATCAAGAATCTTTAACAGGTCACAGGCATGAGGCCAATCAGTAGATTCAAAGTTGTTCTGTAAATAACAGAGAAACCTATGTAATTGGCAACAAGTGGTGTGTCTCCTGCTTTCTCCTAAGCCAGGCTGAATAGAGACGGCTCTCAAGCACACCTGACTACAAAGGCACAATGCCCCCTTGTGGAAATCATCTGTACGACACCCACATTAGTTTTCCACTTTTTCACACTGGAAAACTTAGTATTTCAGTTTATTAACTACATAAGTAATGCTAGATCAATCAGTTTGAATATCATTTAATGAAAAAACACTTTGCTGAAACCCTGTTGTACACAATCAGATACCTGACAACAGCAGACAGAAAACAACTATAATTTTGACTTACTGCATGGTAATAAATGATGAATATTCAAAAATTGTTTCTGTTTTTGTTTTCATACTTTGTTAAAAGGGACAAATGAGGACTTCAAATGAAAAATAATAATTGTCTATTTTTTCTTGGATCGGGCTTTCAAGGGTTAATGCGCTATTTTTCTATATACCATATTTTCCTGACTATAGAGCGAACTTCAATATAAGCCGCACCCGCAAAGTTTTTGTTAAATAAAAGGAAAGTAACATATACAAGCCGCACCGGGCTAAAAACCGCTGATATCTACTGAACTGATAGCGTAGTTTTACTGAACATAAATGAACTGATTAGTTTCCGAAATCTTCCTCTAGCATAACAGAAAAAGTTATTGATTGGTTTATTCATCGTCCTCCGGTGCACTGAAACCACTGAATTCATCTTTGTCAGTACGGTAGTTGAACAGCCTTCGAAGAGCTTCATCACATATCGGTACTTTTGCTGTGTTGATGTCAGTATTGCTCTCCGTGTCGCTTTCATCATGGGATTAAGCTAGCTCTGAAGCTGTGGTGCCTTTTTCACACAGCAGTCCAGTCTTCTAGAGCCCATTGGTGATGGTAGATTCCTTCACGCTGCTCCGTGTTGTTAGAATCCACTGACAGACATCGGAAAATTATGTTCTGTGCATGGAGCCAGTTTTTGTGAAGGATTTATCACTGTAAATCATCCAAGCCTCCCATTCACCTCAGAGAGCTATAAACGATCAATTTACACTGATGTCTAGGGATTGCAAAAACGTTGTTGTACCTCCAGGTATCACCACAGGTAAGTTGGTTCTCTTGAAGACTGCTTTCAGTGAATTGGTGATGTGGGCCCTCATACTGTCCAAAACAAGCATCTCTTTTTTCAGTAAAAAAATCCTCCTGGGCGCTTTTCCATTGCACTCCCTTAACCAGTCCTTCATTAGACTTTCTAGTATCCATCTTTTCTGGTTGACTTGAACCACAACGTCCTTCCGCAGTTGGTCTTTCTGCATTGTTTAATGCTTAAAAATTACCATCAGGGGAAGATTCTTTCCAGTTGTGGTACAGCCCATGACACAGGGGAAATGTGTCCTCTGGTGTCCGGTGATTTTCACAATAATGGATGATGCACCTGTTTTGTTTACAGTCCTGGTCAGTGGCAGATCAAATGTCAGTGGAACTGGATCAATATTTATAATATGGTCCTATGATGTTCTGCACGATCTTTGTTTCAACAAAGATCACGGAAAATTGCAACTTTTCCCTGGAAGTCCGGTTGCTGACAGAGAGTTGTTCACACCCTGAGGGACAGGCTCTTTCTTCTCAGGAATCTGAAACACCAGGATGGTCCTCCATTAGAATCAGCATGTGGTAGTCTTAGCCACTGTAGGTGACTCGACAGACTCTACATACACGGGTTGCTGGTTATGGCCTTTATTTCTTTCCTGGACATAGACAATTCTCCCAGCTGATTCATGGCTGGTTCCTGCTGTGCAGTCGCTCTCCTCATTCCAGGTCCAGCGTGCTACTGTTCTTAAGGGGAGAGTGATTAGAGTGATTAGCCGACCGATTCCAGGTGAGCTAATCATCTCCCCTGGCACTGTTCCCCTGGGCCTTCCCCACACCTCCCCTCCATCAGATGAGAACCACACCCCTTCCACACTGCAATATTACTTTCAGGGGCGATTCATTTGTCTTTCAGCTGGATTTGCACAGTGGATTTACCTCGGCTCTCTAAGTATTAGCCCAGTCCTCAAGAACATTTTCAAGTTTAGGCCACCTGCTTTTATGTCTTCTGAAAGCCTTTCTAGTCTTTTGGCATAGAATGAGTTCTTCCCGCTGCCGTCTCCAGCGCCGAACCATTAATTCATTCACCCCAAGGTTATGTGCAGCAAGTCTATTTCCCTCCTGTACTGCCAGATTGATAGCCTTCAACTTAAATGCAGCATCATAAGAACTTCTTCATGTGGTTTCCATGATGAGGGGGTATGGGTTT
>JABUIW010000214.1:11594840-11606969 GCA_013363375.1 Menidia beryllina
CCCGCAACCGCTTTCCCAATGTATTCTTTTGTTCTGAAGAAAAATTGGTGCGCCCTCCTGTGTGGCAGCCCTCAGTCTTCCCGAACTGGTGTGTCTATGTGTTTTGTTTGTTTGATCTTGGTACGGGCTGTACTGGAAGTCAATTTCTCCCTGGAGATCAATAAAGTATATTCAATTCAATTTCTGTCTGGATCGTCTTTCTGATTTTCCAAACATCTCATCCTCTTTTCACAACCACCTCTCTTCATTCCCAGTCACCGACATTATTCCTTTGCTTCATGAAATGTAATTGTATTCTGCATCCTCAAATTGATTTCCTGTCTTTGAGGTAGAAAATGGGGACGTAATTACATTTAACTTTAGTTGCCAATCATACTTCTCATTTGATGTGGCCTTTTGTCATGCAGTCACAGAGCAACACTGTATAACAAAATGGTGAGCAGTCAGGGACGAAAGGTCTCTCCAGATGTTTATCTGTCACTATTCAGTAGGGCAAAGATATCACTGACCTATAATATTCTCGTTTTAATTATTTCAATGGTAGTTTTGGGGTGCTAACTCGAATATTTTGTCAATGATCCCACAGGAGCAAATTTTTTTTAGCCTTTTTTAAACCAGGTCAGACCCTTATCTCTTTTCCAAGGAAATTCTAGTCAAGACACCAGTTTACCACATTAAGCTTCAAAGGTTAAACAGACAACATAGGATGCCACAAAAATACAAATAGACGAGAAAAAACAGGACAAAGTACTTTGGGTTATTGTAATATAGTCCCATGAATATTGCAGAAGTGGACCTAAAATTGCTTTATAAGTTTGCCATTGTCAAAGATGATGCACAGCCAGTGAAGGCCACTCAACTCTGCCATATAAGGTACAGTGTTGAATAAGTGCTTTGCAACTTGTTACAAATCTCAAGGAACCATGCTACACAGATTTTAGAGACATCTGACATGTTGAAGGAGCTTACCGTAATACATAACAGGAAGAAAGGTGGCAGCAACCAGCTTTTTATTGCACCTAAAGTCATGCATTTCCTGTGACAATAATAGAAAGCTATTTTTTCAATTGAACTTTTTGATTAGGTTCTCCATATGAGGTTCTAAGGCCACGTTCACACTGCAGCCTGAAGTAACCCAAATCTGACTTTTTCCCTTAGTACAACCTGTATCTGATCTTTTCTTGATGTTTTGAACAACACAGATCAGATTTTTTCAAATGCAACCCAGGCCACTTCGTTTCTAAATCTAATATGTATACGATATTTTTCAAATGTGACCTCACTCTGTACAGCCAGATTGCATTCATCTGACCTGCATGTCATTAATACTCGACAAATGCAACTATTTTCCATCCCGCTACAAAAAAGAAAAACAACAACCAACCAAATAATGCAGAGAACAATCAGTGGACAGAAAGAATAGTTTGTGACATTTGTTATTAAGAGTTATTTTTTAGTATTTAGTCCTCTACTACACATCCGGGACACTTTTAGGTTCGCTTGCAGTTTACTCTGGATATTATGCATTGCATGTATTTAGAAATGTGAACTACTGCAAAAAGAAATCAGATCAAAAAAATTTAATTTGAACTACTTAAGGCTGCAGTGTGATCGTAGCCATCCATCAAAAGGCCAGGGTACTTATAACAATGCACCTCATTGATTGCATTCCCTTGCAAGGAGAACACCCTTGGAGAGGTCTCTGGTCTGTCCATACCATTGGATTTGATTAATTGAGTTTTAGAAAAATGTAAGGCAAATTTCAAAGCTTCAAGTTCCCGTTATAAAACGTTAAAAGCAGTCTGCATATAGCCAAGGGCCCCAGCAAGGGTTGAGCCACAAAATAATTCTTTTACTTTAAGATACTCTGGCACATAGACTGTTAATAAGGACAGATTGAACGCGACTAGCAGAGAGGTACCGACTAAGGGTAGGATTTCTTTAAGCAGCCTAGTCGAGATGGGGTCCAAGAGGCAGGTTGATGGTTTGGATGAATAAATTATTGAAGTTAGTTGACAAAGATTCAGGGAAGCAAAAAAGTCAAAACATATTACTGGTTTCACAGTTGTTCCTACGGTTTCTGAGTTTAAAGAGAAGTCGGTGCCAGTTGAGGCCAAGTCTTGGTGGATTTTGTTTCTAATAGCTAGAATTTTATCATTAAAGAAGCTCATGAAGTCATGGCTACTGAGAGCTATTGGAGTACTTGATTTAATAGAGCTGCGGCTCTCTGTCAGCCTACAGGCTACAGTGCTGAGAAGAAACCTGGGATTGTTCCTGTTTTCCTCTATTAAAGATGAGTAGTACACTGCTTTGGCATCACGGAGGGCCTTCCTATAAGTCCTCCTATAAGACTATCTTGACAAGATAAAAATTTTCCCGCTTGGTGGAACGCCAGTTCTTTTCAAGTTTCCGAGATACTGTATCTGCTTTAATTTGTGGATTTCAGTAGTATACCATGGAGCTAACCGTCTATGGTTAAGTATTTTCTTTTTTAGGGGGGCTACAGCGTTGAGTGCTGTTCGCAGCGAGCCTTCACACTATAAACAAAATGATCAACTTGGGAAGGACTGAAATTGACATGAGTCATAAGAGTTTCTGTACGACCTGATAATGGATTTAGAGCTGATGGAATCACATCCTTAAATTTCGCTATAGCACTATCAGACAGGCATCTTGAGTAGACATTTTTACCCAGTGGAGGGTAATTCATCAGTAAAAGCTCAAAAGTTCTGACAGTAGTCAGATAAAGATGGATACTGTGGGAACACTATTAAATGTTCAATTTCAATACCATTCACCAGAACAACGTCAAGGTAAAACATTTATAAATGGTTCAACATTTAGTACCAGAGCTTTCTACTTTACTGTTGCCTGATAACGTAAATATGCACAGTTTGTATTTTATGTGAAAAAAAATCAATTGTGTGTAGCTCACTGCAACAAAGTCCACCCGTTCATCTATTTTACATATTTGTTTATTCCATGACAAGGTAATGGGGGCTGGCAGTTATTCCTTCTGTTATTGGGTGAGTGGTAGGGTAAACCTTGGACAGGTTTGCCAATCCCTCACAGCACACTTTTATTCTAAAAGTTCTACTCTCCTGTTATGCATTCTACGATACAGATAAAATTGCCATTTTTCTCATTTCCGCGGCTGCTGGCACCAGACTTGCCCTCCAATGGATCCTCGTTAAAGGATTTAAAGTGTAGTCATTCCAGGTCTTTGCACTTTGTATGGTTCTTGGATAGTACATTTTCATCTGCCTGCATGTGACTGTTTTTCACAAGTTGGGATCCCTTTAAAGGACATTTGCCTGCAGTTTCAATGCTATTTTCTGTGCGAGTAAAGTGAGTTGTTTTTCTCTTATTTCAATTCTACTGCAGAAGATTTCCGTAGTTTGAAATTTTAATGTAGACATTGAAAGTTGAAATCAGTGAAAAGAGGCATGTGAGAATTGCTGTATTGTTTTTAGACAATTTTTCAATAGCAGTGGTACTGATTGTTAATTTTCAACATCAACCTCTTCTCCCTTCTAACATTTTTTAAAGCTACAGTCATGGCCAAAAGTTTTGAGATTGATGCAAATGTTAATATTTACAAAGTCTACTGCTTCAGTTTTTTTACGGCAATTTGCATATACTCCAGAATGTTAAAAAGAGTGTTCAGCATAACAGCAATTAATTGCAAAGTCAATATTTGCCCAGAAAATGAACTTTATCCCCCAAAACACATTTCAACGTCATTGTTGCCAATAAGGCTCCAGGATGCCCAAGAAAGACCAGCAAGTGCCAGGACCATCTCTTAAAAGTGTTTCAACTGCGGGATCGGGCTACTAGCAGTGCAGAGTTAGCTCAGGAATGGCAGCAGGTAGGTGTGAGTGCATCTGCACGCACTGTGAGGCGGAGACTCCTGGAGCAAGGCCTGGTCTCAAGGAGGGCAGCAAAGAAGCCACTTCTCTCCAGGAAAAACATCAGGGACAGACTGATATTCTGCAAAAGATACAGGGGGTGGACTGCTGAGGACTGGGGTAAAGTCATTTTGTCTGATGAATCCCCTTTCCCATTGTTTGGGACATCTGGAAAACGGCTTGTTTGGAGAAGATGAGGTGAGCGCTACCACTAGTCTTGTCTCATGCCAACTGTAAAGCATCCTGAAACCATTCATGTGTGGGGTTGCTTCTCAGCCAAGGGAGTCGGCTCTCTCACAGTCTTACCTAAAAACACATCCATGAATAAAGAATGGTCCAGAATGTCCTCCGACAGCAACTTCTCCCAACCATCCAAGAGCAGTTTGGTGATGAACAATGCCTTTTCCAGCATGATGGAGCACCTTGCCATAAAGCAAAGGTGATATCTAACTGGCTTAAGGAGCAAAACATAGAGATTTTGGGTCCATGGGCTGGAAACTCCCCTGATCTTATTCCCATTGAAAACTAATGGTCAATCATCAAGGGACGGGTGGAAAAATGAAAACCTAGGAATTCTGACAAAATTCAAGCATTGATTGTATTCCTGTATGTGATGACAACATCTGACATACACACATGAAAACCAGAGGGCAGCAGATCATGTGTAAATATAATATTTGTGTCATTCTCAATACTTTTGGCCATGACTGTACATCAAAAAACCTTGGATAGGCAAGTATTACCCAACAATTGTAGGCATAATTTCTTTTATATTTGCCTTACATGCATTGTTGGAAAGCTTTTTAGAGATATTTATTAGTTGTATACATAATTTGCCAAAATTATGTGTAATATTTTTCAGCTATACAGGAAATCTTAATGAATATTATTTTTGATTGAAGTCTACAAGAGAAAAAAAAGGTTGGATAGGCAGGCAGTTAGCTAACCAGCTACAACAGACAATTGTGCGTTGATATCTGTGGTTTGGCTAATTCTAATTATAGTGTTGGTTAACTCATCCTTTTTACAAAAATAGCTATTTCCATCTCCTCATCTAGTATTTATTTTTTATAACAAATAAACTGATGCACTATGTATTTCTTTCTTTGACATTTATGTGTGTTATGCTTTCCTTGCAGTGCACTGGGCCAACAGCCAGTAGATGCCTTGTCATCACATAACTCTCAGTTATTCTTAGGAATGATGTATCTATATTTCTTATCAGTTTGGTAAGTAAAGTATTGTTGCAGCTGTTTGAATAAGTTTGGCCATTCTCCAACATTTTTGGGGATGATGGGTTATGGTAAGAAGCATTTATGGAGATGGTTCTTTTAACTTAAGCTGATTTCAACTTGATAATGCGTCTTTCTTGTTAGCAAGAGTAAAACTACTGCATTGTATTCAGCAAAGAATAAAGAAATTCAAAGGATTAGTAAAGGGACCATACAACTGATTGTAGACTAATTACCTTTAACTTCAATATCTTGTTTTTTCTTGCTTCTTACACTTTACAGAACATTGATAGAGACTCTGCACATTCAACTGGGAATACTCTACTGTGAGGGTAAAAAGTCAAGTATCACCACATCTAAGTGGACAATCCTTAAGGGCAGCCTTTTAAGGGACACATTCCCCAACCTACCTGAAGCTATATGCTTCTTGTTTGGCATTTACTACGCAGTCCACCTGCAGGCCCCTAAGTGCCTGAAAAAGGCGTTTACCTTTGTTAAGCAGGTAATGCTAAAGTGTGCCACGTCCAAATGTTCAAAATCTGAAGAATGAGCTTCCCCCCGACCAGCAACCACAGTGAGAGGAATGCTGCACTGAATGAACTGTACCAAGTACAGAATGCACACCCAGATGGTTTTCTCATCCTCGTCGGAGATTTCAACCATGCCAACCTCTAGTCCAGGGGTCACCGACACGGTGCCCGCGGGCACCAGGTCGCCCGCACGGACCACACGAGTCGCCCGCAGGCCTGTTCTAAAAATAGCACAACTCAATAGTGAGCTGCGTCTAAAATTTAATTATGTTCCATTGCTATTCTTTTTTAATCACACTTGCATTCATATAGATTTGATTTAAAATGACAATATCTTAAAAATATGTTCAATATCTATTAATTTTAAGTTTTCTCTAGTTCAAAGGTAGGTATTGAGCATGTGACAAAACAAAACCAGTGTCAGTGGAGAGTAAGCTAGCGGGCGCAGCGGAGATGGGTGCAGTTTCTTACCCCAAAAACATGGCAGAAAAACGAAAGAAAACTTTCACAACGAATGGGAGGAGGAGATCTTTTTTACGACTGTAAAAGAAACCTGCGTGTGTCTGATTGCGGGGCAACTGTGGCGACGGCAAAGCGGCACAATGTGGAGAGACACTTCACTTCGTGCCACAAAAGCTACCATGCTTACTACCCACCGCGAAGCGCACTACGGGCAGAAAAAGCACATCTGAAATACACACTCACAGTTGCAGTGTCAAGTTACACACCAGATTACAATGCACTGGTGAACAGCATGCAATGCCAATCTGTTAAAGATTTGGTCATGAGATTTCAGATTTCTTTTTAATATGTGAGTTGATTTTTCTTTAACATTAGATAATTGATAACTTTTTGAAACATGGTGCAACATAGTTCATGATTTGTTAAAAGGTTTTGTCAGTGGCTAGTGAAAATGAGTGAAATTGAAAACTTCTATGTAAATGTAGTGATGTGCAGTAAGTGATCATCTGAAAATTTAACAGTTGAAGAGATAAATAGAGATAAAGTGGTGGATATTGATATGTTTCCCATTTTGTTGTCACTGTTGTCACAGATGAGTATCATTAATGATTATTAATAAAGTATAGCTAAAAGCATATTGAGCAAATTTATTATTTCAGAAGAGTGTATCAAACTGGTAGCCCATCGTGTGACTCAGTACCCATGAAGTAGCTCTCCGATTCAAAAAGGTTGGTGACCCCTGCTCTACTCTGTACTCCCAAAACTCTACCAACACATGGATTTCCCAACAAGAAGGAACAACATATTGAACCTGGCTTACACAACACACAAAGGAGTCTAAAAAGCCACCCCATTACCACACACTTGACTTACTGCTATGCTAAAGCCATCTTTCAGGCAAAGTGTGAAAGCCATCAGACCTGCTAAGGGTTAGATTAGGGTGTGGCTAGAGGGGGCCTCAGTTGCCCTCCAAGACTGTTTTGAAACAACAGACTGGGAGATGTTCAAACAGGCAGCTACCTACCATGGCCATACAGACGTTGAGGAGTAAACAGACACGGTGCTCTCCTCCAGCACGAAATTGATGATGTCATTGACACAAAAACACTCATCACCCGGGCAAACGGCAAACCATGGCTAACAGGGGGACATCCACAAGCCGCTGAGGGCCAGAAACAAGGCCTTCAGAGCAGTGGATGAACAGGGCTTGAAAACAGCAAGAGCCAACCTGTCCCGCAGAATCAACAAGGCAAAACTGGAACACACTAAAGGTCACTACTCATTTTAAGGACAGCAGAGATGCACAGAGCCTATGGCGGGGCATTCAGGCCATCACAGACAACAAGCCTACGCCACAGAGCTGTGAGAGCAACATCGCTCTGCTCATCAACCTGAACAGTTTATTTGCATGCTTTGAAGCGCAGAACAACACATGCCTACAGAAGGCCCTCACAACCAGAGCCTGCGCCTCTCAGACGCCATGGTGAAGAGGAAACTTGCCAGAATCAACCCCTGTAAAACAGTGGGACCAGACAACATCACAGGTTGAGTGCTGAAAGACTGTAGAGGAACTAAAAGATGTCTTTACCGAAGTCTTTAACACCTCCCTAGAACAAGCCATCTACAAAACAGCCACTATCATACTAGTGCCAAAGAAATCTGCTTCATCCTGCTTCAATGACTACCATACTGTGGCACTGACACCCATCATCATGAAGTGCTTTGAACGGCTAGTCATGGCTCACGTCAAATCCAACGTTCCCACCACCCTTTCAGTTCGCATACAGAGCAAAACAAGCCACAGAGGACGCAACCTGCTCAGCTCTCCACGCTGTCCTCACCCACCTTAGACAAGAATGAGAATTCTGTTAATTGACTTCAGTTCAGCATTCAATACCATAATACCACAACAACTCATCTGCAAACTGGACAAGCTGGGGGTCAGCACCTCCCTCTGAAACTGGCTGTTAGACTTCCTCACTCAGAGGCCTCAAGCAGTATGTGTTGGCAACTCCAGCTTGAGCAGCGTGACTCTAAATACAGGAGCCCCCCGAGGTTGTTTTCTCAGTCTTTACCCTGCTGACACACTACATTACTACAACCAAACAAACAAACTTTGACTTCGATCTTTGGATTGTTGCACATTACATTACATTGATGTTGTTGCAGTTGCTCATTTTGAATGAAAATATTGTTATACTTGTACTAGATGTTTAGTATTAGTTTGCTTTGCTGAAATTATTCTAAAGGGGGCATCATTAATATGTTTTAACCTATTCTGGACCTTAGTGCATAATTGTTCTTAAAGGTTGTTCTCCAGGTTGCTCTCTCTGCCACCTTCACAGCTGTGTGGGTGACCAGTAGCACTTGAAATGGTCCTTGCCAGCGTTGTGATTTCTAGTGTTTCCTGCTTTCTGGCTGGGGATGCTCCCCTTGTGATATATGTATGGCTTTCCCTGAATTGTGTTTGGCACAAATCATACATGATCGACAGTATTTCTGTGCATAAGAACTAAACCCTCTTGTGAACAAGTGGAGAGTAAGTGCATCCAACATTCCCCCTTTTGACACGTGGTGTAACCCATGTGTCAATTTAGCAAAATGGTGAAAAAAATGTTTAGGAAGACACGGTTTCTTATCTGGTCCCATCCACACTCCATACATGCACTTCGCTCCTGCCGACCTCCAAAGGCGCATTTCCTCTGCACAGGCAAAAGTCTGAAGAGCCTGTAAATCATACACATCAGGGGGTGTGGCGTCTGCCTTCAAGAAGAGCGAAGTACATTTGCAGACAGAGATGTGTGCAGGTAGGAGAATAGCGTCAAGCAATGCAGCAATCTGAACTGTGTTCAGGACTGGCTTTCCATCTGACTCCATCTGTGTTTCCACAGAGCACCAAACTCATGAACAACACCAAAGGCGTATCTGGAATCAGTATAATTCGTGACAGATTTACCAGCTGCCAGCTTACATCAGAGCAATCAGCTCAGCTGTTTGAGCTGAAAAATGGTGAGGAAGTGAAACAGACACCAAAGTGTGCCAGGAAGAGCACACCACAAAGCCCACACAGTAACAGCAGTACAGTCATGCGGTTCCCCGTCGTCCAGTGTAGGGAAAAGCGTAGCAGGATTAAGCACTGTACACCGCTTATTAGTTACATTCGGCATGTCAAGAAGTACAGACGTGTACCTGAGCCAACGTGCCGCAGAGAGATGTGAAGTCTTCTGTTCAAGAAGAATGATAGACACAGAATGAGGAACAAACACTGTCAAATTCATTGTAGCCCACAATGTCACGCGATGCCAAAACAGCTTTCTCTGCAGCTGCAACAGCTCGAAGACAACGAGGCAGCCTTGCAGCCACAGGATCCAATTTGGCTTAGATCTAAGCTGCAGGCCTCTGTTTGCCCCCATGCTCCTGCAAAAGGAAAGATGTTATGCAACCATGTTTCTCATCCACTGCCTGTACAAAGGGTTTTGCAGGATTCGGAATTCCAAGGGTAGGAGTAGTCTGAAGAGCCAGCTTCAGCTGAGTGAAAGCTGTCTCTGCCTCAGGAGTCCAGTCCACATGATCATTCGATTTGAGTTCTTTTCCATGAACAAGAGCACCTATAGGAGCTTCAAGAAGAGAGTACCGTATTTTCATGACCATAAGGCGCACCGTACGAAAAGGCGCAGTCTCAGTTATGTGTGCCATTACTATATTTAAGACACACATAAGGCGCACCGGTTAATAGGGCGCGGCGTTTATATACCTGTACATATCCTCTACTCCTTTAAATACCTCTACTGCGTATTTAAAAATAGAGCGGGAGCAAAACTGAGTATGTTTGTGCTGTAGTCATGTATTTATTACAAAGTATTAATCAAAGTGAGAAATGTATTAAAAGGGAAAACTTCAGGAAGTGAGAGCAACCAGCACGATCATACAAGTAGTTCATATGACATACCAAGCCACTCTAAAGTAAAACAAATCATAGTGCATTTTATACCCCTCCCTGAGTCTAAGGTAAGCATTATAGTAGGTAAGGAGTAAAGTATTTATACATATATTGATTTCCCTCATATTTGTGTCTTGTCTGATAGAGGCTGCTAGAGGTTCTATAAAAATGGCAAATAGTGATGGGGAAAGTGGGCACCCCTCTGCAGACTAAAGCTTGGAGAGGTTTTATCATTAGTCTTTACACACGCGTTGGGAGAACTATATAGTATCTTTATCCAGTCTATAAAGCTAGATCCAAACCCAAATTTGCTTAGTGTTGCAAATAAGAATTTCCAGTTGACTCGATCAAATGCTTTTTCTGCATCCAACGAGAAAAATTGTGGTTCCTAAGTTGTTGATGGTAGAAAGATCTATGATATTAATTAACCTGCGCATGTTAGTGGATGACTGTCTACCTTTTATAAAACCTGTCTGATCAGGGTGTATTATAAAGGGAGTAACTTTTTCCAGTCTACTAGCAAGGGCTTTACAAATGATTTTTACGTCTACGTTTATTAATGATATATGGGCGGTAACTGGATGGAAGAACAGGATCTTTGCCTTGTTTCTGCAGAAAAATAATATTGGCAGAGTTCATGCTTGAGGATAAGCTATTATTCTCCTTCACTTGGAAAACCATTTTATAAAATGTTGGTGCCAAGTCCATCCAGAATTCTTTGTAGAACTCTGCCGGAAAACCATCTGGTCCTGGGGCTTTATTGCAAGGCATATATTTTAGAGCTTCATGGAGCTCTCTTATTGAGAGAGGTGAGTCCAAATCCTTGGTCTGTTCAGATTGTAGTTTTGGAAGAGTCATATTACTAAGAAACTGATCTATTTCGCTATCCTGCGGATTATTTTGAGAGGTATATAGAGTTTTATAGAAGTCTCTAAAGGTTTTATTGATTACGTCAGCCTCGTGGGTAATATTTCCTTCTGAGTTTTTAACTGAGATAATTCTTGTTTTGTCTTTGTTGGTCTGTAACTGGTTAGCCAAGAATCTTCCGGATTTATTGCAATGCTCAAAGTTCTCTAAGCGAAGTCTTTGTATCATAAATTGTGTCCGTTTATCAATAATTCCATTTAACTCAAGTTTTGCTTTTCTCAATTCCTTCAGTATTTCTTCATTTTGGGAAGCGCTGTGGGTGGTTTCCAGTGATTTGATCCTAAGTTCTAGTTCTGATATCTTTGAGTTTTCTTTCTTTTTCTTATTCGATGAGAAAGATATTATTTTGCCTCGCCTTACTGCTTTCCCTGCTTCCCAAAGAGTACAGGCGGACATTCCTGGTAGGTCATTATTTTCCAGATATATAGACCATTCCCTTTTAAAGTAATCGACAAAATCAGTGTCTTTAAGCAATGATGTGTTAAATCTCCAGTTCCTACTCACCGGTGCATTCCTTTTAATCTCTTAATTGGGATCAGGTGTGCTGGTTGATGACGTGAGTCCAGGGACGTGTGGCTGGCCGCCTCTAGTGGCGGAGTGGTGAGTGGGAATAGTGACGAGGGGATCAGAGAAACCGGACTATGACAGTACCCCCCCCTCAACGGTCGCCACTTGGCGGCCCATAGGAACATGAGGGGAGAGAGGAGCGGTAATCAGAGATGAGGGTCGGGTCCAGGATGAGAGAACCGGGGACCCAGGACCGATCCTCCGGACCGTAGCCCTCCCAATCGACAAGGTACTGCCATCCGCGACCTCGTCGACGGGAGTCCACGATCCGGCGGACAGAATAGGCCGGATGGCCACCAACTTCACGGGGGGGGGGGGGGGGGCTCGGAAGGTGGGCACAGTGTGCTGGTCCGGACGGGTTTGATCTGGGAGACGTGGAAGGTGGGGTGGATGCGGAGGGACGTGGGGAGGCGGAGACGAACGGCAGACGGGCCGATAATTGCCTCAATCTCAAATGGACCAATAAAACGGGGAGAGAGTTTCTTAGAGATTGATTTCAGGGGAATGTCACGGGATGACAACCAAACCTTCTGGCCAGGGGAGTAAGTGGGGGCCGGAACCCT
>JABUIW010000216.1:0-17369 GCA_013363375.1 Menidia beryllina
AATGAAGCCAAGCTGATCACCTTCAGCATGCTGATTTTCTGTGCAGTGTGGATCGCCTTCATCCCAGCATATGTCAGCTCCCCTGGTAAATTTACTGTGGCAGTGGAGATATTTGCCATTCTGGCCTCCAGTTTTGGTTTAATACTCTGTTTATTTGCACAAAAGTGTTTCATCATATTGTTTCAGCCAGAAAAGAACACAAAGAAATATTTGATGGGCAAAATTTAGTTAATCATAGCTATGGACATATATGCTACCTAAACTATTCTCAAAATGCTCAAAGTACACAATATAAGAATGGTTTGTTGACCTAAAATACTTTTTGAAATATTAATAAATCAGCCATTTTGATAATGGCTAGTTTAGAATTATTCTTGACAAGCTTAATTGTTTTAATAAGTTTTACCTATAAAAAGTTATATCTTTGTTCTTTTTTCACCTTAATTAAATTTATTTTAGTTAATAATACATTTTCCCTAGTATGCGCTACAAGTTATAAAAACAATTTTCATCATGAGTTCAAAGATTTTTCCTTTCTAAGGGTTTATGTGAACTGACTCTTACTAGAGAGCTTGTTTTCTTTTTTTCTCACGCTTGCAGGCCTGCTGTCACAGCTTTTACAGCCAAAGTCTGTTCCTCCTCATCAGGGAATGACAGAAAAGTGTCACTCCCCTTATGTCTTCACTGGCCTCTGTGTGTAAGGTTGACTCTGAAGTTCAGTTGTTTATACTTTATAGTTTAAACTCTTGCTCACCGGTAACAGTAACTGTTCCTTGTTAGAAATAGTTTTATTTTATGTAAGAAATATGTTAAGTTTGTTAAAGGGTGTGCCTCCATTCTCTTTAACCTAATTTTCTCCTGTTCTGTGGTAAATTAGGGACATTCAGTATTGTACTTGTTTGGTTAAGGTAGACTTATCTTGATGTTATAGTTAGAAGGGGTATTTATATGTGTTGTTTATGAAGTCCCTGGTTGCACCCTGAACCAAACCCTGCCGAAATAAAGCCTTTTGTAAAGGTGAGCTGGTTTGTCATTTTATTTTAGTTAGTTTGTTAGTTGGAATATTTATTTAATAAATTGTGTTACACCCTGTACCTCATATATCCCTCGAGGGGTTGGAACAGTAAATATGGTCACTATAATTTCATAAATTTCTTGTCAGCACATCAGTATTAAAAAATGGAAAAAAAAATAAATGCAGGGCATTGTAAAGTAAACCTGGTCCTTTTTCTCGAGCATCATGTTCATTACACTCTGATCACTTATAGGGACAACAAGAAGAGAAAAAAAACTAACCACATTGATGGTTAAAAGGATAAAATGCACATGTAAAAAAATCCATTCATCCATTTTCTGAACTGCTTATATCCAAATGGGGCTGTGGGGGGACTGGAGCCTATCCCAGGTTACACTGTGGACGGTCTGCCAGTCCATCTCAGATGTAAAAAAATGTTCTAAAAAAATCTAAACAAATATTTTTTAGATATTTATTATGTGATTTCTCATAGACAGGATGGAATTGTACAATTATCTTTTGCATTTAGTTGGCTGCCATTGCCAAAGTCAAGGTGCTTAAGGCCGTTTTTCTTGTGTAAAGGGCCCAATATGGACCTCTGTAATCTGTGATCTATCAGAAATGCTGATATTCATCAATAGCTGATATAACCACACTGACAAAGAGTGAACTGTTAACATCAACCTGCTAGTGGTCACATTTCTGAGAAAAGTCAAAGTTCATTGGATGGTTGTCATTACTACATCCAAATAATATTCTTGCTTTTCACTGATTGGTTGATCTTATTATGACTTACATGACCTATGAAATGAAGCAAGTGTCATAAATTTTAATATTGTCCAATGTGTTAGCCTGTCAGGAGCTTTATTGGGGAAGCATTGACTCCACCATACACAGACATACAGTCTTTTTTAGCTAAGTATTGACAATGCATCCTACTCATTTTGGGGATTTTCATTTACTGCGTCTTTGTGCTTTTAGCATACTTTTCATTGTATTTCTTAGAGTTTCTCATTCTGTTAGGGAAAGAAAGGTTATCCATTTAATAGGAGGTGTTGAGGAAAAAAGAAACATGGTGAGAGACAGACTTAATAACTTGGCAATAGAGGGAGTGAGTAGTTTTGATTCTAGTTCACCTCAGTGCAAGAAACTGGGAGACAGTAAGCTTCCAGCTTTACAATCTGAGGGGGATGTTGTTATTGGAGGGATTTTTCCTTTACATTATGGCACCTTTGAGCCACAGCACACCTATCAAAGCAAACCCCTGATCACACCTTGTAGCGGGTAAGTGTGAAAAAATTATACCTGCTATCATTTTATTTTAATTGTTACAATACACTGAAAATTGTATTTATAAACAAATTGTTTCGATATTTCTTTGTTTATGCCCCAATGTCAATGCATGATTTATGTTACTGTAAAACTCCAGTCTCAAACTTTTCTCAACTTTGCAATTTTTTTGCAGTTTTGACCACCGAGCGTTCCGCTGGATGATGACGATGGTTTTTGCAATCGAGGAAATTAACCATAATCCAAAAATTTTACCGGGTGTTCATTTAGGTTACAGAATCATGGACTGCTGTGACAATGTCCACACCAGCCTGCAAGCCCTTCTCTCTTTAATCACGTCCTCTTATCTTCCGAATAATGAGGACAAGAAAATGGCAGAGAGGGAAAACACGTTTGATTCGACAAATGAAAAGGATTTTGGAAAAGTTAGGCTGAATTCTGTGGACCTTACCACTGTAATGCCTTTTAGTTTGAGAAACAAATCAAATTATGTGAACAATAATGAAACTGAAGGGGGAACAATACCACAGCTGGAAAATTCCAGTTGTTTGTTTGGCTCTCCCATTTCTGCTGTGATCGGTCTTGCGTCCTCTTCCCCGACAAGAGCCATAGCTCAAGCTCTTGGCCCTTTCAACATCCCAGTGGTAAGAAAAGCAGAAAACTGAATCCCACTCGTGCCCTGTCACTGATCCCACTTCTCTGATTTGATAATTGTAATAAGTCAGTGTGTCAAAATGTTTCATTTTGTTCATGAAATGAACTCTGTCTCCTCCTAGGTGAGTTATTTTGCCACTTGTACCTGTCTCACTAACAAGCATTTGTACCCATCATTTTTGCGAACGGTGCCAAGTGATCTGTTTCAAGTTAGAGGTCTCGTACAGCTCGTCACTTTCCTGGACTGGTTTTGGGTGGGAACGATAGGAACCACGGTGAGATGAAGATTGTTTTTTTTTTTCAGTTCATAAGTCCTTATAAGTCACCACAGAAATGACAAAACGTTTCTAAATACATTTTAGGATGACTACAGTCAATATGGCATCCAAGCGTTCTCTAATCAGTTTAAAAAAGAAGGGGGTTGTGTGGCATTTCATCTGACTATTCCAAAATCACCCACACTGCGTGACGTAAAACAAATGGCAGACAGACTGCAGAGCTCCACAGCAAAGGTTGTGGTGGTCTTTGCCACAGAGGGACAGCTCCTGGATCTGTTTTTAGAGGTGTGTATCTTGGTTGACCTACAGTATAAGAGCAGCATTAAATATACTAATGTAAATGTGTGTGAATTTTTGGTCATTTCAGCTTATTCAGAGGAATCTAACTGGCCTACAGTGGGTGGCTAGTGAAGCCTGGGTGACTGCCAGCCTTCTAACTTCACCCCACTTCCATCATCTTTTAGAAGGAACGCTGGGCTTCTCCTTCCCTGGAGTCAGGATCCCTGGCTTAAAAGAGTTTCTTTTGAGCGTTCGCCCATCTTCCCAACCAGGGATGGAATTTATTAATATGTTCTGGGAAGAACAATTTGGTTGTAAGCTTGACCTTGGGGGAGTCAGAACTACTAAAAATAGAGCTGATAGTCCTAGTAACAATCAAAACACATCTATTGAGACACATAAAAGCTCTTTGAAACTATCAGCAGATGACGAAGGTGCTGCTGAAAAGCCTGTATGTACAGGTTTAGAGGATCTAAGCCTCAGTCCCAGCAGTTACACTGATGTGTCTCAGGTTAGAATATCCTACAATGTTTATAAAGCTGTGTATGCTATTGCCCATGCGCTGCACACTTTACTGAACTGTGGTTCTACAGGACCTAACAAGGGAATGTGTGAGAAACACAAACATTTCACCTCCAAACAGGTAAGGGACAATCACAAAAAGTCATTGTTTATTTGCTTATTTCAAGTCAGTTATTTAGATAGATTGTTTTGTTTTTTTGCATGTAGTTGCTGCACCATCTGAGAACAGTGAATTTCACCAACCAGTTTGAGGAGAAAGTATATTTTGACTCTAACGGTGAGCCAGTCCCTCTCTATGACATTATCAACTGGCAGAAGGACGACAAGGGTGGAATCAGGTCACATTTTAAATTAGATAAATGTATAAACAATATGTATGAATATAGAATATTAAATAAAATATCAAATATAGATAACCCACATATCTATCTTTGGCCTTCTGCACTTTTTACAGAGTAATTATTCAGGATTTCCACTTTTTTTTTAACCTAAAATATCTTAAAGGCTTTTATGCTGTGATCAGATTTATCAAAGTGGGAAGTTACGATGGCTCAGCTGGACAACAGCTGCAGATAAAACAAGACATCATCACATGGACAGGAGGAGAGTCCAAGGTTGTTCCTTAAACCATAATCTGATGTCAAATACATCTTACATGTCCCTGAGACGAATCTTTAATTGTTTACTTTTACACGTCTTTCTTAACATTCCTCAGGTTCCCGTTTCCCGGTGCAGTGCCTCGTGCCCCCCTGGCAGAAGGCAGGCCCGACGTCCAGGAGAGCCCCACTGCTGTTTTGACTGTTTGCTTTGTGCTGATGGAGAGATCAGCAACCACTCTGGTAGCACATGCATGTTTTGTTTTTGTCTATATGTCCATCATAATAGTTGCCTGGCAGCTTGTGAGTGTTTGTTCACCCCAAATCTCTCTTATGTGTCTCCAAAGGTTCAACGGAGTGCATAAAATGCCCCGAGTCCTACTGGTCAGACAAAGACAGGGTGAAATGTGTTGCAGGTGTTGAAGAATTCCTGTCTTTCTATGACACCATGGGTATCATCCTTGTTGCCCTAACCCTGCTGGGTGTTATCCTGACGGGCGTCGTCACTGCCATCTTTCTCCATTTCCGCTCTACACCCATTGTCAAAGCCAACAACTCAGAAATAAGTTTCTTACTGCTCTTATCACTCAAGCTGTGTTTCCTTTGCTCCCTGGTGTTTATTGGCCAGCCGTCTGTGTGGTCATGTCGGCTCAGGCAGGCAGCCTTTGGGATCAGCTTTGTCATCTGTCTCTCCTGCCTCCTTGTCAAGACTATAGTGGTTCTGTTGGCATTTCAGACTACTGCACCTGGCTCTAGGGGCCTGAGGCTATTTGGTCCATCTCAGCAGAGGACCATGATTCTCTGTACTACAGCTCCTCAGGTAGAAGAAATATGGAACTGTCACTGATTTAGACTAAATGTGTGACTGCTACTTCTAAAGAGCCCCCTCACTCCCTCCCTGTGTTGTCTTTAGATTTTTCTCTGCACTGGCTGGCTTTTGGGTGCACCTCCCTTTCCATTTCGGAATCCGGCCTACCAAGCCACAACTGGAAAAGTAAGAACTCCTCGTCAGAAATGCTAAACTTTTTACACATTCATCACTTTTACAATATCATCAATTGCAATCAAAATATATGTACTAATACATCTTCATTCATCTATTTTGGGGCATGATTAGATAGTTGTGGAATGTAAGGAGCCGTGGCCTCCAGGATTTTACATGGTTCTTGGTTACATTGGCCTGCTCGCTTTTGTCTGCCTCCTCCTGGCGTTCCTTGGGCGGAAGCTACCAGATACCTTCAATGAAGCAAAGCTCATCACCTTCAGCATGCTGATTTTCTGGGCTGTTTGGATCTCTTTCATCCCAGCTTATGTTAGCTCTCCTGGGAAGTTCTCTGTAGCAGTAGAGATATTTGCGATTTTAGCCTCCAGTTTTGGTCTGTTGCTTTGCATCTTTGTCCCCAAATGTTACATCATTTTACTGCACCCTGAAAGGAACATTAAGAAAGGTATGACTGGGAAACATCTGCGATAAATTCAACATCTGTGCATGTTTTAGGTGTTAACTCGCTCCTGTGAAGTTTTATAGTTAAATGTTTTACACCTCAAAATGTTAAAAGAAAATGCTATGTGAAATCATTTTCATGCTTCTAAATAAAATGTTGAAGTGAAGTACTTTAACATTTCTTTTATGACATCCCTTATATACGTAACAAGAGTCTTCAAAAAATAAAGACACTGACAGTGCAAAGGGACAGGCAAGATCTCTTTCTTCTTTTCTCTGTCTCTCACACAGATGCACAAAGGGGAACAATAATTACACTAGCTGCAGTCAATAAATGCTTTACTACATGGTCTTAATTTGAAGTGATGCACAATCATTTTGAACATGGTTAGAAATGTCAGTAATAGGGATGTCCAAAGTAGGTCCCTGAGGGCCGCTGTCATGACATCCGATTCACATCAGTGCACCATTAACAGGATTATGCACAATGTTAACCTCTGTTGAAAGCTAATATTCTCTTGAATGTTAACCTACTGACAAGTTAGAGCAGGAAAACTACAAAAGAGTGGAACTCCAACCTTAAGGGCCAATATTCACTATATGGCTTGTTCTGTGACGGATGCATAAAATCTAAAAGGCTGCTGATTTGAAAATGTGTTGGCTAAAAAATCTAAGTGTCAATGCTTCCTGTCTGTTATTTGATTGAAAAAATGGGATAAAAAAAAAAATCAAATACCTACA
Source organism: Menidia beryllina (assembly GCA_013363375.1). NCBI lineage: Eukaryota > Metazoa > Chordata > Actinopteri > Atheriniformes > Atherinopsidae > Menidia > Menidia beryllina. The sequence continues at coordinate 6,820 of JABUIW010000216.1, forward strand.
GCGGTTTTTGACAGATTTGTCTAACCCTTGACAATGATTGTTATTACTGCATAAATGTAATATAAAACACAAAATTTGACATATTTCCGCAAGAAAGATTAAGATTAAAAGCACCATCAGTCATGTAATTAACAGTTTATTTATGGAAAGACATAATACATTACATTACATAATCTCTGCAACTAAAGACTTTCTGTAAATGTTCTGCGCATTATCTTGAAGAAATTCTAAGGTAATTCCTCTAAATGAAATGAGTCAAAGACAAAAGGTGGATTAAAAAAAGTTTATCTTATCTCGTACTACTTTTTTTCTTTCCCCATTAAGTGCTGTTTTGTATTTTTTTGCGGTTTCAATAAAATAATGTAGCACTTTGGCGCAAACAGGCAGAACAGCAAGCCAAAGCTCGAGGCCAAAATGGCAAAAGATTCCACTGCGTCTGCATAGTTTCCCGGGGAGCTGATATAAGCAGGGATGAATGCCAACCACACAGCGCAGAAAATGAGCATGCTGAACGTGATGAACTTGGCCTCATTGAAGTTGCCGGGTAATTTACGGGCCAGAAAGGCCAGGACAAAGCAGAGACATGCCTGCAGACCGATGTATCCGAGAACACACCAGAATGCGAGGCTCGATCCCACACTACACTCCAGTATGATTTTCGATCGCTCATATTTAGTGTTACGGGTTGGAAAGGGGGGAGCATCAATCAACCAGGCCGCACAGATAACTACTTGAACCAAAGTGCAGCTGAAGATAATGGCCCTCTGCTGCTTTGGCCCAAGCCATTTCATGATGTTATCTCCTGGCCTGGTGGCTGTAAAAGCAGCCAACACTACCAGAGTTTTGCCAAGGATGCAGGAGATGCAAAGTGAAAAAGTGATGCTGAAGGCAGTGTGGCGGAGCATGCAAGACCAAAATGTTGGCTCACCGATAAAAACAAGTGAACAGAGGAAACAAAGTGTGAGTGCGAACAGGATAAAGAAACTGAGCTCTGAGTTGTTGACACGGACAATAGCTGTGTTTCTGTGGTAGAAGAACACAGCAAAAACACCTATAGTGAGAAAAGCTCCCACCCCGGAGATCACTGTCAGGGCTATACCCAAATGGTCATAGGTCAGGAACTCCACCTTTTTGGGGATGCAGGCTGTTCTATCTTTGTTTGACCAGAAGTCCATTGGACAAAATGTGCATTCTATTGAGTCTATAGGAAAGAGAGAGAATATAATTATATGCTTATAATAGTGCAAAGACATGAACAAAATCTATGAGAAATATCAACGCTGGTGTGAATCTTATTGTTTGGATTTCATTCTCACTTGTCTGATTGCTAATTTTGCCACTGTCACATGGTACACAGTCAAAGCAGCAAACAGGCTCCCCACGACGGACAGCTTTCCGGGACCCCGGAGGACAGCTGGTGCTGCATACAGACACTGGCACCTGTAGGGGGACACAAACAAATGATGTCATCGAGCACTTGTGAGCTATATCCTATAAAAAGTAAATAAATCAGTACTGACATTGAAAAAACAACAATATTAACCAGAATTAATAAGAGATTTTCGTATGCTGTGACAATAAAAGGGCTATTTCCTCATGTTGTACTTATTTCAGCAAGACTTCAGAGAAAAAAAACTGTTTTAGCTGCTGTGTCTTAATGGCTCCACTACTAAGTGATCCCGTCTTTAGCACAAGGCAGCAGGTAACCCTTTGTTTTAAGTATAACAAAGGATTATACTAAAGCTTTTGAATAAACAACAAAAGTTCTGTGTACACCAGGATCTGTTCGATAACAATTTCCCATTAACACGATTTTAAGAGAAAATTAGGATAGCTTCTATCTGAGATGTGTCAGATTCTATCTGGCTTCCCCCCATCATCCAAATGCTTGTGGGTTAATCAGGAGTGAGTGTGTAGGGTTGTTTGTCTCTGTGTGGCCTGAGATGGACTGCTGGACTGTCCAGCGTGTACAACCTTTGAGTCCTAGGATAGGCTCTAGTTACCACGTGACCCCATTGAGGGACAAACGGTTCAGAAAATGGATGGATAGTTTGACATGTCAATACAATAATAATTATGAAATGAAAAGAGTTGTGTACAATTAATCTTTGGTAACTTTGGGACTTTCCATTCCATAACATATATTGTCAGGTTTGAATTCAGTCTAACAAAACCAATGTTATTAATTTAGAGGAAGTCAAGAATGAGAAATACAATAGGAAAGACTGAATGATTAAGCACTTCAAATTGCCCATTGATGCATTTTCAGTCTTTATTGTATCAAGAAAAAGGGATTTAAATCAGATCCCGACTTTCCTGCCCATCTGACTCACCTCCATCTTAACCTACAGAACTTCAACAGTTGGCATCTGATGAAGGTAAAAACACAGTGTGAGCAGCTTGCCTCACTCTGATGCCCCGCCCACATTATCCTGTCCTCCTGGATCACCAGCTCGTCTCCAGCAGGCTTGGTTCCATCGAACAGCCCCACGGTGACAAATTCAATGTTCCCGCTTGTGCCCCTCTGCCAGTTGATAATGTCGTAGTAGGGCACAGAGTCACCCTTCAAGTCAAAATTCACCTCTTCCCCAGCCATGTTGAAAGACACTTCCTGGAGATATTGCTGTAGCTTAAACAGCAAAATGTATACAGTTAAATGATGGGAAAATGCCTCAAAGGAGGTTTAAAAAGCAGTATCATAACATTTGTCTTAAGGATTATACCTGCCAGGGGAGTACGTTGGTTGGCTGAGCACATGATTTGTTTTGAAAAGGCCCATTGCCTTCTTGACAGAGAAGAAGGTTATGCAGCGAATGAGCAACTGCATATACAGCCTTATAGACATTATAGGCCACTCTTGGACTGGATGTATTCATGTAGGCTGAATGCTGTTCCAGCAACATTTCCTGTCCTGTGCACAGTGGAAGCTGAGAGGCAGACGAGGGAAAAGGACTGCAGCCATACAGGGCCTCCCACAACTCATCCACCAGACGATTATTGGGATAATTCTGGGGGCTGACTGTCAGCAGGTAGTCACTGAGTCTGGAGATGTGACCTTTTCTGATGCCAAACCCAATTGTGCCTCCTAAGAAGGGGTAATACTCGTTCCCTGTGAATACAGATGCTGTGATCCAAGCTTCACTGGCAACCCACTGGATTCCGGTGATGTTCTCAATCATGTAGTCTCTCAAGAAAGGTGTCATTTCCCCCTCTGCTGAAAATACCACCACCACTTTTGCCACAGAGGTACGCATCACCTTTACAAAAAGGAATATAATGACAGGGATGAATTGTTTGTGGTTTAATATAAACTGATGTACAACACATTCCAAATCTCATTGTACTGTGTACAATGACAATAAAGGCTTTCAATTCAATTCAATTCAATCATGTGAAGACTAAGCAGGAAAGGGCACAAAAAATATATAAAATAAAGGAAAAATATCCATTACACTTTTGTGAAGTGATGATAAAAAAACTGGAAGTGTCACAATATGATTGTTAAAGTCTGATGTGATCTGTTCTTTGACTGATGCATCACAAATGTGTTTTTTTTACCTAAGTATAAGTATGATAAAGCTGCACTGTTGAAGCACTGAGAGAGTGTGCAGTCTCAAAGAAAAATATTCATTAATATGAAAAACTTCATACTCAGTCAATTATGTATCAGATTGCTACTTTTTCATTCATCACTCTTTCTGTTAAAATATCTTGTCAATTAGCACTTTTGAGAGTTTTCTAATAACTTAAAATACATATTTTTCAACTAATCTTCATCTGTGCTTTTTTTAATTACCTGCATAATCTCTAGAGCTTTCTGGCGATTGTAGAGCAGCGGGATCATTTCTTGGTAAGCCACACACACGTTGGTACCTTGTAATTCCCTCAGCAGACCTTGTACAGCAAAGCGGCCATATTCATGGTCTCCTCTTACAAGTCCCACCCATGTCCAGTTGAAGCGCACCAGCAACTGGGCAATAGCCTTCACCTGATTAAGAAAAACAAATGCCAACTACTTTAATAAACACAATGATAATTCAGTTCAACTCCCCCCTGAAAAAAGGATATGATTCAAAAGAAATGCACTGTCATTTAGTAGTATAGTTGGGATTTAAAAAAAAAAGTTTGGATTAGAGAATATTTGTACTAATGAAGAGATGAGAGGGGAACATTCTCACCTGATAATCATCATTTGGAATGACTCTGAAAAAAGTTGGATATTTTCTTCTGTCAGTGAAACAAGCACATGAAGAGAAATAGCTGATCTGGTTGCAAAAGAAAAAAAGAACAGAAAAACATGATGAAATTATGTTGTTCTTTCATGGATTTCAGAGGAAAAAGTGCTGCTATTACCATTGGGATTCTGAATGGCCGCAGGATTCTTGACACCACAATGGACTGAGCGGAACCTGATTCTCCAATCACAGCGAGTAGTGGAGAAGCACCACTGCACACAGGAGAGTCGTTCTCACTCAGCCCGTTCAACACAGCCAAAGCAGCCCTCTGACCGGTTAGTGGATAGGCACAAGAGTCAAAGATTTTGTACCCAAGGGTGTAATTTGGCAATAGTTCTGGACTTTGGTTTATCTCCTCCACGGCCAGCCTCATGGTTAGAGCCCAGCGGAAGGCCCTGGGATCAAATCTATAACTCAGCATAGATGCACACACACACACTCATAATACACATGTGTCATAAAAACAATTAGAGACTAAGAGGCTGCTTCAATCCAGTCTATCTTTGCCTGTGAAGCAACAAATTATTTATTACATGTTTTAAATTGATAACCAAACCTGTTTTAAGTGAATAATGTAACAAGTCAATATATTTCTAATAAAAAAATTATTTTCTCTACTTTCTTTCTACTTTCTTAGATTTGACAAGCTAGTTGCTATGTTAGACCTCTACATTAATACGTTCTTCAGATTGTTTGTAAGAGAGATAAAAAATCAAAGACACAGTTAAAAAAAGCAGACTTTTAAAAAACACATAGTAGAATACAGACACTGTTTAGCTTATTTCATCAGCTCAAAGGGTTAAATCATTATATCAGCACAGGACATCTGGATGTATTTAAAACTGATTCTTAACCCTGAAAAATATATAGAATGTACATCCTACAGCATTAGGTCAATAGAAAATGTTACATGTTTGTAACAAAGTCACACATGAGTCAGAACTTTGAATGCTCCATCAAGCTCACCCGTTGCACTTCACTGGTGGTGGTCGGTAGGTGCAGTTAAGGTCAGGCATTTCCTGGTTATAATGGAGGGGAAAGATCCCTCCAATGACAAAGTGACCATCTGCCAAAAAGCTTGGCTGAAAGTTGTTTAGAAGAACACACGCATTTGTTGAAGCTGTAGATGGATAAGTGAATCTTGCATTTGAGGTGTACGTTGAAGGGACGACACAGGCTGAGTTAAGCATGAAAAACAAAGTCAGCAGAGACATGCTGTTGGGAACTAGCTAAAAGAGAGAATGAGAAAAACATGTCACAAGTTATATATCAAATGTGACCCTACTAGTAAAGATACTGGGCATCTTCATTGGATATGGGTGGCTCCACCTAGTTAACTGAAGTGGGACTGAATGATGGCAAATAAAGACAGAAAAACAAAGCCTGAGATGGAAGGTCCCAGAAGAACAATATAACAACTTATTATCAAGTTTGTCATTTCTGACCTTTGGTCGGTTTGTCAGCACAAAATTGAACTAGTATAAGAGCCCTTTTTTAGATAAATTGAATTATCTGCAGATAATTCCTTTAAAGTCTGTTGGTGTAGATTGTCAGAAGTAATCTTGGAAATTTTTACTCGTTGGACATTAAAAACAATTCATATCTCACATGAAAAGGCTTCTTAAGATCTAAACTGAACAAAAAAGTATAATCCCATTTTGTAAGAATCAATGTATTTTTCTTTTAAACCTAAAAAAGTAACCAACCAATTTGTACACACAGGCACAAACACACACACTCTTAAAGTTAGTGCTTTTGCAGTAATATACACATGTACATATACTATATGAAATCGAATTAACAATTGATAAAACTTCAAATTAGTTAATGGAACAGACTGAGTGGACAATGGTAAGTATTCTGCCTGCACCAGGAAACACAGTGTTCCCACTAAATGATGTCACAACCTTTGTGTCTGGGCGGTGGCCTCATATTTCTGTGTGTTACTAAAGTATATAAATCAGCTGTGACCTGAAATACCACAATGCTTTGAGTCTTCTGAGAGTCCTCTCACTCCTGAGTCAGGCATGGCATTGGTAGCTGCAAAGCTTCTTATATTTGTGTTTCTTTATAGGGGAGAACTCGGCCCGGCTACAGCTCAGGATAGCTGCTTTTTCTTGGGGGAAGAACAGCGAAACAGTCTGTTTGCAGATGGAGATGTTGTTATAGGGGGATTATTCCCTCTACATTACAGCCCTATTTCCTCTCTTATGACATATAAAGAAAAACCAACAGCTAATAAATACAATTAGTAAGTTGCTGGTAATTTGTCTACTTGTGCAGAGAACACAGATTTAACTTTAGAAGATTGCTTTTTCCATGTGCATGTATTTGTATTGAGTAAATTTCTTTCTCAATTCTGCACAGTTTCAGCTCTCGCGCACTGCGTTGGATGCAGACCATGACTTTTGCTATTAAAGAGATCAACCAGCGCAGTGATCTTCTTCCACACCTCAGGCTGGGTTACCACATCCATGACAGCGGTGATGACATACCTGTGTCTTTAAGAGCCTCCTTTCTGCTGGTGAATGGCCAGCCAAAGCGAGGCCTTGGTGCTGCGAGTGTGAATAACAACCAGAGTGTAAAAACAGGCGACAGTTTAACGTGTGGTGCAGTAGAAAGGACAGTGTCATCAGTAATTATCGGAGATGCAGGATCCGGGGTGTCCATGGCTCTTCTACGAAGTCTGGGTTCCTTCCATATCCCCTTGGTGAGTGAGCCTAATTGATGGAACACTTGTACAATCATAATATATTTATGCTATCCTAAATCAGGCCTTTTTAACCATTTTAATATAGTCCAATGTAGCTGAATTTAAGATTTTTAAATCCATGCAACAATTTCCGATTCAGCTTTTATCCCATTCAGTCACCAGGGTATATAAATGTATCTGAATTTTGCTTGTGCAGAAACAGACAAAAAATAATGAGCATCATTAAGCCATTATTTCATGATATAAAATTCTGATTATTTCTGTCCTGAAATACTCTAATTCCCTTTGCTTTAGGTACAGTGGTGCTGTCCCTATGTTTTTGGAGATTTAAGTTCTATTGCTTGTTGTAAATCTGCCCACCAAACCAGTGCCAAACCATCACTACTGTTTTCTTTTCTGTGTTTTTATTCATGGGGGAACTAGGTGAGCTATTTTGCATCCTGCAGCTGTCTGAGTAATCAAAAGGAGTTTCCCACATTCATGCGCACTATGCCCAGTGACACCTTTCAGATCGGAGCCCTGGCTCAGCTGGTTAGCTATTTCGGCTGGACCTGGGTGGGAGTCATTGGTGTTGAATCAGATTACGCCCGTTTTGCCATCCAGCTTTTCCTTCAGGAGTCAGTGAAGTATGGTGTGTGTACTGCCTACAAACATTTTTATCCTGTGGAGCTCAGCCAGCAGGCCCTCAACGGGCTTCTTGATGTTATCCAGGTAACTTTATCATATATCACTGAATTTCATGGGGATAGAATTAGAAAAACAACAAAGCCACCTGCAATGAGTGCAACATCACGATTGAGAAAATGTGGTTGACGCTACTGTTTTTATTCTAAAACTGCATTGTGGGGTAAACACATGATACTGTACATATCATAAGACCCTTTACTCAGTCATAAATGTACCAAAATGATTGCTTTTTCAACAATTCATTGTAATGTAAGGCTTAGTATGACCTTTACTGCATATAAGAAATACACAAGCTCCAACACGTATTTTTAAACAAAATATCATACAATTTCAGTACTAATCTCCTCTTTATACTCATTCATCAGATGTCATCTGCAAAGGTTATCATTAACTTTTCTGGTGAGTCAGAGATGCAAAGCATTCTCAGAGAGATCCGGTTCAGAAATATAACTGGTTTACAGTGGATCGCCAGTGAAGCCTGGGCCACAGCCAGATCACTTTGGGAAAAATCTGGACATCTCCTAATGGGAACACTAGGATTTGCCATCCAGAGAGCTGCTATGATTCCAGGACTGCAACAACATCTCACAAATCTTACACCGTCCTCCATTCAGAATCAAGCTTACTTTGCAGAATTTTGGGAAGAAACCTTTAACTGTCAACTTAATGGGTCTATGGACAGTAAACCTTTTGGGGTTGAAAACCACTCCAACAGAGTTCCTTGTGAAGGCTCAGAGGATTTAAAGCATGTTTACTCGCCTTATTCTGATGTGACACAACTAAGAGTGTCTTATAATGTCTACAAGGCTGTATATCTGGTGGCCCATGCCTTGCAAGATATGAGTAATTGCATAACTGGAGCAGGGCCTTTCCTGAATGGCACATGTGCAGATTCAAAACATTTCCAACCTTGGCAGGTAAGACTGGTTGTAAATTATGTATTATCTTAACTCAATAAATGAAAAAAAAGCAAAGACAAGTTAAGACTGTTATCAAAATAACCTGTCTCTTTTTTCTTTCAGCTTATTTACTATATGAAGCGGGCTAATTTTTCTGCACTGGGTGAGAAAGTAAATTTTGATCAAAATGGTGATCCCATAGCTTATTATGATCTCATGAACTGGCAGAAGAGACCTGATGGCTCTCTACATTTAGTAAAAGTAGGTTTCTACGATGCCTCATTGCCAGATGGTCGTCGCCTAGTTATAAAAGACTCAATGATCAAGTGGCCTGTGGGAAAGCAGGTTTGTTCTCCACAATCAGGCCTGAGGCCATGCTCACCTCTCAGACTTTTGTATGCTCTACTGATAAACAAGTCACTTGATTTGTTGTTGTTAGCATGCAACATACTTACTTAAGTTGGCAGGAAAAATATCAACTAATTTAATTAACATGTTTACATGTATATTTATACCTACTTTTGTGGAGGGAAAAATAGATGGGATTCCAAACTAGCTTAATTGTTTTATAAATTTAATGCATGATCATTTAGACATTTGACAATTTTGCAACATATGAAACACGATCATGTGAGATAACACAACATTTTAAAATATTGCTTATAGGATTACATTTTCTTACATTTCCTGAAATTATGTTTTCATAGCTCTAATAAGACATTAAAGCCTATTTGATTTTTGAACTTTGCCTCTCAGGCAATCCGGTCTGTGTGCAGTGACAGTTGTCCCTCAGGTTCTCGCGTTGCCAGGAGAAAGGGCGAACCTATTTGCTGTTACGACTGTGTCCCCTGTGCCGAAGGAGAAGTTAGCAATGAGACTGGTATATATTGTTTTGTGTCACGCTTTATTTTAATCTATGATTGTGTAATATCAATACACTAGCCTATGCTTGAATTTAAACCATTACTTGTTAACTTGTCACTATAGCCTGAGAGTGCCAGACAATGCTTTTCAAAACAAATTTAAAATGGGTCTCTTAGGTTATCAAAAAGGGGGGAGGTGGAGGCAACTTCATGGGATACTTTCAATAATAGTTTTTTGTCAGGTTCACCAAGTTTTCCTTTAAATTAGGCTTTGCTAAAGTAACATTTTTATCGTTCCTCTGTTCATTTCCAGATTCACTAGAGTGCTCACGCTGCTCAGAGGACACATGGCCCAATAAAGACAGAAATATCTGCATCCCAAAGGCAATAGAGTATCTGTCTTTTGATGAGCCAATGGGTTTCCTGTTGTGTGTTGCATCTGGTCTAGGAGCTTGTATATCACTTATTATCTTTGGCATATTTTTTGCACACAAAGACACGCCCCTAGTTCGTGCCAATAACATGGAATTGAGCTTTCTTCTTTTGGTCTTTCTTTCCATCTGTTTCCTGGTCGGCCTGCTTTTCATCGGCGAGCCTTCAGACTGGCTCTGCCGCATCAGGTACCCCGCATTTGGGATCAGTTTTTCCCTCTGTATTTCTTGCCTGCTGGCAAAGACGACAGTGGTCCTCATGGCTTTTAGGTCCAGACTGCCTGGAAGTCGTGTCATGAAATGGTTTGGAAACACACAACAAAGAATCAGTGTGCTTTTGGGGACAGCTGTTCAGGTCGGAATTCTATAACAGTTGAGCAAAAAATATTCTTTTGACATTCCATCATCAAATTAGAATCTAATTATTTTTTTTCCCCCTAGGTTGTAATTAGCCTCGTTTGGCTGCTCACCAGTCCCCCCCATGCCAGTTATAATACAGACTACCACAGTGCTACAATCATTATTGAGTGTGTGACTGGCTCAGAAGTTGGCTTCTGGTGTGTGCTCGGATACATCGGTATCCTGGCTTGCATGTGCCTCATCATGGCCTTTTTGGCCCGGAAGTTACCCGATAATTTCAACGAGGCAAAGTTCATCACCTTCAGCATACTGATATTCTTTGCAGTGTGGATTACTTTTATCCCAGTTTACATAAGCACAGC
>JABUIW010000216.1:45249-55839 GCA_013363375.1 Menidia beryllina
TCACCTTCTTTAAAAAATTCCATAAACCCTGACTGCCCTATCATTTTGCATGTTTCGTTTTCCGACTTAGTCCTTGCCAGTAGAGTTAATATGATAATGCAAATCCAGCCCATTTTGCAGCACCCTTCCCCTTACTGAAGTACTGTGCTCAAAAAGCTTTCCTTTATAGTTTTTTTTTCCTGCAATGGGGTTTGTCCTGCAAAGTGAGCGCATGCAGAATCCTCGAGAGATTACTTTGTATTTCTTGCATCAGGGGCAGAACTTCCTTACTGACATGATCAAATCTTTTTTAGTCTTTCTTTGTGGACTACAAGGTAGTTTTTGTATGAATGTTGAGCAAAAAAAGCCATGGTTTGTGTTAGTTCTCAGCCACAAAGCTACAAAGTGGCCCACTCATTAGTTTGTAATTTGTGTTTGGAGTTTGCATGTTCTCCCTGTGTCTCCATGGTTTCTGTCCAGGTACTCTGTCTTCCTCACTGTGCAAAAAATATGCATAAATAAAACGCTGCATTTGTAATTTAGATTCTGAACATGCCTTGGATCAATTTCTTGGTGCAGTTGGAAATTGTTTGTGAATGATCAAGTGCAATTTTCATACAAATTAACTGTAAGCGATTTGGTGCCCAAGGGCTGCATGGTGGTGTTGTGCTCAGCACTTTTGTATCACAACAAGAGGGTTTGTGGTTTCTCACACAATGACCCCTAAAAGGAGCTCCAGCCCTACAGGACCACATTTAGAGCAAGAAGGCACAGAAAATTGATAAATTTGGTGCCTTTTATAAACAAATAAAGCAAGTTAGTCCGTGGGCCAGAATCTGTGCGATGACTTTCCGTTTGAACTTTTTGGGGGCAACTTTCTTCCAGTTTAGTTAGATACCTTGTACTTCAGTGTTCTCAAAAAGCCAATGTTCCCGCGTTTTCACTTGCACATTAATTAATTACGGCCAATTAAAATTTCGGTAGTTCCACATCTGGCCTATAGGTGGCTAAAACTAAGAAAATCTCCATATTTTTGGTTTTAACCAAGTGATCTTTACCAAAAATACTTTAAAATCATTAAGGTTGATCATTAGAAAAGTTTTTTTTTTATGCAAATACTGATGGAATCAACATTGAAATGCTATTTAGACCTTTAGTTTCTATTTTCGCTGCCAGAGGGCCCTTGAACCTGAATACTACATATTTTCCACTTTTTACAGCCATAGCAAGACAAAAAACAATAATTTAATATGAAAAACCCTTGTTTTTGGTCCAAATAATTTCTTACTGATTTAATTATTGAAAAACTGACACTTCACTTTCCATCATATTGCATTTATTAACTTAATGAGAGAAAAACAACTACTATCATAAGTAAACCTTGGTATAAAAATGGAATAATATATCATTTTCACTGTCAATAAAAACTAAGGATCCATATTTATGTCCAATATAATAATCTGAACCCCTCATATTTACAGTTATATTATTTCTATCTTAACCTTTCCTCGCAACATCATACTATTTAAATCCAAACATATCATATGTACATCATATTATTTAAATCCAGACCTCTCATATTTATATCTTTTATATTTTCATCAAAAACTTACAACATATATGAAAAACATCACAACTCATCATCTGAGTCATCCAAGTCCTCATTATCATTTGAGTATATCCCTTCCACATCATTCTCATTTTCAATCATAACAGGACAGTTTGCACAGTGAAGACATTGGCAGAGGTCACTACATAGCAAATGACCCCTTTTGCATGCACAGATTTGTGTAGCACATGCATTTGTCTTGCGCTTGCAAGACATGTCCATTGTGACATCAGATGGAGCTGGGGGATTTAGCATCCAACAATAGGAGAGCACTCCATCTTGAACCCAGAACCCAGAAGGCCAGCCATGGCCTTCTGGGTTAGGGGCGTTAATAAACTGGTTGAAACGCCTTCTATAATTTGCTAGCTGGTATGCAGCTCGCTTAGAATGTTGTCAAAGACAAACATCATTTGGTGGAAAAGATTTATCTGATTTACAGAGAAGAGAACATTTTAAACCTGGCATCATTAACCCAGTTTTTCTGTCCATAAAAGTGACAGACAAATTCTTCAAGTTGAATGAAGAATTTATCATCAACATCCCAATTTTTCCCAAGAATTTGCAATTAACAGCTGGCTCTGATTCAAGCATCAGCCTTAAGGCTTTAACTTTTCCTTTCCCTTTAAAAGGCACTTAACATGTCACATCCAGTAAAAGCGTAAAGACCAACAAAAGCTAGACCTTTCCTTGGACCATGAAGACTTGCTAGATGAGAAATATTAACAATACGACTTTTGTTGCCAGTCCCTGTCTTAAAATAGATAGTACTCAAAACAATGCACACAACCCAAAGCCAAGACCATGACATCAGTGCCTGGGCTCAAGATAACAATATATGTATATTCCAAATAAGCATGCTTTGCATGGAGTAGAAGTCTGGTATCAGCTTCTTTCACGATGACAGCAAAGATTGCTTTGGGTTTGCTCGCGTAAAACACGTTTACTTGCTCCCCCAATTTTAGTTTTGTCCGTGTACTTCGAGTAGCACTTCCTATGGTGCCTCAGCTCAGCGGGTCTCGGCGACTCAACTGTTTACTGAGAGAACGTTTCGGCTATTTGTTTCTTCCTGCCATCCAGGTCTATCCAGGACTTGCAACTTTCAATAAATCGCCGCCAACTGGCACCAGAAAATGAAATAATTGGACGTTCTTCGTATTGAAACAAGTGCAAAAAACTTTTCACGGGCGCTGCCATATTTAAATAACCGAGCTCTCGCGCTGAGATTCAGCCATCTGATTGGCTGATAAGCAAAACTCGGATCTCGCGATTTCTTAGATTAAGGCGAAAAATTATATTTTTAATCGACTATAACTTATTAATGTGCAAGTGAAAGGGTGGGAACATTGGCGTTTTAAGGTCACTGTAGTCTCTAGCAACTTATCCAAGTGAAAGAAAGTTGCCCCCTAAAAGTTCAAACGGAATTGCTTAAGGAGACGTCGTACAGATTCTGGCCCACGGACTAAGTGTATTTCATTTGATTATTTTGTCCCTTTTGCTGATTTAGTCCACTTATGGGCTGAAGGAAATCACATGGCATACAATACTCCATTCTATGGTCATTTTTAGTAAGGATTAGGACTGTTATTAGGACTGTTATTCTTGTGCAACTATTGCCCTTTTCCTTATCGGTTTGTCGGTTGTGTCTCCTCCTGGTGTGTATGCATGTGTGTGGTGACCTTGGCATGCCCTCATCTTTTCTCATCTTTTCTCATCTTTCTCTTTTCTCATCTTTCTCATATTTTTTCTGGTGCAGCTGTCCCTTGGATTTCATAATTTAGCATTCACTGCATAGACAACTTTGACTATAGAATAGTCTCGATTCCTGTCCAGAGAAATTCCTCATCCAAACGCGTTATTTGGTTTGGCCTGCAGAAAGAGTAATGCTTATAAATCGCACACTGGTTACCACAAACTCAGTCGTCTTCAAGAGGCCTCCTTCAAGATTCCTACCTGATTCCCACCTCTCCTTTATCTTTGTTTTGTTTTTGCGTGGGGTCATGCTTCCTACCACATAGCAAAAAAAGATTAAAAAGTATTTTTTCTCTTGAAATGACAACTTTGTAAAAAATATGCACTCCTTTTTGCATGACTGACCTAAAGACCACCATAGACTAAAAGGGTCGCCTTTACTATTTGTCAATAATTTCTCTATTGTGAAGGCACTGTAAAAATCCCATGTTTAATTTGATGCTATTGCAAAAGGATTTTCTACAAGTGTTGTTTTTCAATGTTTTTTAATGCTTTTTTCTCTACAGCTCTCGGCGGATATGATTTGATGCATAACATTGCACATTACACAATAAAATGTACTACTCAAAAAGACAAACTCATGCCACCTCTATATTTATTAATTTAGTACCGATTTGATATTGATAAAATTGATAAAATATTGTTTTTGGATCCATAATAATATTCCTGGTCCAGGATCGGGGGAAAAAAATTTGTGCTTTACCTCAAAAGCTAAATTTGTTCATTTTCTGAGCTCACTTTTTTCTCATTTATTTAACACATTTTACATTTAGGGGCAAAATGAAAGGAAAACTGATTGCATTTGAAATCCATGCTTGCATGAAAATATTATATCAAATATTTACAAGGATAACTGAAAAGTACCTGAAAACTGACCTGATAATCTTAAATAACATATAAGTAACCTTTAACTTTGCAGGTATGTTACCAGTTTCACATGACAAAAGGCAAAGAAACAGCTCAGTGTAGTTAGAATGGATCTGAACAGTAAGTGAAAGGAGACCGATGCACTGAACAAAGAAGCGAGTAGCTTCCTCTGTCCTCTCACACCCCACAATCTAAGTGTTAATATCATACTACCTGCCACACGTACATACATATTTGTAAAGCAGTGTTTCGAAATCTTATGTGTAAACTGGCAACTAAAAGCCACCAAAAGAGACAGTGCAGTCATAGATATGAGCTGCTGCCTGTAATTGATTATTTTCATGGCAGAATTACCAACTCTGAATTTAATGAACACATGTGCAGTTCTCCCTGGAGAACAGGAGATGCAGGAAGCAACGACTGACCATTTAAATGACTGGAGGGTAGCTGTTGGGAGAAAGCAACTCAGTGACAGGTCGAAAAACATCACGATTATGCTGTTTTCATATCCAGGGCTGACTCTGTTTAACAATATCTTAAATCTTCGTGTGTAGATTGCAAGCAGCAACGTAGTCACCACAAACAGCCCAGGAAGAAATCTGCTGGAGTCTGTAGGCCGCACACTCCCCACATCAGCAAATTGGAGGCTGTCTATGGATGAAGAAAATGTAAAATAATTATACTGGTGTTTAAGAATACAGAAGATGGCGAAGATCACTAATCAAAATGCTTTACCTGCTTTTGTGAGAAATTTATTTTCTGAATTGTGTGTTGAATCGAACTTAGATGGCATCTATTGATTGAAAATGAAAAAATTCAAATTCTACACATTCACCATAAATTCAGACTTATATACATGGGCAACATCACAGCTTGGGGTATTTTTCAACAGTCTGCACAAATTGATGCGAATTAAAGCCAAATATGTATAAAAAGTGTAACTTGTTGATTTTTCAAATGAACAACCTTATATCAAATTGTAGCAGTACAACAAAGACCTGCGAGTCCTTCCACACGCTAATATAGTAGTTTGGAAAATCTGTCCATATAGAGAAAATGCATTGAAACACTGGATGTTAAACTGGTTATTTTTAGTCTTAACGTGGTTGAGCAATGAACACAGTGGAACGCTTTCCCATGTACACATTACACACACCTTGATGAAACAGGTCCTGTCGTAGGTTCCCTTTGAGGCTTCACAGAGAATTGAGCTCATTCGTTGGACCGACGATATGACGATTTTTCTTTCTGGGAACTCAGGTTTAAGTTCTTTGCATGAACGCTGTTGAAAGATTTTGATCTCAATGTGGATAAGATCAGTGTCTTTCAGTGGATCCACCATCTGGACAAAGTAAGCCTCAGAGCTCTGAATCGATACATGGACATTATTTTTATTCCGCTGTGAGTTGTGATTGTCAGATTTCATCTACAGGAGAGTGTTACATAGAAATAAGACAGCTTATACATTTTCTATACAAAAGGGCTTTAACTGACATATACATTTTGCATTGCAAAATTATTTCTGCTTTGCGAATCACTTTTCAAGTCAAATGTGATGTGGTTGGTTTCTTTCGCTTTAATGAAAATGTAAATCTGGCACTCACCTCATTTGTTTGTAAAAGGCAGCGGGTCTTAGACAGTAAATACACCCATATTGGCTGTACTTTACATCTGCATACGTGCCTGTTTTCGTCCTTAGCATTGACAGTGTCTTTAGTTCTTTGTGATTTGTTCACACATCCATTAGATATAGAGGCGTTCACAGATACTATAGGAAAAATATTCCTGTCTATTGTGGACCTCTTAAGAGATAAAATCATCTCTGAGGAAACATTCACTCCATTGAATCTAAAATGACAAATTTGATTTTTTTAGAAATGTATGAAACATGCAGTAATCTCATGTGTTCATCACAAGTTGGCAAAGAGAAATCAACATCACATTAAAGAAGCAACAAATACAAAGTGTTGGTTGAACGCATTCAAATATAACAATATGGGAGAGGCATAAATACCCATCTGGGAGAATTTGTGTGAATGATTATAGTTATAATATAATATAATAATATAATATAGTTATAATAGTATAATATATAATAGTATAATATATAATAGTATAATATATAATAGTATAATATATAAAAGTATAATATATAATAGTATAATAGTTATAATATAGTTATAATAGTTATAATATAGTTATAATAGTCTGAAATTGACTATTCCAATTTCCTCATTATTTCACTGTCATTTTAGAGTACTACCAATGCTGTGTTTAATTTAGTTCCCTGCTGAAGACTGTGTTAAATTACCACCAAAGGGTAGATAAATACATCTACAACACAGCTTTTCCACACCAAGATATAGTAAGTTAATAATGAAAAAAATGTTAAGTACACAAATATTTGACCATTTTGTTACTCACCTGGTATTTGGTCGAGCCGGTTTTGTTTCGCATGAGTCACAATTAATATCATTTTTACATGAGGCACTTGAGGCCTTTTTTTCTCCACAGCACTTATTCTGACTGAGTTGAATCCTCTGATCCAGGCTGAACCAGATGCCTGATGACACAATCCATGCCATCAGAGTTAGGAAGACTAATGTGACCCCTCTCATCTCAGATCCCTGCCTTTGTCACACGCCATTCATAGAAGGATGTGTTTTATAGCTTCCTCTTCTCATCTAAACTGTAGGATGTAACATGGTAGCCCATTTTCAGTGATCCATTTTTTTTCCCAAATAGGAATTGAAGAACATTATTAATTCAATTTGGGTTTTAAAAGCATAGAAAGGATCATTTCTCGAACACAAATCCATTTTAAAGAATACACTGTGTGGGATTTTGTTAAAAAGAATGGAAAAATAAAAAGAATAAAACTGTCATCAGCTACTTTAATCAGTCAGATAGGACACCATTAATGACATTTAAGAAAATTAAATGATTGTTCCAAGACAATAAGATATGTGGAGTTTTATTCTATTGTAGATACAGTACATGAGTTATATTTGTATATGACCCTCTCTCATGTCTTACACAGGGCATTTATCAGCAATAACCGAGGGCATCTGGACTTCCTATTATTTAAAAAACTATTTAAACGATCTTGCATTTGGTGACATTTGTGTTGTTTAATATTGTGTGTTAAAAATTATTTAGTTCTTTGTCAGATTTGTAAATGCAATATTAAAAACAACTGTAAGAAGTAATGTAACACACCGCAAACACTCCAAACTGCTTAATTTAGAATGAAGACAACTACTATTATCTTCACATTGTACTTGTACACCCTCAGTATTGACACAATGTGCTTACCCAGGTTTTTCTGAGGAAACATTTCAGAAGACAAAAGGTACAAAGTACTCTAAACTGGATTACATTTGGGTGCTTAGGCAACAGCATATACATAAATGATTCTCTAGTGTAAATTGCTGCAGTGCCCACTTCAAGAAATCTGAACAGAGTTTGTCATGCACAGCTTTTCTGATGTGGACAGAAGAAACAGAATGTTGTTGTCTTAGACAACCATCATGTGCACAGTGGACGAGATGGCCCTTTGGTTTGTTATTGGCTGTCAGCACAGAAGTGACTGCTTGTTGTAAGAGGAAGCCAGTAGACCTGGAAATGCCATTGTCAGCACTAAAGAATACAAGATTTGTTTTCTTAATCATATAATAGCATGAATAACCAAATATGTTTTCTTTAATGGACTGGAAGGGGCGGCAAAAAGTTTCTGGGTTTGAGTCCTGGGGGACCCACGACCTTTCTGGGTGGAGTTTGCATGTTCTCCCTGTGTCTGCGTGGATTCTCTCCGGCTTCCTCCCACAGTCCAAAAACCTGCATGTTAGGTTGATTGGACATTTCAAACTGCCCTTAGGAGTGAGTGTGAGTGTGTGTGGTTGTTTCTCCTTGTATGTCTTGTGTGTGGCCCTGTGATGGACTGGCGGACTGTCCAGGGTGTACCCTGCCTCTCGCCCATTGACCACTGGGATAGGCTCCAGTTCTCCCCGTTAGGGAGTACGCATAATCAACTGGAAGTGACAAGGCTAGTGTACTTTTGTTTTTTAAAGTTTTTATCACGAAGGTGACAAAACATTATGGGATACTGAGATAAGACCAAATTTGGAATGAATTAAATATTTCTTCACAGAGAGATGAAATGTAATACATTGTTTTACAAATAATGCAATGCCAACACTTGATATATTTATTAATTAGCGAGATGGATTTTATTTTTATATTTTTATCTACATGTTTTGACCAAGAGTTTGAAACAAAGTTTGTTAATTATGTTGTTTATGACCCAAGAAAAAAAAAGTCAGATTCCAAGAATGAAGGGCATCAAAACACACAGCGCTCATTAAATGAACGATGAATGAAATGATCAATCAGTTGCATGTTGTGACAAAAGTGTTAATTAATAGAGGCCTTCTCTTTCTGCTTTCTGGGGGACCGACCCAGGACCTTTGGGTGGCATATTGAAGCAATATGCCACCTGTTGTTCATGTTGTTCCGTAAAAGTATGAAGCAATATGTTGCAATGACTCATCTGTTGTGTCTGTTATTGTCACCTTACTGCAGCTGCCCTCTCCCATTGGAGCCAGGCCACTGGGTAATAAAGTCAGAAGTGCACCAGACGGGGATTTACTTTCCATTGTTTTTCTGTCTGTGTTATTCGTGTTATTGCACAACATTGCGTAACCATATGTCTAGTTACATTACATAATTGTTTTTGTAGGCTGTAGTGCAATAACATCAGTTGAGTGACAACCAGTCCCCGTATTCTTTCAAAAGAAAAAATTAGGACACGTGAAGTTTGAAGTCTGTTTTGTTGAGCAGTTATCAGAAAAGTTAATGACAAATAGTAATAGACACTAAAGTGAAATAAAATCTGAGTGTTAAATGTAAGGAGCTCGTCTATCAATTCTGAACCTGCGATTGAATATTATTTATATGCAAAGTAAAGCAAGTCATGAAAAAGTTTTAAGTTGAAGTATGTTTTGATTTGATTAAACTTTTTTGTTGTTGTTTTGGCATCTATAACTGTTTAACAATATTATATCAAATTGAGATTTCATGTAGCATACTTGTGAGTCTACACATGGAAATGTAGTCTCCAGCTGCTATAAAGTCTGCTTGACATGCATACTTTACTTGTCTAAATGAAAACTCTGCCACTATTTGGTTATACATACTATTATTATACTTAACTCGATATACGTCAAGGTTTTGAATGAATGAATATATTTTAATTCGGTGCTCTTTCTCCTCCTCTGTATTGGTTCTGTCAGAGTGAAAAATTATGTCACACTGACCTTTTTAAAACGGTTGATGTTAAGTGTCGGTGCAACATAGGCAGGAGCTACTCAATAAGTTGAGTGGGAACTGAAACTGATGTCATCTTCATCTAAAGCAGCCATAGAGGCCCGTTCAGAATGCGATATTGCAACTTTATTCAACCTTTTCTTTTTAATTCTTTAAATCATGATTTAATAAAAGACATGTACATTAGCCAAATACCCAGACTCTAAAGCATTATATATACAAAAAAAACAGAAAGCAGCAGTGGTGTGTAAAAAGTCCTTTTTAGAGACCTCCCACACAGATAAAAAAGCAAAACCGGTTATAAATATGAAAAAAGATTACTGTATACAATGCACTAAAAGGATAAATCCTCTTTGCCACTATGTTTTTTTTAGCAGTTATTTGGGCTGGCCTTTCCCAAAAATATTCTTTTTTGTATTTTTCTCTGGTTTCAGTAACATGATGTAACATTTTGGGATAAAGATACAAGTCAGAAGTCCAAAACTCGATGCCAGAATAGCAAAGATTTCTACTGCTACACTGAACTTTCCAGGAGAGCTGACATAGGCCGGGATGAAAGTGATCCATACTGCACAGAATATCAGCATGCTGAAGGTGATGAATTTAGCCTCGTTGAAATTGTCCGGCAGTTTTCGAGCCAGAAAAGCAAAAATAAAACACAATATGGCCAGGAGTCCTATATAGCCAAGCACAGCCCAGTAACCTACAGGAGAACCCAGGGCACATTCTAAGATGATTTTATCCTTGAATTCCTTAAAATTCTGATATGGAAAAGGAGGGGAAACGGCCAGCCAGATGATGCATATGATGACTTGTATGAGAGTGAAACCTAGAACGCTGAGTCTCTGCTGGGTGGGCCCAAACCATTTCATCACATTACTGCCTGGAAGCCTCGCTTTGAAGGCCATTAAAACAACTATAGTTTTCCCAAGAACGCAAGAAATACAAAGCACAAAGGTGATGCCAAACGCTGTGTGGCGCAGCATGCAGGACCACTCAGAGGGCCGGCCGATAAAGGTCAGAGAGCACAGGAAACACAGAGTCAGAGAGAAGAGCAGCAG
>JABUIW010000216.1:69408-130107 GCA_013363375.1 Menidia beryllina
AGAGGATTCGGACTCCCCAATAATAGCATGAACAGCTGCTTGTCCAGAGCATCCCTTTTCCAGAGTCCACTCATCACCATTCATGAGACCCATTACTGCACGCATTGAGGATAATGTCGAGCCACAATTGTCATAAATCCGATAACCAACAGAAACATTGGGAAGAAGATAGGTGCTGTTGTTTATTTCCTCAATAGCAAATATCATTGTTTGGGCAAATCGAAGCTCCCTTAGATTGACACTAAGACATAAAGAACACAGTGAAAGTTTATGAGATCAAAGTTGATGGGCAGCATCTTTGTCAAAATTCAGAATTACCTGGAACACTTGAGAGGTGCTGGTTTCTCTGTAAAGAGAAGTGAAGGTTGTTTGATTTTGCTGTGGATGGAAAAGGCTCCTCCAATGATCACATCTCCATTTCTAGACAGCAGAGGAGACTTTGGAATCTCCAATATCTCACAGAGAGGGATCTCTTCTTTCGCTGTGCCACACCACAACAGGACTGCCATGAGAGCCAACCCTTTCATTGCTGTGGACATTTGTGTCCTCATTGAATCAGATGAGGAAAAGCCATTAAAGTTAAATATAACCTTTATCATCCTACTCAGCCAATCAGAATTTAGTGTGTCAGGGCAGCCATGATTGGGCCTTGTTTTTGGAAAAAAATATAGTAATATAAAATATACTTCAGTCAATAGATTCTATGTTTGGCTAATCTAAAAAAAAAAAGAAAAATGTATAGATAGATATATATGTTAGGAAACTAGGGATAAAGCTGGCTGTGTATGTTACAGTTTGCATCACTGTGAGGGGGCTTCAAATGCCAACCAAGAGGTATTCAATCAAACCCTTTTTCTCCTTTGCCAACTGTCTGTTCACACATACAACAGGTTAACAAAACAAACTCAAACATTCCAGAACCCTGCCTGCAGGTATTGGGCAATTTTCACCAAACTAACTCATGCCCTGACATACCTCAATGCATCTTCTTTGTAGTTGGGAAATTAACTTCAGGCGCATTACTTCCATCTTCTGGGCTGTAGCGTGTATGATGTGTGTGACAGGAATTAGAGAACTTAAAAAGATGGGATAAATTATTTTTATTATGATCTTTTTAGACTTTCGATTTTTCAGTATAGTGATCATAATGAGCTTACACTGCGTGACCTTTAAAGAATACATACATTGCAACAATCACAGGTTTTATTTAATTTCTCAGATGGTTTAGATAATAACACTCATGTCACGCCCTAAAAAAAAGCAGGATCAAAACAGAAGGCCTGCACCTCTGCAAAATGCAATAGATCTTCCTTCCTGTGTAACAGTTTTTTTGCACTGCAGTGGGTTGTTATTAGACTTTTTAACTGTGCTTATTTGATGCTGGAAAAAGGTCTTTCTTCAAACCCATGATGCAGAAAAAATGTAGTACTTACATTGAAAACAGATTAAACAGATTTTGTATCATTATCAAAAGAAGTACCCATATTCATCAAGCTGTGAAGTTGGCCCTTTTGTTGGCAAATATGGTTGTTCATATGTATTTTAAAAAAACATGATCTAGTTCGAGTTTGATCTGCTGTCCATAAAAATGCAACAATAGGGTAAATAAGTGATACATTTATCTTGGGAGTTAGTGTGAGTGGACATGGTAGTTGATGGACTGGCCATCCATTCACATTGTGCTCTGCCCAGTAGCTGGCAGGCATCAGTCCCTCACACAACACTGAACAGGAATAATTCTGAAGAAAAAATGTATGTTATTCTGTGAATTATTTTACATGTCATGCAATCTCACACATACAAAGGATTGTCTTAATCATTGTTCAGATTATTACTTTTTTTAATCAAAATCAATAATTTAAATAACTTTGGAAAAAGACAAAAAAGTTCAACATGATGTCACTGGTTCTGTTAATTTCCTCTTTTCATGCTTTTTTCCAAATAGAACAACTGTATGAAATTAATGATGATTATCATAATTCAACCATCTTTTAGAGAGAGCACCATTTAAACCTTTGCATATAGGTCTTTCCAATCACTTAAGAGTGTTACAGTACAATATGATTGGATGCTGATATAGATAGATGGTTGAATGGGTGGATTAGCAATAGAACCATGAAACACCATGTACAATGTCTCCATCTCCTGGCTTTGTGGAGCCATTGCTGAAAACTGCAATTATAACGTCATTATTGTGACTGTGATTATTATCATAATAATCATCCATCCACCCATTATCGTTACCGCTTATTCCCTAATGGGGACGCGGGGAAAACTGGAGCCTATCCCAGTGGTCAATGGGCAAGAGGCGGGGTAAAGCCTGGACAGTCCGCCAGTCCATCACAGGGCCATCATAATAATCATTATCATAATAATTGCAACATATTTTTATCATGATGGAGATGCATACAGAGTAAGATGATTTTTGAAATTTTTTGAATAACATTGATAACAACATTTAAACGTTAAAAGCAGTCAGACGAAAAAGACATGGAGACATCAATCAATAGCATAATAGTTATATAGGATGAACAGACGGGGAAAAGTGTTGTTGTTTTATTAATCAAACTATATATATATATATATATATATATATATATAATTTCCGATTTTCTCCACTAAACAGATGGTGTTCTTTGGCAGAAAGAAGGAGCAGGCCCAATCAATATTACTTTCTCTAAGATAGTTTTAATAATTTTTTTTCGCTATTGGGCAAGGCTCTGAACCCCAAGTTGACTACCGGTTACATCTGGTGTACCAACTGGTGTGAATGTGTGTGAGAAAGTTGAATGTCATTTAATGTAAAGCGCTTTGAGTAGTGAGTGGAAAAGCGCTGTATGGGTGCATTTACATTTAAAGATTTTATACGGTAAAGTAAGTGTGGATCCCTAAGAGACCTGTACAGTGGACTGTGTATGTGATGGAGTGAATTGTAGGTTACTGCTTTGACACTGTGTTCCCAACCCTAAACAGATCATTTAACTCATGTACCTTTACGAGTGGTGGAGTTGTTGTTTAATGTGTTTAATGTCTTTTTTAACAAATGACTGTGAGTAATCTTCAAAAGACCACTCTGAATGTTTCTGGGAAACCCAAATGTCATCCATAGATCATATTTTAGGAGAAATCCTTGCGGTGCTTTGTGGTAAATTTGGAAGTGTGAGAAAGCTGGAAGCAAAACCTGTCCCAGTATGCCATTGTGCTGGCCAAAAGTCTTTATCCCTCACGTCCACTTGGTCAAATGTTCATGAGCCACATGACTGGCTTACAACAAGCTTAGATTTGGCTTGTTTGTGTGGTTTGGAGGAAGACCAATTTTCTCTCGATTAAACTAGTCATGGTCTACAGAGCTTTAAGAGTCTCGCCGAGTAAACTTTCTAGCAGTTATTTAGAAGGCCAGACAAATAAAACAAGACAAAAAAGAACTTGGGGATCAGAGCCATAAGCCAGCCAGCCTAAATCACAGTCGATCGATCCCATGTCTTCAGAGTATATCTTGCCAAGTCAAGACAATTTTTCAAGTCAATGAAAAACTTTCTAGATTGAGAGAACTCACTATCTTTATTCACTTTTACGAACGTTATTCACTTTAATGTCTCTATTCATCAATCTGACAAACACAAATGCTTTAATGGAAACTTTGAACGTTGCACAGCAACTCTATATTTTGTTCTTCTCTTTTATGTTAAACAGCTGAAAAGGTTTCTGTGGATCTTTAAACAAGGTACTGTACTTTGAAAATACATACATCTTATTTAACTTTATTTTTTAAATCGTTTATCAATTTCTTTATTACTCGCAATATGTACTTAATCCTGTTAAAGATAACTTTTTTGTGCTGGATATCAAACAAAATCTTTGAACATGATAAGGAAAAATATTTCTTTTTAACTTTGCTAATTGATGAGGACACAGTGTTCTGAAAGAGCCAAGAGGATTGTCAATTAATAAAGCAAACACATTTCTAATTAATTAATTTCCAAACCAACACCTGGTGAGCTCTTGCTTCTCTGCCTCAGGCCACAATGTAATCACTTCTGTCGGAAACACTTGCTTGTCTTTGCTTGCCCAGCTGGGCCCTTACTCTCCTCTCAGGCCCCTGGGGTGAAATATAAATTGGCAGGATGATGTCACAATGTTGTCTCTCTTTCACAATATGCACAAAAACAAGTTGAAATGCTTCCCAAGAGTAGAAGTTATTCAAGGATGTCTAAGATTGAAACAACAACATCTCTTTGGCTTTTTTCCAAGTCCAAGACAAGAAGCCCCCACCACACTCTCTAAAATTTATGACAAAATCTATTTGAGAAATAGACTTGAAAAAACTTGAAAAGACTCCCTTAATGTGCGATATTATCTGTACTCCATATATAAGAAAATATAGTCTATATCAGATTTAAGTTAAATGTATGTCTGCAAATAATACAACTCAAATATTGTTCTTATTGTATATTAGGTAACAGTTACATAAAATTCAAACATGAGCCATTTCATTTTGAAAACAATGAGCAATATTGGGATGAAGTGGGTGATCATATTTCAACTAAAGGAATGATTTAGAGCTCAGTAATATGTACAAGAAGCAACTTCTGTTTCAAGGACAAAAAGATGTTTGTAAGGAATACAAATAAACGTGATTCAATTTAATACTACATCAAGCAGGAAAGAAAACTCTTTGCAGTGAGGTACTGCCTGAAATGTGTTACCTGTCGACATTAGGGTGGGTTTCTTTTTAAAACACGGCCTCACCTGATCTTTAATTCATCACCTGGCCTGTAATCCTGCATTGATCGGTTTTTGTGTCTTTCTGCTCTTCAGCATGTGAAATGCAGCTCACCTGGTGTGAGATTTGGTGAATGTCTGTGAAGACATCCAACATGTTTCTGGGTCATCATTATCCTGTTTTGTGAAACTGCTGCAATTACATTATACTACATTTATTCATTTTAAACATACAACAAAGTTTTTTTTACGGTTTTCTTTCTGTTTGCCATCACAAAAACCTCTCACTTGGAGCATAATGCTCAGTTCAGGACATGTTTTTTTACAGGCAAGAAAAGATTCACATTTTGCCAACTCATACAGCTGTTTTCAGAAAGTATCTTGATTCTATTTGATAATATGATATAGACAAAGAGAGTGGCACGGTGATGTGGGGGTTAGCACCATCGCCTCACAGCAAGAGGGTTCTGGGTTCAACTATGTCCTTTCTAGGTGGAGTTTGCATGTTCTCCCTGTCTGCGTGGGTTCTTTTCAGGAACTCCAACTTCCTCCTGCCGTCCAAATTGGAGTATGTGTAGATGTTTGTCTTCGTGTGTCAATATGTGTGGCCCTGTGATGGACTCCCAGGGTCCTATTGAATACTGTGATAGGCTCCAGGCCCATTCGGGAATAAGTGGTTTCGAAAATGGACATTTCCCATCTTATATGATATAATACTGTTTTTTTAGGTCACATAATTTTAAATAATTTCTTTCCATAATTACCTAAAAAAACTGAAATACAGATGCTGACTATATATGCTATTATATTACAAAAAAATGTCAAATACCAACATGACACACCAACATCATTTGTTGAGAATCATTTTTACATCAAAAGAACTGAAAAAATTAGCTGATTCTATATTAACATTTTGTGGGGGATTCTGAAGACAGTTTTATTCAGATTTAGAGTTGATTTATCATTGTTTAACCTCAGGTAAGTTAAGCATTGTCTGTGTTAATATTAACAAGCATATCATTTGAATAATGTAAAATACCTATTATATTAAATACATCCTAAAAATTACAGTCAAACGTCTCACACCTTTTTTTAAAAAAAGATTTCAATAGTAATAGATGCATAAGGCATGCAACATGTTCATAAACCTATCAAGCTTCTGTTGGTGCAGAATTTAAAGTGTATGTCCATCCTGAGCTTTTAGGGATCAACCATGCCAGTTTGAGTACACCAGTTTGTCCTTTGACCATTCAAAAAGGTTTTGCTTGTTTTCTATTTAAACAATGAAATAGTCCAAAGCACGTGATTCCTTTCATAAGTATGCAGCATCATGAAAGATTCCATCTTCCCCAGAGGCCTTCCAAGTCAATAACATCACAAATCCATAAGCGATGACTCACTCTCCATGTCGCTGGATTATTTATTCCGCAGCACCCTATTTGAAATTTGTAACAGACCACAGTCTAATTTGCATAAGGCCATGTCTGCAGTGCACGTAGACTGAAGCATAGTAATTGTCTGTTTCTTTGTCTCAGTGCAGAATGAATGCACAATTTTATGCTAAAACAATGATGCATATTTGTACAGGGCAGAAAAAACATTTATTCAAGTATAACGTGTGATTTGCTTTTAAACAAAAACACAGATCCATTCCCACTCTCACAGTCCAGAATAAGTCCGTAATGTGTGCTGGTTTTGTTGAGAATCTAATTTTTAAAAGATCTCAGGCCTGTGATCTCAGGCATCTGCTTTTGAGGAACCCGTGTTGGGAACCACTGGTTTAGATGAAGGTTTGGCCAATTCATTATAGCAGAATATTTCTCAAGGGAAATGTTCAACACTGATAAGCAGCTTTAAGAGATGCTCATTGCTTTAAACATCAGTGTCTGAAATACAGTGAAACTTCTCTGCATTCATCTTCAGCACGTGTCGCAAAAAAAGTGAAACCATTCTTTAACAGAAAATCTCATCCTCCTGTTATTGAGAGAATCGTTGATTTTTTTTTTAATTCATTAATAATGAATGTCTACCTCTTTAATCCCTCTGTCTTTTTGTAAGGTTATTTCCCTTTTATTTCTTTGCATGAGTGTTTCTTTTTATCATTTGGTGGGAACAAGAATGGAACCTCTTGTGCTCAAAGGTTTTGATGACACTGACATTATGAACAGCTTTGAAAAACTACGCTATGATTATCTTGTTTCTGTGACATTATGTTTGACCTTGCTCTCTGATAAAAGTTCCTTCGGGCTGGGTGCTGAGTGTCTTACAATCCCCCTCCTTTATGTTGTGAGTGTCACAGAGGGACAGATTAAGCGGATAAGGACACCAATATGGCCTGAGGCAGCACAACACATTGTATGAAATAATCTCTTTGCTCCTAAAGAGGTATTTAGAGCTTTGTATTGTACCCTGCAGGGTTTAGCTTGTTAATGATTTGTAAACTGCTGCGTTCAACTTTTTCATTAACCTACTTTTTTTTTTGATAATATGGATGAAGATGTTCAACATGAGTAAAACTATGTATTACTAGATAAATATGATAATATATGTTATAATTGTAGGAGGCATTTTTCAGCTAATTTGCACATAATAAATACACATTCATAACAATAAATTCATCATGTGTATAAATGGCTTTTTAAGTTTTACTGATGACATATTTTTCTTGTTTTATATGATCTGTGTGTATGCTTTTGTTGGGGGTTCTAATATTTCACTTGATAAAAGTAAAGTATATGCTACAGTAAGAGAAAAAATCTTAGATGAACCAGTAGTGTTTTTAGGTGAAGGTAACACAACTAGGGTACAAAGTATTAAGTACGTATTCTGATTTGAAATGACAGAAAGATAAGCGCAATAACTGCTACAGTGTAGCCCCAGGTGATGCTGCATGCCTCTTCATATCAATGAAGGATGAATTAGCGCTACTCAGGCATGACACAGCGACATGACATGGCTCATGTCTGAGTCTATTAGGATCAAGTATCCATTCCAGCTGTTATTGTCACATGTTTCAGATGGGGGTTCTTTTCCAATGCTTAGAAACTCTGGGGAAATTATGTAAATCTGATCATTATATCATGCTGAAGATACTTTTGTATTTATATGAGCAGCAAAGCCTATCATTCTTGACACTTGAGACGAGATAGTTAATCTTTACAGTAATAATTGGTAACTTGAAAATGTTAATGTATGATCTTAGATTGGCAAGATTACGGTAATTTGATCGAACTATTAATAATGGAGCACATATTCTTTATAGATTGTGTAGATTTGTGAGTTGGCTTTGTATAACATTTTTCAATTGAACTCTCTTAGTTCCAGAGACTTCAATTTAGAGTTGTTTTGAAGGGCAGCATGTTTTGTCCTTTTTTTAAAAATAATTCAGTATTTGTATTTAAGATCCAAAATCTTATCATTTGAAGTCTGTACTGATATTCTCTGCAATAGGAGGAATTGTTTTTGGATGAGCCCAATTGAGCCCGGCCTTTCTGGAAGAAGAGCCAGGCTCGTGCTTTTGAGTCTTCTGTGCAGTGGGATTTTCCCCTATGACTCCCATCAAGACCAAAGCCCACAATGTCACATTTTTCCAAGTGGTACATCGCTGCCCGTGCTGGAAAAAAAGGGTGACATAGTTTTGGGGGGACTCTTTTCCCTTCATGACATGGTGGTGCAGCCCAGTCTGCCTTTCACCGCTCCTCCTCCTGCCACACAGTGCACCAGGTAAGATGGGCTTCACTTTTGACTAAATTAATGCTCATTGAGCATAATCTGTTCTCTACATTCTGCCTCTACCACAGTTAAAAATTACTTATGCCTCATGTTTCACTTTAAGATTAATTTCATCTTCCTCTAGATTTAATTTTCGGACTTTCCGCTGGATGCAAACCATGATCTTTGCAATCGAACAGATTAACAGAGATGGTAAACTCCTTCCAAACCTCACACTGGGTTATAAGATCTATGATTCATGTAGTACGCCACATCAGGCTTTAAAAGCTGCCATGGAGTTGATGGGAGGCGAAAAGGGGTCAGTTATTGAAGAAAAGAGCATGAGTGATGGCTCCTGTCGTGGGAAAGTACCAGTGGTGATTGGAGATGGAGGATCCACTCAGTCTCTTGTTGTGGCTCGTTTCCTGGGAGTCTTCCATGTGCCGCAGGTAAATTCAGCCATGAACGTTTCTGTTATCCCAAACGCAGCTCAAAGTACTGCTTTGGGACCTTTGACTTAAGTCACACCCTCTTCTGTAAGAATTTTTTCATCTGGGACACTGGTTATTGTTGTCTGAAATAAATCATTGTAGAATAAATTCAATATTGCAGGTCAGCTATTTCTCCAGCTGTGCCTGTCTGAGTGACAAAAGAGAGTTTCCTGCCTTTTTAAGGACCATGCCGAGTGACTTCTTCCAGGTTAGAGGAAGTTGAGGATATTTTTTAAAAATAATTTACTTCTGAGCCTCATTCACTTCTTTTCCATCATTCTGTTCCCAGGTAGATGCACTAGTACAACTTGTCAAACATTTTGGCTGGACTTGGGTGGGTGTGATTGCTGGGGATGATGCCTATGGCCGTGGTGGAGCAAGCATCTTTGCAGATGAAGTAAATCACACATGGATACATAAACAATGAAAAACTTTGTTTCTCATTTTCCAGTTTAATTCTGATATCATCACAATCTTTATTTACGTTTCTTAGGTCAGAAAGTTGGGTGCTTGTATTGCCTTTCACGAGATCATTCCAAAGAATCGAGCACAGGCTGATATCTCATCTATCGTTTCCAACATCCACTCGTCAGGAGCTCAGGTTGCTCTGGTGTTTGCTGTGGAACAAGATGCAGCTGCATTGTTTGATGAAACTATCAGGTATGACCCTTTCATTTCGGTTCTTCTTCAAAACACTAGATTGTGTTGTTGGTATATGTAAAGCGTTAATGTTTGAATTCATAATGTGTTTTTAACCACAAAATGACACGCTTTCATTTCGTAATATAGAAGAGAGCTCACTGGCATACAGTGGCTGGCCAGTGAAGCTTGGAGTACAGCAACCGTTATCTCTACCCCAGAAAAGTACCACCGTATTCTCCAGGGCACCATGGGATTTGCCATCCGAGGAGCCCGTATACCTGGATTGCTAGACTTTTTACTTCGTCTGAACCCCTCAAGCCCAGATGCACAAGAGGATCCTTTCTTGGTACCGTTTTGGGAGGAAATGTTCCAATGCAGCTTGGGTATGAAGGCTAATGGCCAGAAGCAAAAAGCTGACAATAAGCCTTTATGCTCTGGAACAGAGGAGCTTGGAAAAATAAGGAATATATATTCAGATGTGTCACAGCTAAGGATTTCCTACAATGTCTACAAAGCTGTATATGCTATTGCCCATGCAGTTAAGACCATGAGAAGCTGTAAAAATGAAAAAGAACCACTTCCACAGCAGGATTGTCCAGATAAACACAATATTCAGCCATGGCAGGTACCATTTCATATGTTGACCAGTCGAGATCACAATGACTTACTTCAATATTTTTTTGTTTGTTTGTTTTATTTCATGGTGTGTTCTTTCTTTATGTAGCTACTTCAGTACATAAGAGAAGTGCGATACTTGAACTCATTTGCTGATGAAGTCAAGTTCGATGAGAACGGTGACCCTGCAGCCATGTATGACCTGGTCAACTGGCAGCTGAAACCAAATGGGGAAATGGAGTTTGTCACAGTGGGAAAATTTGATGAGATGACCACATCTGTTAGGCAAAAGCTTCAGATCCAAGAACAGAAGATTGTGTGGAATGGCAACCAAACCAAAGTAAATATCTTCACATTGTAAGAAAGCAAATTGACTTTATATTTTCACAATGCATGACCAGTGTAGTTTGGGTTTGCTCTTTTTCTAAGGTTCCATTGTCAGTATGCAGCACCATTTGTCCCCCAGGCACCCGGAAGGCAATCAGACCTAACTTCCCTATCTGCTGCCATGATTGTGTGGCTTGTACAGCGGGGGAGATTAGCAATCAGAGTGGTGAGAAAAGGACACTTGAACAAAAGTTTCAATCTCCAAATTTCTGTGTAACAGTTGAGTGAAAAGGCATGACATAAGAACTAAAGAATTCTTCACTTTGTCCAGATGCCATAGATTGTGTGCGATGCCTGCCAGAGTTCTGGTCCAATGCTGAGCGGACAGCCTGCATCCCCAAACAGTTGGAGTTTCTCTCCTTTCATGATCCCATGGGCATCGTCCTCCTGACCATTGCCCTCATTGGCTGCATTGCCACGTGTGTTGTGGTCCTTATATTCCTCTGTTACAGAAGCACTCCCATTGTCAGAGCTAACAACTCCGAGCTGAGCTACCTGTTGCTCTTCTCCTTGACACTGTGCTTCTTGTGTTCTCTGACCTTTATTGGCCAGCCTTCTAAGTGGTCCTGTATGCTTCGCCACACTGCTTTCGGAATCAGCTTTGCCCTTTGCATCTCTTGCATTCTGGGAAAAACAATAGTAGTCCTAATAGCCTTCAAGTCTACTCGACCAGGAAATCATATTATAAAATGGTTTGGGCCAGCACATCAAAAAGCGATCATTGCCTTTTGCACTATTTCCCAGGTATGGACTGCCCATCATAAACCCTTATTTATGAAGCTTTTTCTGTAATGTAGAGGTTGAAATAATTCTTTTTTTGCAGGTAATAATCTGCACTGTATGGTTGGTTGCAGCACCCCCTTCTCCTCACCAAATAATGCCACGTGAGAGTGCAGTAGTCATTTTGTTGTGTGACGAAGGATCACAAGTTGCATTTGGTTTGGTCCTTGGCTACATCGGACTTCTGGCCTGTATCTGTCTGCTTCTGGCCTTCTTGGCAAGGAAACTCCCAGACAACTTCAATGAAGCAAAACTCATCACTTTCAGTATGCTTATTTTTTGTGCTGTGTGGGTAGCATTTGTTCCCGCCTACATCAGCTCTCCAGGAAAGTATGCCACAGTCACAGAGGTCTTTGCTATATTAGCCTCCAGTTATGGATTACTGGGCTGTATCTTTGCCCCAAAATGCTTTATAATCCTATTTAGGCCAGAGAAAAATACAAGAAAGTACCTGATGTCTAAAATTCCTTCTGGAAAATTTTAGGATCAATTATATTTTTTTGCAGTAATTATTATTCTGCACCAATTTAATATATTTGCAAGACAATCGTAGTAAAGTCATTTTACCATTAGATGGCAGCAGAGTGTTATCTGCAATAAAGGAGATCTATCTGGAAAAAACACACCTGTCACACTTTTTCTTCTAATAAAAAATCCCCGACAGTCTTTATTAACAAGCAATACATCACCACCTCCAACAACAACTCTTCTTCCTGAGACTTTAACACAAATAATGGCCGTGCAGTCAAAAGTGCAAAGAACACAACGATCTACATTCATGACACTCCCGTCATATCTTCCCACAGGGGAAGGACTTCTCAGAGTTATATATGACAGCGATTTGGCATCAGTGTTCATACTTATTTCACCTCAGAGACAAAAATCAGGTCCATGTTTTCTGAGATGTGACTGTAGAATTCCCAGCTGTCATTGGTTAGTTGAATTTATGTATTCCAGAGGCTTTTAAATAAAAACAGTATCTTGGCTGATCTGAATAAAAATAAACTAAAATAATCAGGCTTTTTCCTGGCTAACATAAATCATCAAGCATTGATTGATCCGTTGTTCCTGTGAGTGTAAATAGATTTATCAGAAGATGGGAGATTGTACACCCATGCGTCAGTAAAGATCAGCCAAGAAATAAAGGTAAAGGGAATTTTAACAACATTGATTTATTCTCATCTTTGTCCTTCATTTTTTTAATTCTAAATGATCAACTAGTTGTGGATTAGGAACACTTTTTGGTAATGTCTACAGTGAAATGAACAGACTAGACAGTAACAGAAACATATTTAGGAGATGTTAAAATATTTTCGAAAAGGTTGGGTGAACAGGATTTAAGTAAAAAGCAGGACTTTTCATTGAAAAGATTTTTTGTTTTGTTTTCAAAATAGCAGGCAAATGCATTGCAGATGTTTACTTATGACCTGGATGCCAATAAAATCTGTCAGGTCAACTCACTGCGGATTCATTAATATCAGATCATATAATTTCAAATTAGGGAAGACAAACAACAATAAGCCATACGATTTTGACGCTTTTTACAGTGAGATAATGTTTTTTACTGTATGGAAATTCAACCTACAATCTTTTTTAAAAAAAAAGAAAAAACACCAATCATTCAAACAGGAATTCAGAAATACACAGGTGGAAAGAACTGGAATTTCTCTTCAAGGATGGTTGAAGCATCTATCATGAGGAAATTAATAAACTTGAAATGTCTGAAAAATATAGACAATCAATACAAAACTAAAGGGGCACAAAGAGAGTATACCAGGAGATAAGGCCATTACTCGTTCCCCATTTTAAAAGCTTAGATATCCACAACAAAAATCTGATGGGGTTCTCTATCTTTTACAAGTTTCACAAGAAAGCTGATCAAATAAACAAAGACAAAAAAAAACATAGCATCAGTCAGTTGCATTGATTGTCTGCCTGAGATTCTACCTTTGCAGATATATAAAGGATAACAAATTATCAAAAGACAAAGTTACCGTCACAAAACCTTTATTTACATTTTGGGAAAGGTGTGTACATTTAATTAAACTGCTTTAACAGAGCATTGCATGCACATTCTCAGTTGAAAGTGTATCTGTTCTTTTCCCATTTTCTGTTTGTTTTATTGCTTGTGAGCTGGTTCTTTATAGACAATGTTTGTCAGATTATCCGTCCAGTTTTCTGATGACTATTTTTTAAAGTGTTTATTTATTTTTTTTACTGTTTTTCTAGGAAGGCTCCCCAGGTGGTTGTGTGGAGCAAACCATCAGGAACATCATTTGGTTTTAAAATTTGTGACAAATTGGGTACTAATGGCTCTTTTCCCTAATGTTGTAATTAATATATACCACATACTGTATGACCACCTATGAATATAATGAAGGAGTAAAGCAGATTAAAACCATGATTGAAAATTATTTTCGTTTCTCTAACCATCATCCTAGCTCTCTGCTATTCTTCCTAGTTAATACCTCATCTTTTCAGGTGGCTCTTTCTTTCTGTCACCCATTATGTAATGAGAAAGGGATTCACAGAGGTGATGGGCACCATGGAAGCTGCAGCAGCAACTAATGATCTCAACCATAATAATACCATTCACCAGAGACCATGGGTTCGCTCCATTATGCAGACCATCAAATAATTAAAAAACTTTTTTGAAAATCCCTGTGTCAACATGTTAATACAAAAAAGATGTCAAAACAATTGTTTTATTCTACTAAAATGGGTGAACAAACAAAAAGCGGGTTGAAAGACGGAGAGTTTCTTGCTATGGCTAATGTATGTGAGAGTCAATAGATCATACTGTGTGCAACATGCTCACAGTGTTCATGATTGACCGTAATCAAGCATCAAATCAATTTCTGAGCAGAGACCATGATGAAATCTTGTTAACTTACAATTTCAGAAGGTTTATGCCGAGGTAGACGAAAACACCACAGATAAATTCATGATGATAGAAACCCCATGTGCAGAAAAAAAGCATGCGTGTTGCTCAATTTGATGGAAATCCAAGATGATCAATTTTAGTCCTGTATGTCTTCTCTCCTAATATTCATATTCATCTGAACATCAGGCATTTTTGCTATTTTACAGGTTTCCAGAAAACATTTAAGATGGAGTTAACTAAACTAGGTCTTCTAAAAGGTTACTGGCAGTGGCCACTGACAGCCAAGGATATTTCTACCTTTATTACACCTTGGGGTCTATATTCCTATTCGTTAATGTCATTTGGCCTCCGAAATGCTCCCGTGTAAACTGTTGACTGGATTAGAGGGGTGTTTACCTTACTTGGATGATATAATAGTGTTCAGTGAGACGTGGGGAGCTCGTGTTCAGCAGTAAGCTGCAGTGTTTAACAGGTTAACCTGCCTGTTATTTGGCAAAATGTAAGTTTGGAAAAGCAACAGTTACCTATCTTGGCAAAGTGGTGAGGTCCACTCAACATGGTGGTTTGCCCTTTGATTACGTTTGGTTGGTTTGTTTGGTTATGTGTTTAAACTTGTATCCACTCAACTTAAACATCACCACTGAATACTGACTTTCAAATAGAGGATGTTGATTTTGAGGGAAATTGCATTACCGATAATTGTCACTGTGTGGACCTCCTGTTATGCTCCCCCACGAGTTGGGCATAACACCAAACAGAGCTATAACTCAAGGGACTCCACTATGACTAGTCACCCAAAAGAGTTAATGTAAGATTGCACCACCTCAGCTTTAAAGGATGTCAACATACTGAGTGGGATTACTTTGGCTTCATCCAAGTCGTCAGGAAGTTTGCTTGAAGACCAGAGGGAGTCAGACAAGGGGTAGCTGTTAGTAAGAATATTTACCAACCACAGACATTATTGCACATAATGATCTCCAGTTGTCTATTATTCCTCTCTCCAGAGTCAGAGGAGGAGCTGGAGTTGACCACAGTGCACAGATCAGCACATCAGAAAGTGGGGCACAACCAAGGAATAAAGTCCAATAAAATACTGAGAAAACTGTAGTTCCTGAAATAAGACTAAATCTCTATTTGAAATGTTCTTATTTAATAAGGACATGAATACAGGATGTAAAAGTTACCATTTGGTTGAACATATTCTACCGTAAAAGGATCCAAATATAAATTCTCCTGCCAAAATCTGCTTCTGGACCCCAAAAATCGGATAACAATCCCCAGGGAAGAAGAATGAGCTGCTCCCCTGACCAATGAAGTTTGGCGGGCAGGAAGTACATGACGCAGAGCTAATTCCAAACAATTTACTTAACTTATCAGAACAAACAACTGGTGGTAAAAGGAATGGCAGCCCACTCAAGGCACACAGTTTGGGTGACAAAAAAAAGAACAGCAAAACTAAACTTTTGCACATAAAAGTCTGCTGTAAACAGCAGAAAACTCCAATTTAGTTCAGTGTGAAATCATTTGCGGTACAGCACTGTAAAGACGTGTTTGAAGTAAAGAACTATGCTACTCCTTATCAACACACTTATATTGTATATTAAAGTTCATCCATCTGTAGGGGAGACAGCCAGAATGATCTGATTTCAAACAGAAACAATCAGGAAAAACAACATGCAACCGGAATTCCATAAACAGGCAAAGAGAAATACGGATTATGATGTGTGTACACACTGATTCTCCTGAGAAGGGGCTTTATTATTGTTTGCATTTCCTCTGATTTTGCAATCAATTTAGTCTGTGTATGAACATTAAAGCATACATTTATTAACTTGAGGACCAGATTATGTTTCATTCTGTTCTTGTAATTGAAAGAGAGTTGAGAGCAGTTCTTTTTTTACAAATGTGTAATCCAAATAAAGCACCATTATGATTCCCATGAACCCAATTGTGATAAACTTTATACTCTTGTGAGCTGGGAAATGTCAAGTGATGATATCGCATGAGGATGTCGGTCTCCTTTTTCGTCAAAGATGAGAGGTTTGAAGTTCACCGTTTGCAGGTAGAGGGCTGTCTTGGAAAGGAAAAGGTTTTCTTTATCATCACAAAAAAAAAGATAACATTCTCAAAAATCCAAGATTTCACTCGTGGTTTTGGCAGCTTACCTACCAGATAAGTCTGTTCTCAAGAATTCACATCTCTCCCCAAGTTAGAAATATCACACATAAGTGTAAATGTTTTCTTTGCAGGGGTTCATCCATGAACAATTTCACTCTAATGCTTGAAGGTGACTCACTTATAATAACATTTAAAGAATATTTAAACTTCAGTTTCAGTTACACAGATAGATATACAGTAAATATACTTTATAATGCATTTTGCATTAGATCTTCAGAGATTTGTTTGGATAAACAATAGAATTTGACGGTGGAGAGAAGAGAAATCAAACCAAAATATCGTATGAAGACATAATTTTAGATGTGGCAGATCAGAAGTGGCCCATGCTCCACATTAAGTTGGAGAACAGCAGCTATCTTACAACTCCTGCAGATTAAACAACTCAGTTATGATGTAAAACAGTGTGACAGTAACTGACTATGTGGTCAAAATTTTTAAGTTTGTCAGTTGAGCTTTCTGTCCAGTTTGGTCATATGCTGTATGGTAATTGCATGAAATCTGTGCAAGGCAAATGCAAACTGCCAAGTAGGAAGTTGGACAGGAGGTCTCAATTACAGCTAATTTCCTCCACTACACAGATCAACTCCAGAAGCCAACACGATGCTGGGCGGATTAAGTTGCACTGGGTCCAACATAGGCCAAACCACGATGTCAGAAGCTCAGTTAAACAGCTATTTATGAAAGGAAAATACATTTTCTACCATCTCACCTTTCACAAAAAAAAATAATTTCAGCTCATTTTAGCCAAAGCTGCCTCTGCTTTCACTCAACCAAGAAACAGGCTGCCAATTACAACATCTCCTGCCTGATAAACAGTACCTGGATCTGATTTACCAACAGCAACAGAGGCTCATCAACCATAAAGACATCTTGCCAGCAGTGCATCAGAGTGCAGATATGCATTGCTTGGAGGAGAAGATTGAAGCCAGAGAACTTCCAAATGATGAAAAAAGTATACAAAAAGAAAAAAGTTTACATTAGCATGCCATCCAGATAAAAAGGAATGTGAAAAAAAGATTTTAAAAGTGCACCTATTGTGTTATAGTCTTATGCGCACAACCCAATTTCACACCTTGGCTCAGTAACAGGTATGGATGCCAGCTTGAGAAACTGTGGTTGCAGGTCATTTATCACCACATCAAAAGGAAGGAAGTGGAAGACAACACATCTGATCTACTGTAATCGCTGCCACAGGGGAGGGAAATCCAATTGCGGTCTAGCAAGAGGGAAAAAATTTATTGAAAGGAAGATACCGAGCACAGTAATATGAAGTTATGATGCAGCATAAGGGTGTGTCCATTCATATTGCCAGCGATAGGGGTTTCAGAAAAATAGGGTGCAAATTAAATTATTATTACCTTGAAATGAGAAACCTTTGGAACACGTTCAATGTTATTACTTAGCTTCA
Organism: Menidia beryllina; assembly: GCA_013363375.1. NCBI lineage: Eukaryota > Metazoa > Chordata > Actinopteri > Atheriniformes > Atherinopsidae > Menidia > Menidia beryllina. The sequence goes on from JABUIW010000216.1 coordinate 87,227, forward strand.
TGTAACCATAAAAGGAGCCTGACAACATATATCTTCATTTTACCACATATGCTAGGTTTTATGGCCGCATGTGGAAGCACCAATATAAATGTTCCACAAGACCAGGAGTAGATTATAAAGGGTGCTTAACAATGAGATGGGTCGGGGGAAGGAAAGGAGAACTGTCATTTTCAGAAGCAGACCCTGTCAGATGCAAGTGCTCATCCAATTACACTCTAAGAGTCTTCTCTTTCTGCCCTCGCTTTCTTCCAAAGCTCACCACTTTGGGGTTCACCTGGTCTCTTTCTGCTCTTCTCATTCTTTGTCAAATCGTAAAAGGTATCCAGTTTTTAATACCATTCCCCCTCCACATCTTATGTCTAATGTTCAGTGTGGAGACCTAAAGTTGTAGCATTATCTGTATATTTCTGTATATTACTTCTTTATTTATTCATTTTTGTTACCAAACTTCCATATGTCCAATAATGCCGAACCTGACAGAGGGACAGGGGGAGGGAAGGGTAGTGGAAAGGAGAGAGATCCTTTAGAAAGGGAGAGAGGGGGGAGAGAAAAAAAATATATATATAAAATAGAAAAAGTAAAAATAAAAAAAATAAATAAATTTAAAAAAAAGAAAGGAGAGAGAAAGACAACAAGACCATATGACCAGCTGTTATGTCTGCAAAAAGGACACTGTTCCTTGTGGGCAATCCGAGTGGAGAACCTGTAGGAGCTCCTGCAAAAGGGCACAGGGAAGACAAAAGAACAAACAAGCAACGAAAGCGACAACACTGGTAGCAGGACACTGTTCCTTGTGGGCACTCCGAGCGGAACACCTGTAGGAGCTCCTGCAAAAGGGCACAGGGGAGAGAGAAAAACAAACAAGCAACGAAAGCAACAACACTGGTAGCAGGACATTAATGAACTTCTCAGAATTGTGCAGCAACTGTACGGAAGCCTAAGGAGGCGTTTATCTGGGTAACTGACTGTGTGAGTGTGTGTGAGTGTGAGAGAGTGAGAACCCGCAGCCCAGGTTTACCCGATTGTGCTTAGTTATAGTGCAGAGGGGCCACCAGCCGAAGCCCCCCCCTCCAGCGCTCGGAAGAGGGCAGAGAGTGCCCCCAGACCCGGTCCCCCAGCAGCCCCCCGAGCACAGATCCCGGGAGGACAACCACAGGGACGATGTATATTACTGTTGACGCTGTCGAGCTGTTTGCCTTTTCATCTATTTTCTTCTCAACAACCACCAAAGTGTAACATCGAATGGAAAAAAATAAGGTTTCCATCAGCCTGCAATTACGGTTCTGTTTGCATGTTTCATTTGTACCTTTTCTATTTAATTTTCAGATGAAAAATGTTTTTTTTGAGGTACAGAAAAACCCATTATACTAATTATTCACACAAGTGGCAATTTTGAAGATTCTGCAATTTAGCAATTTGAGAAAAAAGAAACATTTAGTCAACATGTTGTTTATTTGCCATACACAAAGTGGAAAAACCGAAACCTACCAAATTAACAGACTCTTAAATTACATCAATCGAATTGGCCATTATTATAGAAAAAAAAAAACATAAAAAAACACAAAGATGTATCATCTTATCTCTTGATGACTGGACCATCTGTCTCTACGTCATCTTTTCAAGGGCAGTAAATGTATACTTTCTGAGGTCTACCACACCATAAGCAATAGAACATCTGGCAATCTATATATTTTACCTGTTTTGTTCATTTGTAGAGGTTTCGTCAGCTGAAACAAAAAGAAATCATTTCAAAGTTTTTTTAAAAATCTAGTTTTTCCTATTACTTTTTTCACAGATTGTCACAGAATACATAGCTAAAGAGAAAATATACCCTCTAAAGACCAAAGTTGAAAGCCTCAGCTGTAGGAGATCCCCTTGGGGGATGCTAAAATTATCGCTAAGGGGAAAGCACAGCAGGGACTTTGTCCACAGAGAAAAAGCTGAATTAAGTCCTCCCTTACCGCCAGTAAATGGGAGATAAAGGTATATTTCTCTTAAACTGTGATATGTTTATAAGCTGAAAAGTGGCTCAACTTAGATGAGACTTAAGCAAGGCTAAGAATGGATTTAAATTCAAGTGCACCTGATTTGTTCCACCCTGCACGTTGATGCCACAATCAACTCTTCACAGCTTGGAAACTGGTTCTCAGGTTCTGTCACTTCAAAAGAGTAGAGCAGATAGAGGTAATACATCCAAGAAGGTAAGAACCCATATCTCATACAGTCTGATATCCGAACTGATAGTTTTGAATTCAGTAATCAATGCACACTCTGCCAATAGGAAGTTGTTTTTATATGTGTCTGTCTAGTTGTGGGATCAATAACGTCACCGTAGACTGTGTTCCCCGTCCCACTGGTGGTGGGATGGATCACCAGCCGCACAGCAGTTGTCTACTGTGTCTTCATTTCTGCTTGAGAATAACTTTCTCTGTAAAATGTATGATATGGCTCAGAGAAGAATTGTTTTAACAATGCACCAGAACGAAGACACATTGCTCTCAAAGTTAGCAAATGTAAAAAAAACTAAATTGTGTTTTCAGACACACTGGTGTTAGATCATCATGTCCACCACTGCACTTAAAGTGAAACATCTCTATACATCTTTCAGATTTAAAATGTGAAAGCGAGGATTTTAAATTTTGTACCTAAACTTGTCCCTCGGATGGCATGTTAATGTAAACCTTTTCTTTTTTTTTACCTGCATTCATGTGTTCTTGTGGCTCACTTGATAGTTCACCTGAAGCCTCATCATTGCGTTACAGTGAAATTCTATAGTGCTATGAGGCAGGGATGAAAAATGTTGCTGGACAGACGACTTCCTCAGCTTTTGTGTGTAGGTGGTTATCAAATAGAATTTGATATTCTTTCGCTGGCAGAAAATAATTTGAGGGAAAATGTCAATTCATCACTCAAATGATTTTCCTCCCAAGGGACGGAGGGAAAAAATGTCATCATGTTATGATATCGTTTTTGTATTAGATACATACTGTTGTGCATTTGGTAGGCAAGTAAAAATGTTAATATTATGTATGTTAATATAAACAAAACCCTGCCACGATCCAGCAGGGGTGATATTAAAAGAAAAAAAGAAAATACTTTAATGTAGATAATTTTCCTCAGTCAATGGGTACTTTAGAACCTTTTTTCACTGCAGTATATTAATTATAACTGTTTTGATCAAAGTGGACTGAGATCCATTAACTCAAGAATCACTTACACATCCAGACGAAAACTCCCAAATGTTTTAACTATGTTTTTTACTTTGTTTAGCTCTTTAGAACTGTGGAAGAAAAATAATGTTTCATGACCAAGAGAAAAAATGAAGAATGCATACACTCTGGTGTGAGTGTGCCGGAGAATTACTCATGTAGTGGCAACATAAATCTCTAGACAGAGTCACACCATGTGGACTTGCCTTTTTCATGGAACATAAACAAGTCAGAGTGAAGTAAATCTTTAAGTTTTAGGACAGAGACATGATGGAAAGCTGGCTAAGAGTCACAATTAAAGTACCCAAACTTTTTTCTTTGGTTAAACTTAGTTAATTGAAAATGTATCTTGATGATTGTCCCTAAATCAGTCCAATTACTACATCATGTTGGAATAGAAAGGAAAATGCAATGCTATTATAATTAATTATATATGGTTGATATAAAAAGGTAGACAAAGAAGAGAAGGACAAGGAGGAGAACGGCTTGACTGAAGTTTTATAGGGAGACTTTTACTTACACATTAAGTTAGGGAGGTCCTCAGTCAAATGAGTAAATGTTGATGTAAATTTTGCTGAAAAGATAGATACAAATGTGTCTCCTTTTTTATAATGTCATACAGCTTGTAATCCAAAATACTGTGTGTCAGAGCCAGCAATAGCGTTTCCATGGCTACCACAAGTCCATTTTTGTTCTTTTTTTCGGCACTCTCATCAGATGTGAAGAGGAAAACAATAGGTATATAACAGAGTGGTGATCTGCACTTCCATAGACATCTTTAATTGCCATGTGCTTACACAACCTGGAGAGTGTTCCCATCATAATTAATTTTACCCTTGGTAATAACTTCATGGACTTTTTTTTCCTCTTCCATTATTGAGCTCAAAACTGTAGCAAAATGAGGCATGATTTGAAAAGTCCCAGGCAGTATTTAAATTCAGCATGAGGCATTAACAAAAGCTCTTGGTTGCCTGACATATCGGGGCATAAGCTGACATTACAGCCGAGACTCAAATCCTGTAATAGAATGCTGTCAGCTTTAAAGGGTATTTTCAAGTCGGTATTTAATAACAGGAAATTAGATAGTCTGGTCAATACTGCAGGTTGTGCCACATCCACTTCACAGAAGGCAAGAGGTGTACGCGTTATAATCCTGCCCTGGCCAACCGGGCTGCACATTTTTATGCCACTCTCAACATGTGCACCAGATGCAAACGTCAGGCTAATTAGGTTGAAATGGAAACTTTCTGCACTACAGCATTGAAAAAGAGTCAGTGGAAACATGTCTAAATCAACAGAAAAAGGAGGGGGGGAAACTAAAAACACTAACACATGCAGTCCTTCTGTGTCATGCACGTATAATATTTAACATTTTACTTCATAGTAATTTAATAACTGTGCCAACGGCTGTCCGTCCTAATTCCCGTAGCCCATCTCATGTTAGCTTTTGTGCCCTCAAATGATTTTTTTTCTCAGTTTTGCATATGGTGCTGTTTAAGAGCACATCCCAGTGTAAGAGCAGAAAGTAATTTTATGTATTAACCACACACTTACATTTTATATTGGATGCAAATTGTAAATATAAATGCTTTTTTTTTCAAACAAGGGACAGATTACTTTCTACAAAGGACAGATTACTATCTTGACTGAAGACAAGGTGGTTATTGTCAAATATTTTTAATATATACACATGATTAATTGAATTAAGTAGCTGTCACATGAATGGCTTTCACTGGATTGTCAAAGTGCATGAATTGCAGTCTGTGCCAAGCGTCTGGAACATTAGGTACAGCTTCAGTTTTGAACTGGAAAACAAACCCAACCAAGGATCTAATTCTTAAAATGTCATGCATCTTGTGTTTTTGTCCAAAGTAAATTAAGCATATTAGGAAAGCACAAAAGCATTGAATAACCACAGAGGACTGTTTTATGTTGCTAATAAAGTAATTTCTGCTTTTTGAATGCTCTAACATAAATGTTCTACTTGATCATTCTGACTATCTGGTGTTAAAATGACGTTTAGCATCAGTGCAAAGCATTAGTTTAATCACAAGCCTTAGCTAGGAGGGTTTGTTTCAGGGCCTTTCATCTTTTACTTTCTACTTCTGTCTTTCAATGTTCATTTATATTTTGGAATTGAAATTAGAGGCTCACTAAAGGTTTAAACTGCCACGTATCAGAAACAGTCTTTCCATTCTCCATGAAAATTTTTTTTAATATAAAAGTAAATGTTAGTAAAAACTTTAACAGCAAAATCTTTGAAAGACTCTTTGAAGTCAGAATGTGGTATTCAGTGACAGCCAAGCCAGAGTGTGTAATTTGGTAAGTATCTGTTAAATCACAATTCCTACCTGAAACACATTCTCCCTTCTAATCTTGACACAATTTGCACGTGTCATTGTATGTCCACACGTGTGCAAGTGAGCATGTGCTGTTTTAGTTGTGTGTGTGGCTTGTCTGAACACATGTACATAGAATATTTTATGCTTCAGACCTCACACACTTCCAGCTACTGCCACACACACATGCATTCCAGTGGCTGCTTGTCGTCCCCCCACACCACCACGACACACACATACACACAAATACCACTGGACCCACTGTTAGGGTCACCCATAGGCCACATGAAGGAAAACTGACTCGTTTTACGACCAGAGGGCAGCGGAGGGAAGCAAGAGTCTTTGTTGAGAGGAAAAACAAAAAAATGTCTGGCACGGCTGACTTTAAAAACTGTCATCATGCTTTAAGGTTTTAAGTGCAGAGGTGCCTGCAATGTGTCATGTCGGCAGTAAATTTTAAATCAAGTCACGTTTCTTGGTACTATCAGGTTTAAAATACCCCCTCCTTGGTTGCACTTTAGGGATAAAACCTCAGCAGTTTACAGCGCTCCAACTGCAAAACACTCTGTTGAGCCTCCCAGGAACATGCTGAGGTGTTGTAATGTTAGCTGTGACGGTAAAGTAGCATAGCGGCTAATGACAGGGAGGGCGAGAGCACGAGGAAAGTGGGTGGTGTGAACTTTCAGTTGTCTGCCAAAGTCCTACCAATCAGGGGAAGCAGGAGGGAAAGCTTTATGATAAGCAGTGGTAAAGGACACAGAGCTGAAAACAGCACTTGAATGAGTTGAGGAGATACTGAAAGGTGTTTGAAACAAATCACACAGTTCCCTTTAGCTTTTCTAACACATGAATTGAAGCAGAAAACAGGATAATGAAGGGAAGAACATTAGGAAAACATTAGGAAAAGTGTTATACTGATGATTTTCCAAGTCAACCAATTTGACTCTGGCGAACTGATGACAGTCAGTGGATTCCAGCATACACCCAAATACTGAAAAATGTCATTGGCTGCATCCCTGGATGAGAGGTATGTATGCACATTAGAGGCCTTTGATTTTAACAGTGTGGTTCAAACCACTAAATGGTTGAAATGCATACAATGCGGCTTGAAAAAAATCCGCAAAAAAATGAAAAAATAAACAAAATAAAGTTCAATAAATCCCCTGCTTCACTTTCGTATATTTATACAAAGGAGAGTGGGCCCGCCCTCCGGCTCCTGCTGAACTCCCCCATTCCGTGGGATAGTTTTTATACTTGGCCTGAATGTTTAGCTGTTGTTCGCGTGCTTCTAGCTGGCATCTCTGTCCTCTACATCCTGCATGATATGACTCTCTCTGGCTGCCTATTGTAAGTCAGAACCGCTTTAAGGATTATTTCCTGTTCATCCATATTTTGTCTCTCCACAAACATTTCCTGTAACAAAATATCTGCTTGCTGGTTTATTGCACCATTGAGTATATTAACCATTAAGCTCAGCGGGAGCAACTATGCACGCACATGTTGCATGTTTACCGTGTGGTGACCTTTCAATTTGACAATTAACACCTAATCCCCAAATGCTTATCAGGGGGATAGGTTAGGGCTAATTATTCATTTCAATTAGGTTCTTTCCTTACTCTGAGGAAAATTTGCAAATTAGGGTGAATATCCCACATTCCTAACACCCCCGGTTAAATGAAGAATGTTAAAAATGTGGAAAGGAAACTAAAAGTACCCATCCATTTTTTTAACATTTTATCATCACAGACTTCAGTCTTAAGAAATAACAAAAGAAAATCCTGTAGTATTGCTGCTTTGCAATTAGTATTTGTGAACATCAAATTAAGAAAAAAAGGAAAATAGAACAGCATGGAGATAGATGGTTGTTACAGTCCTGACATTTTGAATTTTGATGCTATTTTCAAGATTTTCCTGTAACATTTAAAAAGCCTAAAATCTCCAAGTTGCAGTAATATAGACGCCTCATTCAGTGAACACACATCCTGGTGTACCCACAAGCAATATGCAAGAAGACTTAGCATGTTATTTAAAGGTTTATTTTTAAAAGAAAAAATGCTCCTCAAGATGATTATCAATCATTATAAAATATCCAAATACAGGCAACTGAGGTATATCCGTCTTTCTACAAGTTTAGTGAAAGAGTGAGACTGACAAAAAGAAGACAGCCTGACACCATTACTAGTGACCAAGAAACTGAAAGCTTTCACAAAAGACCAAAGCAACAGGTGAAGAAAGAATAAAGACTGGACATGACTGCATTGTGTCAAATACAAAGAAGTGGCCTCGGTGGTCTAAGATTACCATTCATTGCACTAATATTTATATAAAAGGCAATGTGATTTATTTCCACAGTTACAATCTAGAAACACAGCCTCAGTTAACATGAAAAATAAAGCAAATTAATTGGTGAATTTGAACCCATTAAATTGAATCAATCTTCTGGGTTGAAAATTACATTAAACATCCATTCAAAAGGTTCATTGTGACAGTTGTCAGATGACTTGATTATTCTGTAAACGACAGAGGCAATCTCTCCAGGTTTGCCCAATGCCAGTTGGGACAGGCTCCAGCCCCCCAGCGAACAAATAAGCAGTACAGACAATGGATGAATAGGGAACAAGAGTTTTCTTAAATTTAAGCGTTCATACGAAATATTGTTCAGCTCTATCACTGTCATTTCAGTTTCTGTTGATAAAATTTACAGAAAAAATGTTGCCTTTCATCAGTCAAAGATCAGAAAATTTCTATTTTTGATCTATTCAAATAAAAACAAAGGTTAAAGTTCTTGTAACTGTTCTGTTTCCAGGCAACTCATGAATTCTGCGAAGAGTTGATGTCAAAGCGAGTGACTTTGTCATGTGACGCGGCATCCTGACACATCAACCCACAAAGGTTAGTTTTTGCATCATGAGAGACAATGTTGTAGTTCTTGTCTTTTGGCATTTTTAGCTCACTGAGATAGACAGAAGAGCTCCTCCTACAGTTTATTCTAAACTAGCCTAATCTTTCATTAGCTAACAGGCAAACATGGTAGCAGCATCATTCTAAAAACAAAGTAAATAAGCATGGGGAGTAGCACAATTGCCTCTTTAATGACATGTTTTCTAATCATTTTCACTCGGGCTCAACTATAAGGCGTGTGAATTAGATTGACCAAAATTAGGGAGTGATTTATGACATAAAAACAGAAAGACCTCCCCACAGAGAAACACAGCAAATTAAGAAAACATATGGTCTTCGAGTTTGTAGATTGTCATCTCAATGATTCATGACCAACTGTCATATTAAAGGCTTCATTTTTTATCTTGTTCTACTGAACACACCCCCCCTTCCCCGTCAACTGCAATAACAATTTCTAAATTGTATATTTATATATATATATATATATATATGACAGTGGTGTATAATATGGGATCACAACTAAATACTTACTAGTCTAGTTAATAAAATAAATTTTGATTTCCTGTCATAATTTATCTAATCTAGCTTTATATTTCTACATATTTATATAGATTTAGAAAGAGAGAGAGAGAGAGATGTAAAAACAATGAATACATTACAAATACATTGTAGAGTGTAATGTAAATGAATCTTGAACAGAGCTGAGTTTTATGACAGTCAAACAGCTTAAATCCAACATAAAATACGGTGGCCCTGTTGGATGTACAATATGTGTAAAAGGGTAGGGTATTCATATGCCAGTGGACTAAGCATATTTATCTACTGGCCTCAGTCAACTACTTGAATTTGGACTGAAATACACAAGTAAAGATACCGGCAGACTCATAAATGTGAAATGAGACATGATGAAAACTGACAGAAATGAAAACACATGATGCGATTGTATCCAGTGAGCAGGAGAATAATTAGACTGATTGAGTGAATGACTGATAGTATTAGAGTTGGAGACAGTTTTTCGTCTGTCCATCCATACGTGAGGACGCAGTCTGCTGCTGCTCTCGGATGAAGTGTAAACAGCAGTGTCAGTCCAACAGCCATGGTCCATCCAGTAAAAAGCTAAGGGAAGCTGTCACCTCCCCGTAGTCCTTAGTGAGTGCTCCAGCCATCATAGGGTCAAGGAACTGTAGGAGTGACTGGGGTGGCCATTCCAGGGGCCTTTGGATCACCACACACGGCACACGTTATCGGGGACCATGTAGCTGCTTTTGTTGCAGTTAAATGCTTTGGCGAATTCTGGGAAATTCTGCAGGGAGCCCAGTACTCTGTGAAACATACAGGGGAGATTGATGGTTGGGGTTGAAATTGTGCCAGCAGAAAGTGACTCGAAATTGAAGTTTGTATGACATGTAATTTTACAAGTGTCCTGAAATGTTAGCTCAACACTGTAATTTATTTCCTGCCCCTTTGCCAGCAGCACAGAGGTGACTGAAGCAGAGGAAGCACTGCTGGATTGACTTTACCTGAATTTTCCTGGACTGTGTACGTCTACTTTGATGGAATTAACAGCTTGCTCTGGTCGGTGTGTTCCACACCACACCTGAAAAATACAGATAGACAGATTTACTTTGCTACTTAGATATTTGTTCATCCGCCAAATGCTCCAGCCTCATTAACCATTTTAGCAATCTCAATTCTTTTACACATCCATCTATTAATCAAATTAATCAATTTGTTTATGCATCATTCAATCATTTGAATAGAATGAAGAAGCAGGGACCTTTTTCCAATTTGATGATATTACTTTAAATCAAAGGAGACTATGTTTTTGATAACATTTCCAAAAAGGACTTTAGGCTTTTAATTACGGAAGCGCATTGAATTAACTGAAACAAAAAAAAATCACCTTATCTCGTAATTAAAAGACCTCACGATTTTGTTATCACGAGATCTTTTTACATAATTATGAGAAAATGTGTGTAATTTTTTTTTTCAGTAAATGCAATGCGCTTCCATAGTTAAATGCTCCGGAGAAATTCAAATAAGTAATCAAATTACTAGGCTCAAAAATCATTTGTTATCTCCCAAAAACAAGAGTTAGTCATCCAACTTTCCTTACAGAGCCAGTGAAATGAGCATTGTGCAGAAGTAAATTGTGCCAGGGTTAAAGACTGACATGCTGAATTAACTGAATAAAACCTTAAAAAATGGATGGATAAATGAAAATGAACTCATACTCCAAAAAAAGCAGCTCAAATGATCACTTTTCTTTAGTCTTCTTAGTCTTCTTGATAGAGAAAATTGGTACTGTTCCCTACGAGCTCAAATAACCACATCCTCAGTGAAATCAGTCAATAATTACCTGAGCAAAATTTAGGAAGAAAAGTTGATCATGGGAAAGATCGATGCCAGGCAGTGCTGGCTCCTCTCCATGTTCCCTCACATAGCTCTTGTAGGCCTACAAAAAAAGCATAGTATTACTTTTCAAATTCACCAGGGGAAAAACAGACACTCAGAAAAAATAGCTTATGACATTTAGGGAGTCCATATTGCAAAAAGATACAAGATAGAACTATTAGTAAAAGCGGATTGCATCAGCAATCTAATCTCTAATGAAATATACCATAGTATATATTTCAGAAACTTTCCATGGTGCATTTGGAAGTGGGGAGTAATACAGGCATGTTACATGTTCAATAATTCTAACATCAACCATGGCCTAATAAATATGCCGCAAGGAGAAAGGCCAAATATTTTCTGGCTTCTCATGTACCCAGCATATATTTAGATATTCAATAACAGGTAACTGAGCCAAAACTTCCAGTTTTGTGAATAGGTTATTATCTGACTGCAGAAACATTTAGAAAAGAAAACAGATGTATTGTCATTGGAGATTAACCAATTGTTTGGGGACTGTCTTCTGGCCAGCACACAGGTATTTTTCTCTTCATACAATGTCTTCCTCTTTACAAACACAGTCTCAAAGTTCGAGGACCAAATTCTGCATCTATATGCGCATGTATTCATCCTTATCTGACTTGAAATCTTCTTACTAAAAGTATTCTCTCTCTCTCTCTCTCTCTCTATATATATATATGTATATATATATATATATATATATATATATATATACTGTATATACATAAAAGAAATAGCCACACAATGGTGAAATGTGCTCACAAATGGTAAATTAAACTGTCAGTGATCTGACACCATGAGCTATTTGTCAATTATTAGCAGAGACATGACAGAGGCAAAGACAGAAACAAATCTGTAACCCAGGAACCATCTTTCTTCTTTTTTTTCAGAATCCTTACCTGGTATGCCTGCCGAATCCCTCCATTGTCAGCAATGTTCTCCCCGAGGGTGTTGTTACCATTTAACTAGAGGCAGAATAAAAGGAGAGAAAGCACAAAAGAAAAAAGGATACTCACTTTCCTCTCTGTTTCAGCAAATGGCAGATTTCACTTTTTTGGACATAAGAAATGGTTTCCCAGTAGACTAAAGAAGAAGTGGTCAAAAGAAAAAGACAAAGGAGGAAAGACAAACAGAATGAAAAGTATTCATATGTCAACTGAAAAAATCAAAGACTGGAATGGAGAGGAGAGGAGATGGAGCTGCAAAAATGAGGGAAATTACATAAGGATGAGCTGCTGAAGGTAGCTAGAAAATCCATAAATGCGATAAAGCAGGGTTTAAGAGCATATTCAAGAAATCGTTTTTGGAAAATGTGATAAAATCCTCCAGGAATATTGAGGAAAGATAAATGTGTGTGACTGTCTGCAGTGACATACATGTAATCCGTTGGCCAGATCCCAAGAGTAGTTGCTGTACTGATCAACAATGCACTTTGACAACTCCAGGAATCTCAGAGTTGAGTCTGGTGTCCACCAGTCCTTTAGGTCACCATCCTTGTCGTAATTTCGCCCTAAAAGACATAGACCAAATAAGTCCATAGTGGAGTTGTGAAACTTCTGCTTGCCCTAGCATTTACCATCATTATCACCAGCTTCAAAGTACAGCTGATATTAATTGCATGTTTCTATTTCCCATGTGTTTCGGAGTGAATATCAGTACAAATGAACACTGATGTCTCTAAAGTGGAAAATACTGACTTCACACGACCCAATGGATATGTTTGTGTTGAGAAATGCCTCGAGGGGCAACTTATGAATTCAATAAAAAAGTCCTTTTCTTTTCAGACTTGGTACCAGTTACAGGGGAAATACTTCTATTCAAAGACTAATATAATCTGCCAAAAATGTTCCCAAGAGGAAGGGAGAGCAACAGAGTGGAAAATCATACCATTGTCATCAAAGCCATGTGTAATCTCGTGACCGATTACCATGCCAATGCCTCCATAGTTGAGAGATTTAGCCTGGCCCTTGCTGAAAAAAGGTGGCTGGAGGATACCTGCTGGAAAAACTGCCAGCAAGACAGCACAGAAAAATGAAATTGCATCATCTTTTGTCTTTTATGAATGGATATATTTGTCAAAGCACGCTTTAAATACCTATTTGATTTTTGCTGGATGAATAGAAGGCGTTGACAACAGCAGCTCCAGTCACCCACCTGGAGACAAATGTGGATGAAGGAATGGCACGGAGGTAAAGTAAGAAGCACCCAGGCATGGGAACTTTCATTTTTGATTACACACATTCAAATTAACCTGCAGTTATTAATACCCGAGCCAGTGTTAGCTCCCTTCCCATATGAGGCCGAACTCTATATGTGAGTGGGCGTTTGTGTGGGAGAAAGTGAACACTTAGCTGAGAGCGAGGTACTTACTGCAGTGGTTTACACCACAAGTATCACGAATGAAAAGTCATTTTTAACCGGTGCGCTTAATATTTAAGACTGCTGCTTAAAATCACATCACATCTGGAATAAGCCTGTTAATTCTAACCCTCCTGTGGGAATTCTTACTCTTCTTTGTTGACTTTGACTCGGAGTTTCCGCAGGCGTTTCTTCTGCACATACTCCAAGTTCTGTAGGATGTTTTCAAAGTACTCCTCTGCACTGTAGCTCAGCTAACACCAACACGCAGCCAGAGAATCAGGAGGATTAGCAGTGATGAGAGCCATCAACACTTGGTCATATGTTTGCCAGCAAAAACTCGTAAAAACAAAGAAATCATTGGGGAGTTCACATAGGCTACTTTGTATTCTCTTACATTCATTCAACGAATGATGAAAAAAAAAATAGCTGCATTTTTTTCCAGACACTCACGTCTTTGTACTCATTGTTGAGGTATTTATCATCCATGATGTTGTCAGAGTAGCCAATCCGTTCACGAATAGCTCGGGCCTGCACAGAAATAGATGAAAAATTTGGAAAATACCTTAGCTGTCAGTTATCCTAAAGAAAAAGAAAATATATATGAGGATGGCCGTAGTTAAATCATTACTTTTTCCTCTGCCGCTTTCTTGGTCTCTGCATCCATCCAGGTTAGATCATCAAGGTTACTAATGAACACCTCACGAATGTCTTTAATCATCTCCTCCATCTAATCTCCATGAACAGAACCACACACACAAACAGATATAGCAACAACAGTCAAAAAGGTTGATAATAAAATGTAGCTCATACATGGATAAAAAATGTTGTCTGCTTGTTTAGTTCTGCAGAGTGGGCAGCTCGTCTCACATTGCCTACAGATGGGGTCAAATAACATACAAAGCATACTAAACATTCTTGTTCCTGATTGTTATTCAAAGTAAGAAAAAAACAATAACAACATTTTTTGGAATTAGGCTTCATCATTATATATGGACATCAATGAGCACCTCGGGGTTACACATCTTCTGCATAAGAGTCTGCTGACCTTGGGTTACGGTCCCATTTTAATAAAATTAGCATTAATTCATCGTAATATCTACAGACAGTGTCTTTTTTAACATCTATTCAGGTTAAATAATTATAACTTGAAAGCACAAAGAAAATCACAAAACGTAATTACACAAGAATAATAAAAACAAACACTACAACGGATTATTAGTACTGATGGAGGAGCATGTCATCTTTGTCTTATTTTAGAAACCCCCGTCTAGATACAAATCCACATTCGCACTACTAAAAATAAATAAGTCAACGGTAACCACTTATTTCTAAAAATCGGTTAGGAGAATTCTAAAACCTAAAAGTAAACCAAATTGGGTTTGACGAGTTGTTTGAATTTGATAATCCTCTTACATTTCTGCATGAGATTGAATGGATTTGGAGGCCAAAAACAAAATATTTTTGTTTTTTTGCTCATTTGATTCCTATGTTTGATTGAACACTCAATGCTCAATCTCCAGTCCCGACCAAAGCCAGCTGGAAAAAAGTTGCCTCTGGACCCCAATGGTTTTATTCACTGATGACTGGCCAAGTGGATTTACCTTCATTTCAGCATAGGGAATGTTCCTGTGTAGTGGAGTGATGAAGGCTTGTGAGGCCTAAAGCATGTGTGAGAGCTGTGGGTCAGCTCCCTTCAACACACACTCTGCATGGCCATGTAATTGAGGACATGGGTGATGATTTGTAGTTGCATGCTGAAAACAGCTGCGTGTAGTTTTTCCCTCAACCAAACACACACACAAGCGCACGCACATTCAGCGGGGAGTTGGATATGAGAATGAAATGCTAGAGTAGGCAAACACTCAGAAGATGACAGACATTTATGGTATCTGAGACACTTAGGATTACGGACTCTGTCTCACACTAGCAATGTGACGCCTGTGCAGTCACGTGCCAAATCGCTTGCACACGTCCACACACTCACGAGCACAAAGTGGAGATTTACAGTGTGGGTGGTGTGAGCATGATAACAAGGACACCTTGTTCAGCTGCTTTCAGTGGATGCAAGCAAAAAATGCAGGACTGAGGCAGAGACATGAGACACAGAGGTGACAAAAACACATTTAGTCAGATAAGCCTGAAACACATGCTTTCATACTGTCTTTATGAATACATAATCACCCACACCACTTCCGTGCTTTCCTGCTGTTACAATTCAGTGTTATCAGTTCAAAACCTAAATTAAAAGGAAAAGAGAGCCAGGCATACAATTTTGCAGATATACTACTTTGACACAAGCGCTGGTATCGGCTTTCTACTTTCAGTCATATCTACTCCTATAAAATGGAGTAAAATGGAATTCCACTTCTACTAACCAGTTCTTTACTCTTTTCAGAGAAAGCCTCCTGCACATACAGCCGTCCTACAGCATTGTCCATGTTGTTGTTGACGTAAAGCGCGCACTGTCGCCACACAGCTGCCTCTGACGTCGTGCCTGACAGAGCCTGCAGGGAAATCAACGAGACAGAGATCAATCAGAGATGAAGGATGAACAAGTCAGCAAACTGGTTAAAGAGGCTACCACAAGGTAGTTGGTTAAACCCATTTTTATACATTTCAGTTACAACCAGGGTTTCAAGCATTGGAAAAGCAAAGGTGAAAGGGTTTGGAAGATGATGGAAAAGACAATTACGGTAATATGACTGCAGTGTTTTTTTCTTTCCAGCTTGAAAGATACTGATTGATGAACAGATTCAGTCACTTTTAAATATCTGGAAACAGCTGTATTTGGTCATTGTTTTTACTAATTTACTCTTTATACATTTATCATTTTTTTAAAAATGCTCAAGTAATGTTAGACAGTACCCATTTCTCAACAGATAACGCAGAAATGCAGAGAGTACATAACCCCCAGTCCTAAATACGGGACCAACCTTTGGTCTGAAGCTCTAAACTGGGATCTCAATAGGAGAAACATGCTATCTAGTGTAAATTTTATAACTTAATGGAACTATACCACAACAAAAGCTAGCATCCGCCTAATTGAACCATTGGACTCCAGACAAAACCTAAAACGTACTGATCTGTTGTAAAAAATGTTAAACCAATTCATTAACGTGTAACTTTGTCAGCTCATTCATCTAAAATTAGCTCGCTCCTCTCAGCACTCAGCCATGGTGATAAGACGCTGGCTCAGCAACTAAATCCAAATCCTCTTTTAAGCATAATGTTGTTACCGACAGGGTTCCAACTAACTTGAATTGACTGTAACACTCAGACCAGTTTTTAAACGTATTGTCACACCACAGGACACATTTCTCAAGCAGGGCAAAAACAAATACATAAATGATGACAATCTCTGCTGGAAACAGACATGACTAAGACTCATTTGCTATTGTTTAGTCTGGGATCATCAATATTTTCCACACTGAACAAATTAGCTGAGAGAAAACAACAAAGCAATGCATGCAGCAGGAAAGAGTCAGCAGGCAGAATTTATCATTGTTGAAGAGAATTAAGTTGCCACCATGGGCTTTTTGAAAAGGGCATGGGAGTCACAGTTGACTAATTTCAAAGCATCTAAATTTAGTCAAACTTAATAGTTTTGGTCAAAGTGAACATCCTTGTACAATGTGTCCCAAATTATAATATTCCATCTTTTATATACATCATACATTCATCTTTTTATAACATCTAAATCTCAAAGTATTGACTGCTTTGTTCTGGCTTTTAACTACAGGCCAAGTCAGTACCCGGGTACTGGTTGTGTACCTTGCGTAAAGCTTTCCTGGTGTCTCTGTAAGTTCTGCTCAATCCCACCACCATGTTCATAGCAAAACGCCACACCATGTAGTTCTGTAGATCCCTGTGGGGAGAAAATGTATGGTTTAACATGTCTCCCTCCGCATATTAAACCATGATGAAATATGGAAATACATAAATTGCCCCCTTACCTTAAAACATATGCACACAATTACACATAGAGTTTAAATTGAATATAGACACATACCTCTTGGTATATTTAGCCAAGACAAGGTTTAGTCTTCTGTAATAGTTGGGAGAGTAGTTTATGATTTTTTCCGTGTCAGGAATGCTAATGTTGACAGTATCCATTATCTTGGCTGTGAAGTAACTCCAATTGAATACCTACAAGTGGGGGAAAACACAAAAATATCAGAAAAGAACATTGGAGAGACAATAAAATTAGTAGAGGCCACAAGTTCAAATAAAAAATTCAAAGTTGTTTTTATTTTTACCTTTGAATCAACCTCAAGGGTAAAGTTGGTGTTTAGGTCTCCCAGTTCCATTTTGTTGTAAAGCAACACTGGATTGTTTCGATCCTCCGGAGTATCAGTGGCCTTGGCAAGAGAAAGACAGGGAGACTGAGGAATCGCAAATGCAATCACTACCCTGTTGTTTCGGATACATGCACACTTTCGATGCAGCTCAGAAGCATCAGACATGTTCAATATCCCAGAGGTCTGTAAATGTCAGGGCTCAAACAGCCAAGTGGAGTGGATGTGAAGCATGTCAGAGAGCAGAGCAGAGCAGAGACCAGCCAAGAATGACAAAACCAGAGAGCTAAAAACTGTTGATGTCTTTGAAAAGTCATGTTAGAATCAGACGATTACAATAGCTTTTATTTTTTCATACATGCTGACAGGAGAAAAGTTTGGACTACATGTTGGTGACAGGAAGCTCATGCAAAAAATAAATGAACAAACAATCAAACAAAAAATATATATATGGCTGGTTGACAGTAAAAAGCAAAAGCAAAAGAAAGCGTTTGCTCTGTCCCTGGAAAGCAAGGTGTCACTCTCCCTGCTTCCTGAAGAACCATGAATGGTTTTGTTTGAGGACAGACAGAGGATTGAGAGCATGAAAGCTGTCTGGTTTTTTGTACTGAGCTCCAGCCAACGGGGGTTCCAAGATTTTAAGCGCTCATTGTATGAAAGCAAACACAGATACATGAATAGTACCCTTCACAACCACACTAGCTTTTTAAAATAAATCCTCCTGATTTATTTTAATCAAGGTACCTGCTGGTATTGTTAAAAACATTTGCTCACACAATATAATTTAAGTTTCATAAATGAGATGAGTGTTGAAAGTCAGACCAAATTGTAGGTTTTAAGATACCTTGAGATGCAATTTGTTCTGATTTGACTGCAAATGAAAAAAATAACTAAACTAAGATAACAGTGCAGTTTAATTAATGGTAATCAATTAGCATGTCCAATCCAAAGACCTGGAAAGAAAGACTTTGGGACCAGATCTGTTAAACTGGTATTTAGTAGTGTGTCCAGGATGACAACAGTAATGGTTGAGTAAAAAAACAGCATAATCACTGTAAGCAGTTACTGCAGGTATTCAGTTTTTTTATACGTTTGCAGTATTTTGAGATGAAAATACAGTGTCAAAAGCGTAAATAGTTATCATTCCCATGTCATTTCTGTAAGTATGCTTACATTTGCAATGTCCCGCTCTAAGTCCATTATTCGTGTCACTTCTTCTCTAATGCTGGTTTCATTAATGGTCAACCCCCGGTCAGAACGAATCAGCTTGGCCAGGTCAATCATGAACTGCTCGTATGCCCGACATGCCTGTAAAACATGTCTGTTAATGATACTTGCATAAACAAAATTAGAAGTAACATCATGCACATATATACTCAGTCTCAAACTAAATTTATTTACTGCTAGTACTGCATATCAATCAAGACTAGATAATGAACTGTAAAGTAAAACCAGAGCAGAGGATGTCTGCTTCAATCACACAACATCTGGTATGGATTGGGACGGAACCAAATTTTCAGTTTCCTTTTTGATTTTAATCAGCATTTGCTGCCTCCGGTAGTGTTTTATTTCTGCACATGTACACTTGCTTATGAGTGTGCACAATGTGTTCAAACAAACAGAAAGTTAAATCATTATTGAACTGATGTTACAGCTGATGACCTCATTTGTCATGCATTATGTTTCTAGAAACAAACTCCAGGGGACTTGGAACCAGACTGAGTGGCACTAACCCAAATAAACACAAGGAACTGCTTTTCCTATACAACAGTCATATTACATTCCTGTGTGTAAGTATGGGAAACTTAAGCACACCTCTGCATAGGGACCATTGCAGGCGTAGTAATCTCTGGACAAGAGACCAAGGCTCGTTTGCTGATCAAACTGCAAAACCATGGATGAAAAAAAAAGTTAATAATTATGTTAGGTTATATGAGACACATATAGCTGTAATTGGAGACAAGGGTTTTTTGCACTTACATGAATGATATGTGAGTTTGAGTCCCTATCATCAGTGCCAACAAAAAAGTTCACCAAGAGTAGAGTGCCATACTTCTCATTTAACCTAGCAATTACATCTTCCAATCTCCAGGTTTTCCCTGAAGAAATAAGATGAAGAAGATTAAAAAAGAAAGAAATGTCATAAAAGTCATCACCCTTTGGGAGAGTGTGAACAAAGTGCCCTATACCATAGGTTCCCTCCCAGTTGTCCACCGCTATGGGCCACTCAGCCACGTCAGGCAGCATGTTGAGCAGTGGAGCTCCTCCTCTGAGTTCAATCAGACCTTAAATCAAACAGTGATAATCACACAATCACAAAAAAATATCTTTCATCCTTTTCAGTCAAACCACTCTTTTGAATTAAGCCCTTTTTTGTATACAGGTAACCATTTGAGGCTGAAATATATAATTAAAGCTCAGGACTATTACAGAACCTCCATGTTAGAAAACACTCAGGACATATTGCTGCTTCTCATTTTCTCTGTTTAGTGGCTGAATGGGGATATGGTCAGATGCTGCTTTTGTTTAAAGGAAATCATCAAGTTTTTTTAACAAGCTTATCGTGAATGTAGTTGTGATGAGTTTAGATATCCAAAAAATATAACAGGAAAAAAGTTGAATTAGAGCATTTTTTCCAGAGAATTTGAATGTATTGATATACACTTCCACCTTACTATTATTACAAAAAGATTAAACTTTGAAACATGTACAGGAGCATTTATGTTGAGCCTATTCCTAGTCTTCTATAAAAGTTCTGGTTGGTCACAATAAACCAACCAGGTCTTATTTAGAGAAATAAACAATTGCGGTATAATTCTGAAATAGTACTTTTTCTGATAGTTTGGTAATATAATAAATTGAAAGAAAGATGCAACCTTCAAAACAGCCTGAAAAAGGATAAGTAATAGATTTAAATAAAGGAAAAGTCCAAGTTCACTTGTTATGACTCACTCTCATTGGTACAGGACTTGTAAAGAGTCTTAGCCTTGATGAGAGCAGCAGCTTCTCCTTCCACGCTTTTTTCAAGGACACCTGCAAAATGAGCATGGACAAATCAAACAGAAAAACAAACACAGAAAGTGTAGATAGATATATAAACATGGATATAAAGATAGATTCTCAATGTAACTTTTTTTTTTGTAGTAAGAAGAAAAAAGATTCAGGAGGTTATTCTGAGAGGAGCATCTGTTTTCAGGTATAAATGAAATCATTAAATATGTAAGAAAATTACAAATATAGTGAGAAAACAGCACAGGTTGGCATGAAGCATGATGAAACAATGCTTGACTTGTAATGAATACACTGTCACTCGGGAAAATGTGAAAAGAAAAATACATAAATAATACATAAATATATATATATATATATGTATACAACAAGAAAGGTAGAAAGCAAAACAGAATCACTGCTGGTGTCCATGGATGAAGCACTTTTCCTCAAGTGTTGTACCGTACTTGGGGATAAATGCAATGTACTTGAGTCCATTCATTTAATGCTATTTACATTTATATCCCACCATGCATTAGGCAGAAGTATTTTAACTACAAAACTGTTTTCACCTAAAAGAACTGCAGATGATTTAAGGATTTTGCACATTAAAGATTGCTTACCCCAAGATCTTTTACAGAAATAGCTAACACAGTTTGTTCTTAAAGCCGTTGTTGGCACACACATTTTTGTAAAATATATAAAAAATCTCCCTAAAGCAAATTACAACTTCACTAGCCTGACAGGATGACTACATCACATACATTATTTTTAGTATATTATAAAGGCATAATATAGATTGAGCATGAGCTAAATGTTGACTGCAGGGGAAAGTCAAAACACCAACATATTCAAGAACTGCCTATACAAGAAATGCATGATAATCAAAGTAGATGGAACATTTGAACTCAGACAGTTAAGCCTCTAAAGTCATGCTCTTGCCATTTCTAAATGTCTTGTGTTCTTCTGCTTCTTCAAGGCCACAAGGGGTCCCAATGTTGGATGCTGATACTAAGGCTTTCTGCTATCTGCCTGGGGAGGCTAATCTGCTGCTTTAGCTAATAGAGAACTTTACCTCACAGTTAAGCTGCAAGCATTACAAATTTGACACACAGAATTTAATCTAAAATGGTCTGAACTTTCTAAAGGATCTCAAAGCAGCAAGATTGTGTCTATGATTCTGTGCTGGATTCCGCATGACCAGCAGCTATTTCTTTAGGTTTTTTTTACACCAGTTTAGTCATCCAAGTTCAATTTGCAGGCTGTGGTTTCAAAATCTTTTGTCAGCCTGACAAGTGAGACATTAGAATAAAGACAAGTAAAAAGCGTTTTGATCTTATGGATGACGGAATCAACCGCTTTATTATTGCTTGCGGGTGTTACTTGTCAGCTCAAGTAATAATGCGAGCATGAGCACGTCCATGTGGACGACCAGTCTGAAAGAGGAGTTGTAAAAGAAAGGCTTTGTTTCAACAGTCCTGCACTTTTTTCTGGTTTAATCTTTGCTTACAGCACTTTGAATCTATTCAGTAACTAAAAGGAAACTACACTTGTCTTTAGGTCCTTGTGAGATCCAATTCCTCATTAATACCAGCATTTTATTTTTTTAAATACAAAATCAATTGATTCTTATACAGATAAAAAAATAATTCTACCTTTACCAAGCTGAACAAAAAAGTCACCATGACCAATCATAAAATACTACATTCATAATAATAAAAAAACGTCGGTGATATTTTTTCAAAACATTTTTTTCAGTGATGTAAGTTAATTGGTATATAATACTTCCTTCAAACTGAGCAGCCTTTACTTATTGTCATAAATATTTTCTCAGAAGCAAAAGAAGTAGATACCTGTATTCGAATGACCAATGGGAGTCACAAATCTGAAGGTGTTGCAGGAAAGGGGCTATTTGACTGAAAACCATTGCTTGTTTTTATTGCCTCTTCAACACCTGTTGTTGGCATATAGAAGCCAGTTAGCTCAGCTTCAGGCTAGACAATGCTTCCAGGTGGACAGCTAATCAAAATGACTGATACGTGTTGCAGTTGCAAAGTCGCTTGACAGAAGGGGAGAACAATGGAACTACTCACATTTCCTTTGCTGCCTTGAGGCATTCTCTAGAGAAATGGAGTAACGTTTTCTTCAAAAGGTGCTGTCACTTGAGTGATACGAGACATAACAATGAACTTGATGCATCTTTACACCATCAAACCTCAGTTTAACACCCACCAACGCAGTTTGTGTAACTTTTTTGTTTTATTAAAGCCCCTGTGGTAAAGGCAAATATATTTTCATATCACTATCAATAGAGCGACACCCACAGTATCCCAAACAGCTAGAGTTCAACTGTTAAAACGAGCGTAATATTTCACTATATTTTTAACCACATGCTTTGTGTGTTGTTTGCAATTCTCAATTCGCAAGTTACTACCAGTTGTGATTTACAGCAGTTATTTTTCTATCCTAATGTCTCCACTTGAGACTTCTCCATCCCTTTTCCATACCTGGTAACGTTCAGAGAAACAGCTCTACTTAGTTATGCTGAAGATTAATGGGAGAAATGAATCATATTGCACTGCAAATGTCATAACAGACAAGACAGATTATTTTTTCTTTGAGCTTGACAGTTCACTCTCGACCCATGAACAGAGATAAATTTGTTTTCCTTTCTTCTTTTGGGTTCATCAGTGTGTTGCCTTTTCTCCACTTCATGGACTTTGGCGGAGTTTTAATCATTAACAGTGTCACTGTTTTATGGGGACCATATAATGAATAAAACATGATGAAAATCTCTTAAGACTAACTGCCTTGTATGAAAATTCCAGTGCATGCAAAATGTATGTAAACGGCAGAACTCCTGATTGTTGTCGTTATGGTTTATGACAGCTTCAAAAGAAACAGCCGTCGCTTATTGTACATTTTAAAAATGAATGCTCTTTCGGATCCATGTTTATTTACACGTTTTTGTTCAACAAATTTCTCAGACGGAGTATAAGAAAGGGGGTCATCATTTCTGGTGTTTACGCTGGAATTTCAGACGAACGGATTTCCAAACCTCCAGCATTACTGTTCATCTTTAGTCTGTTTTAGCATTTCTCAAGAGGGACTTCTTTAAGACTTAAGATTTCATGAATCTTGGTGTCAGCCAGCTTAACATTTCAGACAGCCTCCTCAGCATTCACTGCATGTTGACACAATCAGGTTTGCTCACCATGTTACACTGCACTATGAGCTACATATATATATATTTTTATATATATATATATATATATATATAGCGAGAGAGAGAGAGGGAGAATTTTCAGTTCACTTGAAAACATAGGTAAATAACAGCAATAATAACACATCATCCTTGAAAATGATCTAGTTTTTATGCAATACAACAGCATGCAATGCATTATGCAAACACTTTATTGTTAAACTACAGTGATTCAAGCTGATGGAGGAATAGGATGTGCTGTAAGTTTACACTGGGTCACATCTTTCCAGCAGTCAAGGCATCCTTCTGTATTCAGGGGATACATTCAGTGGATCGTGCCAGTAGTTTTCTTATAAGATCTGTTTAGTGCAAAGAGAAAAGCTAGTCAGGCTCTCTCCTGAGAAAATCCAACTTCAAAGAGTAATTTATGACCCAGATATATCTTCTGTTTAAAGCTTTGAATGCTGTTTAGTCACAAAACCTGCACATATAAAAAAAACAGGGATGCGGATCTGAAATAGGTGCACGATGTCCAGAATCTGAACAGTGAGCTTTCAAAGAGATATTTTCTTTCCAGATAAAGAACCTTGGTCTTCATGCAAGAAGCTGGGCCTACTCAACACTGCTCTTCTTGTTGTCCCTATTTGGATTTTATTATGAAACTTGGGAGGTAGGGACAGCATCTCCCCTCCTTTCATTTCTCACCTTCAACACAGATTATTACCTGTTTGCTTTCAGGACTGACTCACATTTAGTGTTTTTTCCAGGCTACAGCAAGCACAATTGGAAATGGTTATAAAGTGTAAATGACAAGGAATAGTGAGTGCCTACATAGTTCATAATGGACAGGTCCTGGTTGAAAGGTGATAATTTTAAGTTATATATAGTGTTGGTAGAATAACATAATACAATATTCATAGGAATTTATATTTTATGAGTTTCAAGTTTTCCATGATATTTTCCCTGACTTTATATATATATAAAGTGAATTTAGATGAGGGCAGAAAAAAACGGGAAGTCATCAGCAACTGTCTCTTACAAAATCTCAAAAGATGTTCAACTTGACAAGAAAGCAAGTAATGAGCTGCTGTAGGGAGGACAGAGAGCTGCTCACAAAAAAAAGCCTCTTTCCAAGGATTCTATTCTTCTCGGGGTTACAGAACTGTGTGTCCCAAATGGATACAACTAGATTTTACGTGCAGATGTTCTCTGACAATTATGTACCATTTTTAGAACTTTCCGTCATTCACATTAAATAAATCAGGTACAAAGAGAGCATCAGAGAAACAGACAAGGAAGTAATTTAATCCTACCACTCATAACATTTGACTTTTGTAGAGGCGGCAAAAAGAACACTTTTCAAAACAAACTTTGAAAAAACTTATCAAAAAGGGTTAGGGTGTAAGTAGGGCAACCTTTTGACTTTGACAAGCTTTCACAGATCTAAACACCACTTCAGTACTGCCTGTCACTCTGTGTTATCGCTTAAATGTTGCACCAACAGACACACACCATCACACTTTTCATCTCAAGGCAACACCAAAATCAATACCAGAAAGAGGATGGATCTTAAATTACACAGCGAGCTGACAACAAACTCTCCCTTGAGTCCAAAAAGACATAACTTTTGTCACCGTATGTTGGGATCAAATAATAAAGTGGAGGAAGACAAGACTCTTTCTTCCCTTCTTTATTAATTTGAGACTGTCAGTCATAGACAGAAACAGATGAAGCAGTTAGTGTATTTAAGCCAAGGTTTATCCTTTTCCTTACGCTAATTTTAGTCTAAATCAAAGTAGATGCTGTATCTTAAAAACACAATAAACTAATGGCACAATTTATGGGAAAAGCACTATTTCTCATCTTTGAAAGACTGATTTAAACTGCAGACCTAATAGGTTTTTTTCTATTTTCTTTTCCCCATGTTCTAATTTACAGATTTGCATTTCACTAATTTGGAAAGGACTTGTGCCTTTTATTTGTTAAAGTTTGGCAGAATAAAAAGATTTTGTTACAATTCTACAGCAAGACAATGTCTTTCCATCCATTCCACAGCATAATTACTCAAAGGCTATGATGTGAAGGATAGATAAAGACAAAAAAAATGTCTTTCAAATTGCACCATTATCCTAATGGCTCAGACCATCGGCCATCACAGTGTTCATATTTGCTTTTACTTCTACAGTATAAACCCACCCCAGCTTCCAGTAATCGGTAGAAACCCAGGGACTTATTCTTCAGGAAAACATTTCGGAAATCTGGATATTTCTGCTCTTCTTTCTCTCTTACACACACACACACACCACTGAAATGGCAGCTCTGAGAATCTATTAGGTCACCATAGTTTCAAGGTGAGTTTCCATGTCGGGATCTGACCAAATAGAATCACGATGCTGTAACTCAGCCACGAGTTCCAGCATTGAATCACCAAAAGCTGTCTTTCTTTGTTTTGTTCTCAGACTCCTTAATGTCACCAAGATGATTGTTTGGATACAATGAATGGGACATTTATGCAATATTTTATAATAATCAATATCTGAATTTTTGTTCCAATTTATAAACCCATGGTTAATGCAACCATCAGCCATCAGCTATTCAGCCATCTTTAAAGATGCAACATAATGCAAACATAAACCTCTATAAACATGCTTTTTGGGTTCATCCCCTGAATAAAACTGGCATCCACCAATAAGCACAGTAAGGACCTTGTGTTACGCTGCTTTAATAAAAATAATTATTTCACCACATTTCTCTTAAAGATGCTATTTGTGCTTAGATTGATGATAGATGTTTGCTGCTGTGCTAAAACTGAGTACAGTTTGCTCGCTCTTACTGGAAGTGTGAACTTGAATATGAAATGTGTTCCTAGGTCCTCCTTTGATATCACATTTGAAAATAAGACCCAAGGCTGGTCAGACTGAAATTTCCTCCAGCCACAGCTGCTATCAGCAGGGGTGAAGAATGTCAACACTTTTACATGGTATGAAAATGCTCAAGCTGATACTTGGAGGAGAAAAAATACTGCAAAAGTATTTATTTTCTCTTAAACTGAATATGCTGAAAGCACAGAGCATAAATAACAAAGTCATTGCAAATCTCACACTCTGCTCTGTATGACAAAGTACTGAATCTTTCATAATGGACACTCACGCTCCCAAAGCTTAGAATATTTTCACAAAAATCTACTTTCTTTACTTCTTGCACTGATGCACCTCACTTTTTTTCTACCCTTTCACATTTCTAATCCTCCCATTTTCTCATTACCATGTAAGCGCTATTTATGTGCTCATTTAATTGTAATGAAGTCCTGAGATAGAGACCCTTCACAGGGCGCTTCCTGCTAAAGGGCACAGATCATGTGTGTGTGATTAGATTACTGACTGCCTGGTGCTGATATTCAAACATAGCAAAGGCTCACACTGCAGCTCTCTTTCATACACCTACAAAAACACTCAGATTCTTTCTCAGCCTGCGTTTGTGCTGTTGTTTTCTTTTCAGTTTTTTTTTTTTTATAAAAGCTTTTGTGCCACCTGATGTGTGAGAAATCATGTCAATATGACCAGCGTGATCCAGAATGTAAATTTTGAGCTTCTCCTCACAGCATTGTCATTTTAATCGTGGTGGCGTCTCATTCCACAAACCATTTCCCCTGCAATTCTTTCACTGTGGCAAGGTCTGCCTCAGTTGTGTGATAATGAGGGAAATAATCTGAGTTTATTATAAACAGAAGCTCCAAATTGAGCCAAAAGAGAAATTAGTTGAGTCTGTTAGAAAGTGGTGAGTCACCTCTTTAAACTTAGAAAAAAATCAAACAGAGTCAAAGAGAAATCAGACAATGCACAAGGACAGATTACCTGTGATTTTAAGAAACTCTCTGCCATCTAACCAAAAATCCTCCTGATTCCAAAACTGCACACATTTTACACAAATGTGTTGCAGGGCAAGGTTGTTCTGCCAGTTCACAAGCAGTGTCATTTGTGGGAAAGAGCAAGTGCCTTTGACGTGAGCTTTGAAATGCTGCATAACTCTTTCACGTACAGCAGTCTAAATGGAAGCAAAAAGTCCTGAAAGCACTTTATCTAATGATAAACATGTTAAATGAAAATGCTAAGAGACTGAATCTACACTTTTAATGATTCTCTCATTGCATTTACATAAAAAAAGGAAGAAATAAAAAATAGGGGTGAGTGAAAGCAGTTGCATCTCAGCCGTGTCATGTAAAGCAAATTTACACCAGAGGATTTTAAGCCAGGTTTTTAAGTTGGACACAAACGGCCCAGATCTGAGGTAATGAATGTCTGTGAACATTACAAGAAGTGATTAGAGAGGGTCAGGGATGTCCTGGCCCTGACTGAATATTTTCAATAAGTCAGATGAATTGGGTCAGAGGACAGTAGAGGGAGAAATTCATAAAAAGAAAATAATAAAACATGCAGCGAATACAAGTAAAGCGCATCCAAGAAACTCGTTAGTTTCAGGATGAATGATGGCAAGCGCACCCACACCTCTCCAGCGTATGTTATCATAAGACTCAGGAAAGAGAGAAGCTGTGGAGAGAAATTACTTTTTCAACTAAGATGATGAAATAAATGCTGACTCTCAATTAAGCAGTTATAACGCTTTCAATGTGAAGAAAGAAGTGAAGAAAAACATGCTATAAGTCACATATCACAATGAAATGACCCATTTTGTAGTGTGAACCTGGCTTCATTGCATGGGTAATTGAAGCATGAACAAAAACTTTGATTTGGATGACCTGACTCTTCGGCTGGTGCTAACACCAAGCCAAGCTTCAGCCATCACTGTTCAAATCTTGTCCGTCAAAATGCTCCCTCGGCTAATTCTAGTGTCCATAAATGTCCTGTATTCCATGTCAGTGAAAGAGAAAACGGGGGTGGGGGGGGGATTATTACCCTTATGGAGATCTCAACTCTTGCCTGTTATTCATAAGTTATTAATAGATGCCAAAAGCCTGTAAGTTTTGTGCAATGTGTTCTTTCTGGCTGCAAATAACCACATTAATATTTATATTGATCTATTTGGCAAAAGGGTGTTAACCTGATCTCTTGATATTATATCCAGTGCAAAACTTTTTTTTTTTTTAAAAAGGTAATTGATTAAGTCATTAATGTCATGCAATATAAAGCAAGTGCATCACATTTCTCTGGTGTTACTCATGCTGCTGCACACTCAGGGCTTAACCTGGAGACACCCACTACATGCTGTTTTAGATATGCTGGCCTATCCTCACGGAATAAAACATTCTTAAGCAGCCCCCCTGACACCTATCACCTTCCATCATTCCTGTTTGTCTCAGCCTTGTTTTCATCAA
The DNA here is from genome assembly GCA_013363375.1 of Menidia beryllina. NCBI lineage: Eukaryota > Metazoa > Chordata > Actinopteri > Atheriniformes > Atherinopsidae > Menidia > Menidia beryllina. The sequence goes on from JABUIW010000216.1 coordinate 116,269, forward strand.
GAAAAAAAAAAAACTTATTTTATCCTCTACCTGTCGTGCTTCCTTCCTCTTGCTGCAAACTAATTAGTAATTAAAAGACTCATGGTCAATTGGGCAAATGTATTGCACAGTATGCCACACCTGGAAGGGGGAGGATGAGGAAAATAAACTCGCACAGGCTGTCACGGTCACAATCGGGGCAGAAACCCTCGTTGTGAATCGACAGACTTTTACGGCACGAGAGAACAATCCAAGGCATTTACAAGCAACCGCAAATCCACAGGCCGTTCACACACATGTGTATGTGCGCAGCCTGGAGCGCCGCAGTGTCCAGGTGTTTCCAGTACCCTGCAGCTGCTGACAGGAACAGGATCTGTCCAATAGCGGTCGGTTGTATCAATGCAGGCAGTAGCTGCCAGCGTAGGGATTAAAGGTTCAAGGCTTGAATTCATTCTCAGAGTAGAGGTCATAACTCTGCTGAGACCTCCTCTTTGGTCATTAAAGAGGAATTTAATGAACGGAGAGAGCAGGTGGTTCAAAATCCACAATACAAGATGACAAAATGCATATTATTCACATTTCTTTTCCTCCATCAAAATAAATAAATAAAAGCCTGTGTACTAAAAGTAAACCTGAACATGTGTGGGTACTGTACAATTTGAGACATTCTTTCTCTGGCTGGTGAGCCAGACAGCCTGGAGGAATGAGCCCAGCACTGACTGTTGGTGGGGATTCAAGCTGTTGAATGATTAGCAGCAGTCCTCTGGCAGTTCCATTCCTTTCTGTGATGAACACGGCATTCAGAGCAATTAAGCCAATGATTCAAAAAGCATCAAACTTTGCACTTTGACCGAAGTTTCCGCTTCGGCTGCAGTTTGCTTTCGTTCTCCGTCTCTCACGTGCAGCTGATACCGACACGAGAACCTGATAAATCAACTTGCTGCTGTGAAAAACAAACAGGCACAGAATTGACCCCAAGCTCTCATGCAGAGACATTTATGAACATGTGCATACACTATTAGAATGATCCCTGGTTAGCTCTGTTTATTTTCTTTTTTCCCCTCTGAGTGACTTTTATGACTACTGGGACCGCCATAGAGCAGAGAGGAGAGCAGAGGTTGTCCCAAAGCATAGGCAATGAAAGAAAAGGAAAAATATAAGGTGAAATATGGGCAGTCCTTCTGAGAATTTCACATTCAATAAAACTCTTTGTTATAGCGCAAACAAGTCCGACATTTGGAATTTCAGTAATGTACTTTTATACCACACATAACTAATTCAGATTCACTTTTACCATGGCATACCATTTTCTGAAAGCAAGGCAGAGCAAAGACTTCTTTACAAGCATTTCTAAACGCTAATTAATGGCTTTCATTGATCCAAAACAAAAGGTGTTTTCCAAGAAGTAAAAGGCCAGTGAGCCTGGTGAGCATTGCTGGTAACCGGATTTATTTCTTACATTAACAAAGAGAAATAGAAGTTTTCCAGTATAAGAATATCCTATTTCAATAATTGTCTTCAGCATGCCCGACTATTACAATCATCTCATTTCTAACTGAAAAGCACAAACCTCGGTTAAAGTCCATGCTCTCAGACATGGCCTACATTAGATGGAAGGTGCATAGGCAGATTTCCATCAAAATTAACCAAATTAATCCAGACCTACAAATTATTTTACTCCTCTGAAACATCACGCTTAGTCTACTTTTGAAGCCTCTCCACTTTTGCTAATGGCCAAAAATCACCAGCATATAAATGACTAAATTACAATAGATTAACATTTTCAGTTCACGGTAAGTCCGTCCTCCATAAAGTTTTAATGCCCCCAGTTGAGGACTTGGCTTTCTCACAGAAAACTGAAGGTGAAGAATGGACCCTCCCACTGTGTGGACATATTCAAATCCCAAAGAACGCTCACACATTTACAGTGTAAGGTGACCCCTTCTGTCTCAACCACAAGGGCACAGGGAATGCGAACTAAAAGTAGGCAAAACCACAAGACACACTCACACAAACATACTTGCAGTTACTTCTATGTGTTGACATCTTTGGAAAAACAACCTGAACCATATGTCAACACACGCCTATAATGCCAACTCTGCTTGCAAAGTCCCATCTCACATGGTAGAAGTGAAGCCAAACTCCCATGGCATCTGAGATATCTGTAGAGCTGCAGTCCCTGAAGGACAGTCCTCTTTAGATCAGATTCTAAAGAAACCGAATCAAGCTGTTCTCTGTCCCCTTTGCAAAGCAAGTGGACTGGAAAAAAAAAGAAGATGTTCTATTCTGGAGTGATTTAGAACTTCTAATCATAGATTGAATTGATTACTTGTTAACAGATTTTATGGGTCGACCTGCTTTTTTTTGTGGTGTTTTCTTTAGTTTTGTATTTTCTTTTTTGTGTGTGGGCGTGTAAGTGTTGGACCTTTGAGGATGACCTCCATTTCGTCTCGTAAGATGTCGAAAGTGCTGTATCTGGAGCTGGTCTCTGGAATTATGTTCTTTTTTAGCCATCCTCCACAGGCATACTGGTAAAAGTTGTCACACGGGTCCACAGTAGCATCCATGGTCGCTATGAGACGAGAGGCTGCATGGCCAGAGAGGAAGCAAGCTCTTAGAAAAGGAATTGTCACATCTAACAACACCCAACACTGTGAATCTGACAAAACATATTATGAGCCATAAAGCTTTCTAAAAAGGTATGGCAGTGTGCATGCTAATGATACTTTTAGCTCTAATGGAGTCTTTTGACAGCTGCATTTCGAGGAGATCAGTGATGACTACCATTTTACTGTTCATTAGTGTGTGCGACATCGAGAGAAATAAATCTCATCTCATCCCTCCAAAGTGTTCCAGAGAAGCTGGATTATCAAAGGAGATTGTTTAGAAGTAGGTTGGCTGAACCTTGGAACCAAGAAAACAGCACACTGGTTCCAAATACATCAAATAAAACACATGTCATTAGCATCAAATCTAGTTCCATTATTTTTTTTTGTTTATAATGGCAGATAATATCGTGATGCATTTTGAACTTGACTGGCAAAATTTGTGACATGGAATTGTAGTGATGAATGACAGATACTGTGAAAACAGTATGAAAACCAGCTTAATGTTTTGCTTTTACATGGAAAAAAGGATTACACATTAATCAATCTACCCATCTAAAATTGCCCACATTGGGAAACTGTTCTCACTATTCCTTGTCGATATGGAAGATTGACCTAAGCAACCTGCTGCAGGATGACAGCTTGTGATGAACGCACACATGTTGAATTTCAATTAGATCCTTATAAAGGTCAAATAAATAATAAAAGAAAGACCTATTCCTCTAAGAAAAAAAAGAAAAAGAAATAGCAGGTCAGCAGGGAATCAAGGACAAGTAGTCCTGTATCTACGAGCTGGCTGTTGAACAACCAGGAGGAAAACTGCATTTTAGATGTCTGAACACCTACTGTACAAGTATGGATGCCCATAAAATACTCCACAGTGAAAGCAGCAGAAACTAAGGTTATTTTCAATTTATCTTAGTTTTATCAACTGAATAAAACTTTTTAATGGCAGTAATTGGTTGAATTTCTAGCACTTACAGTGGGAATTAATGAACTTTTCTCAGTTGCAGTTAAATACAGGCGGCAGCAAAGGGATCAGTGATGACAAGGCTGTCCGTCAAGTTTGACTGAAATAGGACGCCGACTCGCCAAAAGATGCATTAGAAATGAATTTGCATCTAAACTGCCAGTAGAGTTATACATCATTTGCACTCTAATGCAGCATTGTTTTTCAACCACAAATTATTTTTCAGAAAAAATTGAAGATGTGGTTCTATACAGCAAAAGCTGAGTATTTGCTGATGGAGTCATAACAGAGAAATACTGACCTATTGTCTGGATCAGTCAAATGTCCTGCAGAAATAATGTTGAGATTGCATAAATATAAATCAACTTCAGATATCTTGAAGTTTGTCTGTTTTGGACACAAGCTAAGACAGACTTGAGAATGTTTTGTGAATATTTGTTTAGATGGTATCCAAGAACAGTAACTCTTGTCCAGCACATTTGTTCATATTACGACAAAAAAAAAAAAAAAAATCCTATTTTTTGGGATATTTCAACTGAGTGGAAACTCAGGCAAATCCCCGACCTTCTGCCACTGCCTCAGTTCTTTTGTTTTTGTCTTCCTCTGAGAAAAATCAAAGCCTTTAGAATGACACAATAAAGAGAACGCACAAATCCACAAAGATTACTTACCTGACTGCGTGCAGTCAGCTGTGGTGCAGATTTCATCTGTAAGAGAGAATAAAACAAATCATCACACAGTGGCCTTTTGCAGTCGTCATTATGTCAAACTTAGTCCAACTCTCCACTCCCAATTCCAAATTTTCCCACATATACTGTATATATATGTATATACGTAAATATTCATCAAAGTGAATCTGAGACATATACAGTATAACCATAGTGTTTCATGGGTCATGTTTGACTACACACATTGTGAATATGGCTGAGTGCGCATATTATCAAACATGGGTAACTGAGCTTTTATTTTCCCTGACAAGGCAGCTTACACATTTACAAAGGACGAGACAGAGGAAAAATGAAAAAGAAGAAAAAACCTCCCCTTAAGAGCTCAACAAATTCACAGGCCAGGCAAATTCCATCACACTTAACTGGATGCCCTTTTCTGTCAAGTTTCTCAACTCAACCTCAAAACTTGAAACAATGTTGTCTTTTTACGCAAGGAGTGCCAGCAACCCACACGACATTCAACAAGAGAAAAGACAGACACACAGACACCAGTAAGGCTTACATCAGAATAAAAAGAACAATTTGCACAATAAGACACACATTGAACACATGGAAAAAAACACTCCACGATTACTCGTGGCATCTTTAAGTAATGTCATGAGCACACAATGAGGGATTAGGGAGATCGAGTCATGGACCAATGCATGCTTCAATGAGCCTGATAAATGCAAGCACCATATTAAAGAAACTAATAACCTTAAAACAATACAATGGAAAACCTGTTATTAGTTATGCCCAGTCTTTTGGTAAGAGTTTTTCGACTGCCTGAGAATGTTTGTGGTGAGTCTGTGCTATTAGAGCATTTTCAGTGGTATTCCATAATCTATGGAAGAGAAATTGGCCTGCAAGAGTTTCTCTCCCCTTGTAGCTTTCAGAAGAAAACAGGATTTCTCAAGAAAATTTGCATGATTTTACATATGCGTGGATTAAAACACCTGACGCTGGGGGCATCAGTTGTGCTTTTTATACAGGAGTCTCACATCAGCTTTAATATTAATTTGCTTGAACATGACCTAGAAACTGGTTCCAAACACAACACTTGATGATATGATGTTAATTGGGCTTTACATTTTTTGGGCTTCAATTCATTAATATGAAACCATCAATAACTTTTTAGCTTTTAACTGACAGCCTAATTCTTGGGTTACTGAACTGTAAGAAATTGACAGGTTATGTTCTACAATCCACCCGCTCCATGACACACATTAGTTCCCATTGGTTCTCCTATTCAGCAATATCAGCTATTTTGCCCAAAAGTCAGTACCATTGCCTGCTGATTATTTTGAGTTGGGTTTTTTTTTAGATAATACCACAAATGCAACAGTTTGTGTATGTATTTTGTTGACTTAGCTCAGATTGTGTAAAATCTTTTGTTACGTTGGCAGTTATTAAAACAAAATCTTAATAACACATGACCTTAAATAACATTTTCAAATATACAAATGACATGAAAAAAATTCAGGAAAACACTTTCATCTGATGTCAAACTATTTGAAATTGAGTCAAACAAGAAGACTTTTACAGATTCATCAATTCCTTCCTTCCTTAACAAAAAAAGCTAAATTAAATTCTCTTTCTGTTTTATGGCTTTATCATTTAATCTTGATCATATTATAATGACAAGCTTATAAATGAAATATTGCACCTAAAGCATTTCAGCAGGTCTTCAAAAATTACCAGACAAGCTAATTGGATACCTACTTTGGGTACTTAACGCAATCTCTCTAACTTTTCTCAACCTCCCCTTCAAAGAAGCCGGTCTGATATTGGAGACGCAACAATGGCATGTGTCCAGCCTGCACCGCCACCAAAAGGCATCCAGGTGGCTGCTTCTTCAACAAATCACAACTCTGTACTTGACATTCAAATTCGATAGCCACCACACACTCGGAACCTCCCCAGCTGCTGGTTTATTTGTCCACAGGATCTTTACACTTTCCGAAGCCTTCTCAGAATTCAGCATTACTCTTTCTGAAGGGGAAAACTTGGAATCCATTGACCCTCAAGTGATCAAAAATGCAAAGCGGGAAACACTTCCTGTCCTCTGGGAGTAGAACTTCTTTGTTCTACATCAACATCACCCAAACTGATTATAATGCAATTGCAGATTCTCAAAGTTCTCTTTAACAGCCTCTTCACACTCAGCTAACCTGGCTTAGGACAGGGTGTATCATTTGTATTATCAAACTGTCTATTTGCAACTTCATTATTCATCCTCCTATCAGAAACACTGATGCCCATCTGTATCTGTCAGGTTCAACTTTATCATAAAATGGATCACTGGAAACATCTGTCCATTTTTATCTCTTTACCATGTTTCCACACTCCTAAGAGGTTCACGTTTACTAAGAACAATGAGCCGCTTGCCACTCATTTCTGTGTTCCTCAGAGCTCTTATGCTTCACTCGGCTTGTCATCTAATTTTTTCAACCCGAGCTCAGAATCCATGAGCACGCTGGCCCTTTTTCATCCTTCTACAGCATTTCGGATTTTGTCCAGCAGCAAAATCTTTTCCTTAAAATGTTCTCATCACTCTTGTCCTTTCAACATTATAATTCACAGCCAGATCTCTCTCAGAGTACTAACACCCTGGAGTAGTAAAGCCAATCAACTGGGAGTCTCATTTCCCATCTGCATCTTTGATGTCCAGACTCCTAATTGGGCCTTTTATGAGCTGCTAGCTAAATACATCCATTCAGGGTTAGTTATAAATCCCTCTCCTCAAAAGATACTCTTCAAAAACTAGGAGGATGGCCTTTTGTTCTGCAAACATTTTTGCCAAAATTCCTCAAACATCTGGTGTATTTCCAGAGCACTGTTCAACCCTTTTTTTCTGGTTTGGAGTTGCTTCCTCATCATACGACTTGGAACCAGGTTATTTATCTCAGTCCACTCAGACTCGCCCAAATCCTGAATTTTATAGGGGTCATAAGCTGGCTTGGACAATCACCTCCTGAGAATGGAACCTCAAGTTTTATTCTCCTGTTTTCCGGCCACCAATCACAAGACCTCCAAAGAGCCATAAGCTTCAAATTCACCTGTGTCTTTGATAATTTTACTTGTATTTCTGCATTCAACCAGTAACCACTTTGGCGTCATCCTGGCAAGTGAAGTAAAAAATTATTTCACAGATGTACTCAATGTTATTAGAGTTGTATCAATGATACTATACTTTTGTCCCCCTTTAAACCAGACCACATTGAATTAGGAGAAATCTGCTTATCATGTTACATGGCATAGCCACTACCCATTTCCGTGAAGCACGTTGAAAGATTTTATGTCAGGGAATGTAAAAAACAGCTCATTATAAAAACATGGTATTGATCTGAGTCATGTTTGATTTAATTCCTGCAGAGGAGAAAAGATTGGGGCCATGTGTGTTCCATTTACGATATGATCCAATTCTTATTATGTTGAACAGACAACACTGACTTCAAAATACATTTAACACAACACTTTACAAAGTGGTGCCCAACGAATTAGTCAATGCTTACAATTAGGTTACTACTTTATTTTGGTTTATTTACTTTAGTTCAGTCATTTATGTTTGGTTTACCAAACTTTAAATATCTCAAAATTCTTTTCACTTTTCAGTTTAAGCACTGGTCAAGTCATCTTTATAGCACTCACCGGTCTTCTGGGTGGCAAAGAGAATGATGAAGGCAACAATGACGATGAAGAGCAAGGAAACAATTGTAATGAGGCCAATCTCCAGGGAGGTCCAGCGGGGCTTCTTAGCCGATTTGGGGGTGTTTGTCTCTGTCATTCTTAGTTCTCCTCCTTCAGCAGCCGGCTGTATCAACTCACCTATGAAGAGACTAAAGGGTTAGTCGCTGAAAGTAGATACATCTCCAACTAGTTCTTATGGTGACTTACTAGAGATTTTACAGCAAACCAGCTAATCTTCCCTCAAGATTTTTTTTCTTCTGGTTTATTTAATGAAGATGGAATGATCTCAAGTTTAAATCTGTGACTCCATCTCTACAGACCACACTTTTACTAACATGCAGGGCAGCTATGGTCCGCAATAGAAATCCATCAATGCCTGAAACAGATACTGTGGGACCGTAACTAAACAAAAATGTCCCCATCGCTGTGGTTACCCAAAAAAATGGATGAGAAACTTGGTTTGCAACAAAGAAATACGCCATCTAACCCAGTGAGCCCCAACTGGAATTTCAATAATATTTTTTTTGTGGCAAACTAGGTGGTATGCACTCTGAATGTCAGTGACCTGTTTTTGTCTTCTTGTCACTTGACTTGAAAAAGGGTCAACAGTATCACAGCAGTATCATAAAAGACAAAAATGTTTGATATTTAACCAGGGTTCCCTTGATCTAGTGTTTCTCAAAAGTCACACTGCACCAGTTCAAGAAAATATGGTTCACATGTAAATTTAATTCCAATACATTTATTAGTCCATCTGAATATGGAATGATATTATCTGTGTGCCTCCAAGTGGCTATTCAGAGGCAGTATATCATATTTATATATCTATAACAGCAATATAGTGCCTTTGGTGTTTCTTACTGTGCTGGCCAATTGCATTAAAAAGATTATAGTTCCTTATCAGAATTCCATGGGCTTAGCAAATTCTAACAAAACCTGTCATGTAAAACATGTATTAGTTTTTTTAAGTAGTAGGAATTTCTGGAAGACATTTCACCTTTGAATAAATTTCAAACATACTTTCACTGGTTATCATAGACCCTTACTTCAAAGTTGTCTTTTCAAGAAAAAACTAAAAACCAGTGGGAGTATGTGAGGTTAAATCTTCACCAGTCTTAATCAACCAGGCTGAAGAGTCTGAAAACTAAAACTGGAAAAAAGATTGAAATGTAAAACTCAAGTCTTATACTGCAGCTTGTCCAGATATAGGCCAGTTCTCTAAATAGTGAAAAAATAAAAACTCTGAAAGGCTCCAAAAATATTGAAAAGTGTCATCCAAGATCTTAAAAGGCTAAAGTGAGATATATGCTGTTTTCACTTTGATAGTCCCATAAAACATTCAATCAGAAGATGATGCATACAGTTACTTTTTTCTGCTATTTTTACGTTTATTGGAATATGAAGTTAATAGAACATCCTTGTAAAAAAAAAGGTTAAGTTAAACAGAGATGAGAACACTTTGAAAAAAGAAAATGAAAAAAAAGTTTAATTCCTACATCATTTTCATCCTGTCAGCAGAATGTTAGTGTCCAACTCAAATAAACCTTCAGGCACAAAAAAAACATGTCAGAAAAAGTGTCCACAAATGTGATGATATTTTCAAATCAAACATTGATTTGCAAATTAATAAGGCAAATGTTCTCTTCTTCTTTTCATTTTTTGGCATCCACAGAAATAAGAAAAGATAAAGCAGAAAGGAGAGGTGAAAGACTCGTGGCATAAGAAGACACATGAGGAAAATAACATTACTGGAGCATAAGGTCCGAACAATGGAAGTTCTTACCCTCACGCCTTTCTACTTCAGACCCAGGAAAAAAGAAAAAGAAACGCACACTTCTGAGGAGCAGAAAACAGGTAAGACCTTTCCTCTGCTTCTCACCGCAAAGTGTTGTTTTCCTCTCTGGGCCCAAGAGAGAACTTTACAAAGTTCATGTAATAAGCAGTTAAGTCTATCTCTGAAGGCAGTTAATCCTTAATCCTTGAACAACTCCGCACACACTTTTGCTCACAAACATTCATCCACAGCCATGCTCTCAAACACACTTTTACAAGCCACTGCCATGAGGTGTCTGAGCAGATGGGTGGGTCTTTCTATGAACAGACTGAGATGAGAGCGCAGCATGACCAAAGTGCCAGAGCCTCCTTTGAGGGGAACACACACCTCATTTACTCTACACACTTGCACATGTATCACATATAAGTACATTCTTGCTAAATGTCAAATTGCCTATCATTCATCCACATGACAAAACAATAGGCCCACGTAAAGTAAACTTCCCTGATTATGGTTATTATCCAACCACATTGTTTTACACATAAACCACTGCTCCCCTGGGCTGTTTGCTCCATAACAGTCCTAAAGCACGCATGACATCACCATGGTTCATTAGATTTTACTATAGGAGAGTGGTGACTGGAAGCAATTCCAAAATCGCGATATAGGCAACTGAAAAAATGAGCAATGGCAGACATAAAAAGAGGTGACGAGACAGTAGGATGACACAAGTTGATACATTAATCAAAACTTCCCGTCAGCTTCTCCCTGACTGCAGGACGGAGCCGAAACTTGGTCTGCAGGAAAACAGATCACCTCCACAGCGGTCCCACGGCTCTAATAAAACCATATGTGCATGTCAGCACTGGAGAGGCTGTACATTATCTCCATTCGCACCAATCCTGACACTTTGCATGCCAAGTATTCTGGTGTCTGTGGGATTTATTAAAGAATATAAGGCACATAAAAAACTAAGTGAGAGAATGTGTGAAGGAAAAAAAACAAACACCAGGGGATTAAAAAAAGTGTTCAAAGCTGTGTTTTAAATGATATTAAAATACTCCCATAAAATACTCTCATTTGACTGAGGCATGTTAGGTATGAGTCTTTTACAGGGCTCCCTCTAATGTGTAATCACTCGCTCGTAATGCTTACTGCTGGATTTCTTTTTGCAGGATCAGAAATTGTGCCTGTAGGGATATCCGGTGTATTCTTTTTCAGTCATCAACACTCCTATATGGTCACTAGTGTTCTGTCTTACCATTGCTCATTTGCATGACCTCAACACTACAGGTTCCAGATATGTACATAAATGTTTAATGCAGCGTTAGTTGGCTACAGTTGATAATTTTAGTCCTAAAATGTACACGCTGAAAGGTATTCGGTGCTGTCTGAATTTCTAAGACTAAATAAGTTCAAACGGTCTGTTACTCTCTACTTGGTCTGCCTGTCTTTCACACTTGATATATCTAAAATATAAACAACTGCATCTCACAAACCTCTTCAAAATTAAACCCATCATTCACTGAGACACCTGAAACCCTCATGCATTTACACACACACACACACACAGTCCGACACAACAGCACGGTAGAAAGTCCCATTTTTATGTCATTGCACGGGTTTTTATGTCAGTCATTAACAGGAATGTCACATAACTAAATGAGTTTGAAATAGTAGGAATGTGGCCTACTTTATATTAAAATAACACTTTCTCTGGGATCTGACTCTCAGTGCAAGGCTTGTAGCTCCACTCTGAAGACTAAAATCATTTTTGTGTGAAGAGTCTGGATACCCAAAGGTGATGTGATCTAGCTGAAATGAAGCCAACCTCTTAAACTGCTCCCCTAATGGTTTTTGTAATAGCTGCATGAATGCAAAAGTAAAAATAACTTTTAAAGGCGTATTACACCAAACACAGGGACCTGCACAGTCTTCACGCAACTGAGACAAGCTACAGTGGGCTATTACTGGAAAGTAAGCAGAAGGGACACCCAGCGGGAGCAGCCCTGTCCAGAAATTGTCAAAGTCTTCAACTCCAGACGTTAAAATAATACAGCTGCAGCACATGAGCCGGTTCGCAACCGCGGTGCTAAATGTGGGCCAGGTCCTCATCTCCTGTTGCACATTAGGAACTCCGAGGGGGTGGTGGCATGATCAACTGGTGCATGCTGCCCCGTGTCACCCAATAGGCACGCGCGCACACGCAAAATTATACCGCGGGCTCTGACTCACACACACACACACACACACATTCACAGCCACGCAAATGGCACCTCGTTACGAGTAACGCTCGGGGTGCGTGAGCGACTTACCAGATATGTCAGGAAATTTTCGGTCGATGATATATATGGGCATCACATCCACTGATCAGACATCCATCAAATCCTCAAAGGGAGCGCCAACTGCAGATAGATCTTCCACAGATGATCTGTTTGCTTCACCCGTTGGTTTCAACAAGGCACAATCCGTTCCAGCCTCCCTTCTTCTCCTTCTTTTTTTTTTTCTTGTCCTTTGGCTCTGTATTCTAGGAGTGCATGTTCGCACAAACACGCACGCACTCACGCACAGACCCTTCTACAACTACCAACTGCACTGAGCCACATCTACCCGGAGAGGATCGCAGAAATCAAACGATCCATCAGAGGCTTGCGCGGCGCAACTGCTCAAGTGTGTGTGATCCACACACAGAAGGGTTCCCACATTTATAAATCCTGTGCCATACGGTGAGGCGGAGAAGTAGCCTGCTGAAGTTGCCCTTCTTTAGAATGTCCTCCTCCGCGAAGGCGATGTTTAGGAGTGACCCTGTGCGCGTCTCTGGATGGGAGTTGTGCCTGAAACGCCTCAGGGTGCAGGTTCAGTGATCAGTGATGATGTGATGTGTGGTGCTTCACTGTACTTTCCCATATCTTGCAAGGTTTAAAACCAGATCACTGGGGTGGGGGGGAGCTGTCACATGAGACAAAATAATGCAAATTATTTGGTCCCCATGTGGATCTGAATACCCTAACTATTGATGTGAATCGTCAGTATAAATCTATTGTGGTATTACTGAAGACATTTAGCTTTTAAAAGCCCACATATGATAGTATCCACACATGTAGCCCAGTCCAGTGTGACTAGACATCTACAATGCTGCACACAGTCACATTAAGTTTATGAAGACTATTCTATTCTATTCTATGATGGGAAGTTTTAGGAAATATCAAATGTCATTAGGGGTCATTCTATTCTATCTATTTTACTTTTGTACAATATTAATGCCTGTTTTCTGACCTTTTGGCAACAAATATCTGCTGTTTAACTCACCTTTGAGAGTTATTATTCTGGGGCCATTTGCCTGTAAAACACTGTTAAATCAATGTGAATTAATATTCATATAAACTGTAAAATCGACTTTTACCCAAATAATATGTGTACATTTCTGATTAAAACGTGTTTGGTTTATATTTGCTGCTGCTCTAAACCAGCAGTGGCAAATTAATGTCTGTCTATTTGTACAGATTAAATTGAAATTCTGAAAAGTTCCACAGAAAAACTAAGTTACAAATGTTCTTTCTTTAATCCTCAATGTTTTGTTTCTGTTCAGTGTAACCTTTTGCTCCGAAGTGTCAATCCACAAAGTTCACAGAAGGGTCACCTGTGTGGGAACGGTTAACTCTGCAAATACACAATGAGCTGATGTCTAAAAGTGAAAGTCAGCATGAAAGTGAGAAAAAAAAGGCTACATCGCAGTATAGAATAAATTACCTCATTTCAACAGGACAAAGAGAGTTAACTGAATTTGATTCCCCAACAGTGCCTGATTTCAGAGTCCATACTGAAGTGTGGTCACTGATATTAGAGAGGTTTTTATATTTAGATGCAGAATGTGTTGGAGGTGAGATAAAGCCACTTTCTCATTCAAGAAAGATTTATCTTTTCACATGCTGTACTGAACGGATTATCTTTCGACAAAGTGTTTTTTTGATACGATGTGACTAATTTGAATGGATAGTTTGTTACTATCATCTCAGTGTACAGTCAGTAATTAGTCAAATCAGCTCCAGGAGTGGAGCTGGTGGCAGCAGCTCATATACATACCGTAAATATATGTGAATATACTGTATATAT